>JAXIVH010000019.1:3199736-3312236 GCA_036785325.1 Urophycis tenuis | reverse complement strand
TATAGTACAGTATGATAGAGTATTTCCTGTAGGTTCAATAGACCTAGTTTCTTGGCATATTTGGCGTATTTTCCTGGCAGACTCAGGCTGTGAGTCACTGGACCTCGGCTACCATCGCTAGAGGTGGGAGGGGTTTGGGCTGGGCTGGTTGCTCTGCAGGCGAATGGAATTTCCTGCCACGGCTGACGGAGGGGTGGAGTAGGGTGGAGTAGGGTGGAGTAAAGCTGTGACTCACTGCGCCTCGCCTAGCTTCTGGTCCAGGGCCTTGATGGAGGCCTCCAGCTGCTGCACCTCCGTCACCAGGCCCAGCTGGACCTGGAGGAGGTGGTGGAGGAGGTGGTGGAGGAGGTGGAGGAGGTGGTGGAGGAGGTGGTGGAGGGGGGGGGGGGGGGGGGGGGGGGGGGCATGAGCAGAAGAACCAGTCAAGAAGTCGAGAAGGATTAAACAAAAGAGGTAGAAGAGGAGAAGGAAGAAAAGGAGGTGATGAGTGATGTGATGAATGATGTTAGGAGTGGCCATCTGTCTGGCTAACTAAACACCTAACCCCCGGACAGACAGGTGGCCACGGCAGGACCTCAGACATCGACCTGACACTCTTATCTACAGAGAGTGACACTCCAAATACAATCCATATCTCCATGGAACAATGACAACGATAAGGGACCACATGGACTGAAGCGATGTTGTAGTAATTAGTCATGTGGGGCTGGCGTGAGGTCTGCGTTGCATGGTGGTGAGGTGGGTGAGGCCACTTCCTCCAACCACACAGAGCAGCCACCTGTCAGGTGACGATTAACACACAGATCTTCATTGTGTCCATCGCATGATTTCTCTCAAAGCCTTTCTTTATGTAGGACACATGTTGGCCTGTTCCAACATACAGGAACTATTCAAGGGTTTTCACAAAATGAATACGATAACAAAGACCACTTTTCTTTGTGATTATGTCAAACTTATTTGTTCACTACATCTAAACATTTTTATATTTGGATAAAGTTGTCTTTAGAGTTGTACCTTGTAGCCTTGATTTGAAACCTGCTATCCCAGGTATTATGAAAGAATAGTGTCTGGATTATTTCATTTAGTCTATCGGATGCTTTAATCCAATGTGTCTTGCAGTTTTTTTTTTTTTGTTGAGATACATGTTATTGAGAAGAATGTAGGCTGGTTATGCCTACAGGTAGGCCTCAGCCATAGGGCTTCAAACCCAGAACCTTTTGGCTGGGGGTGCGACACCCTTGACCTCCTGCCCCTCCACTTCAAAGATTACAAGTCCTAAGATTGAGGTTTATGGACCTGTGGACAGAATCATTAACAGGCTCTAGTGTCCACCAGGGGGCCAGTGAGCACAACCACACGTACCTGATCCCTGCAGAGGTCCATGCCCGGCCGGCAGGTCCGGTTCTCCAGCCGGGTGTGGGCCAGCTTCAGGGAGGAGGTCTTCACCCGGAGGTCCTGGTCCAGACCGCGGATGTCTCCCTCCATCTCAGAGATCTCGTCCTCAGTCTGGCACAACACACAAGGCAGCCGGTCAGCCACCGGAAGCCGCCGTCCCTGGCTTTGATGGCCGAGCAACCTGCAGCTAGGGGTCAGGGGTCAGGGGTCAGGGGTCAGGGGTCAGGGGTCAGGGCGGGGCTTCACTCACGGTCTTCAGCTGCCACTCCAGCTCGTGGCGGGCCTGCTCCTCGCTGTGGGAGCGTTTGCGGAGGGCGAACTCCGTGGCTCTGCACTGGCTCTCCATGTCATTCTGCAGCTGCGCAACACAGCAGGCAGGATCTCGTCAACACAGAGGCAAAGGACCACACACACACACACACACACACACACACACACACACATATATACTGTATATATATATGGTACATACCTTGGCGCGGGCCAGACTGGCGTTCTCCCTCATCTGCAGGGAGAAGTGCATGGCCTCCTGGGCGCAGGCCACGTTGAAGCGGCTGAACTGGGCCCACTCTTCAGGGGTCACGGTACTGCAACAGGAGGTCAACATCAACACCCCCAAGGGGAACAGAGAACAGAGCAGAGCACACTGAAGAGCCAAGATGAGCCAGCATTTGTATAGCTGAACCTTATGTAGATAATCCTAGATAATGTAGAAAATGTAAATGCAAATAATGTAGGGATTAATCTCTCTGGTGTCATTGTTGGGTGCTTTCCATTCTACAGCGTGTATTTGTGTCTGTTACTGCGTGGCTGTTGGGGACTTTCTATTCTGCCGTGGTGTGTGCGTGTGTGCGTGCGCGCGTGTCTATGTCTGTGTGTGTGTGTGTGTGTGTGTGTGTGTGTGTGTGTGTGTGTGTGTGTGTGTGTGTGTGTGTGTGTGTGCGTGTGTGCGTGTGTGCGTGTGTGTGTGTGTGTGTGCGTACCCGGCAGGTATGCGCATGGGGTTGGTCTTCAGGGAGATCTGGGCCGACTTCACCGTGAGCGCCAGGCAGGTCTGGTCCACGTCCAGGGCGTCCATCTTGTTCTGGAGGTCCATGGTCAGCGCGTGGCGGGCCTCCTGCAGAGCGCTGAGACCGGCAGCCCGGAAACAGTCGGTCACAGTCAACATACAGCAAGAGTACAGTACAGTAGCGACACGTAGCAAACTAACCAGTAACACGGGAACAGTCATTCAATTAGCCAGTCAGCCAACAGTCAGTTAGTTAGTTAGTACACCAACAGTCAGCACAGAGCAGTGGCAACATTGGCACAGTAACAGTCAACAGAGCAACAGCCAGCCAGTCAGAAACAATGCAACAATGCAATTACACAACCAGACAGTAACCCCAAGTGAGACGACACTGTTTATATATATATATATATATATATATATATATATATATATATATATATATATATATATATATATATATATATATAGTAGATAAATGTTTGTTTTACCTTTGGAACACAGAGGCTATCTATAAGAAGGGCCAAAGCCGACTATTTTTTCTGAGGAGGCTAAGGTCCTTCAACATCTGCAGGACAATGCTGAGGATGTTCTACGAGTCTGTGGTTGCCAGTGCGATCTTCTTCGCTGTCACATGTTGGGGCAGTGGGATGAGGGTTGCGGACACTAACAGACTTAATAGACTCATCAAGAGGGCTGGTGATGTAGTGGGGGAGGAATTGGACACTCTAACTACCGTGGCAGATAGGAGGATGCTGTCCAGGCTACGGACTATCATGGACAATGCCTCTCACCCTCTCTTTTCCACCCTGGCTCAGCGGAGGAGTACCTTCAGCAGAAGACTCCTCTCACCGAGATGCACCACAGAGCGACATAGGAAATCATTCCTGCCTGTGGTCATCAAACTTAACAATTTGTCACTGTCATCTGCATAATAGGTATCCATTCTTATTACATGACTGTAATATCATTTCACTGTAATTTCACTACATAACTGTCATTTACTACATAACTGGTCATCTGGTCATCTCTCTACACAACTGGTTGTACAAAAATCCGACATGCTACATCCTTGTGTATGCTATTACCTCGTAGTGTATGCCTGGATGTATGTACATTTATGTATATTATCATTTCTTTATGTACATTTTTGTATATTTTATTACAAAGGTCTATATTTTTACATAGGTTTATATTTTTATTTTTACATAGGTTTATATTTTCTACATAGGTTTTATATTTTACATAGGTTTACATTATATATTTATATATTCTAACACTCTACTATACGTAGAGTGTCCTCTTTCTTCTCCTGGAGTATTGTTACGAACACAATTTCCCTCAGGGATCAATAAAGTATGTCTGTCTGTCTGTCTGTCTGTTTATTTTATAGTAGTTAATGTTTATGTTTATCTCATTGTCTTGTTTGAGCTGTATGTCTAGTCCGTGTCTAAACCGCAGTCAAATTCCTTGTATGTTTGTGAACATGCTTGGCAAACAAAGCCGATTCTGATTCTGAAACAACAAGGGAAGCGGCATCCAGCGTGCGGTCGCCAACGCGACAGCCCGGCCGAAGTCCCTTCCCCGTGGGCCACACGGCTCCTCGTACCACAGCTGCTCGAAGGCCCGGTCCACGTGCCGCTGGAGCTCCTGCTGGACCCCCTCGATCAGCCTCACTTCCTGGGTCAGCTGCTCCTCCACAGGGTCGCTGACCAGCTCCAGGCCACGCCTCCCCTGCCTCAGGGTCAGACACTCCTGGGTGACCTGCAGAGGGACCGCCGTGGCCGCCAGCGCCCGCTCCAGCTCCTCCTTCGACTGACACGCACGCACGCACACGCACGCACACACACACACACAGACACACACACACACACACACAAACACAGAGCCAGGTGTGATGCCAATTAGTGACATCACAACAAGCGGGAGCGTCCACACGGCTGTACGGTGGCGACTCGCTCCCCCCCCCCCCCCCCCCACCCCCCCCCCCCCCCCCCCCCCCTAGGCCTTCCAGTTGGTACGGTCCACCGTGTAGCAGGCTGAGCTATCGGGGGTACGCTCCCGCTTTGTGATGTCACTAATGGGGGACAGAACCGCATGGCGTCCACACAAAGCAGGAGAAACGGAGGAAGCCAGCATGAAGGAGGCGTTACCACGGTGAGAGCCTCCATCTCCTTGTCCACTTCCAGAGCGCAGGACTCCAGGGAGTCTTTGCAGCGCGCCACGTCCCACAGCCGCTCCCCCAACCTGCGGCGGGTGTCACTCTCGTCCCATGATGTCTAGGCAGGGGGGCGGGGACAAACATACACATGACTTTAGAAGAATTCACTTAATAAACATAAGACTTGTGTTTTGCATGTGGATATGATGGTGTTTAACTCCCCCGAAAGGGAATTGATGCCCACCTGTAATCACCCTCAAGCAGAGACTCTTAACCCCTAACTTAACAACCATCTTAACTCAGTGCCTGTAAAGGTGCATTTAGCTCATTAGCTCATCAGCTTTTGTCCAAAGCGACTTACAATCAGTACATTTGTGGGGTTCGACATGTGGACAGTTGGAGGAGGAGGAGGGGGATCAAGGGGATCGAACCACCGACCCTACAGTTAGTGGACGACCCGCTCTGTCCACCCGCTCTACCCCACTGAGCCAACGCCGCCCTGCCTGTGAGAGGTTTCGGATACAAGGACCCGACGGTAGGCTAAACAGTAGCCTGTGTGTAATGAACATCAAGGCTTTTTCCATGAGACCTGCTCAGTCGACGTCCCACTCGATACCAAACCAAAGCACCAACGGACCTTGATGGTCGTCTCGTTGCGCAGGCTGCGGCCCTCCTGCCGTATCCCGTGGGACACAGTCCTCTCGTGCTCCGCGGTGGCCGACAGATGCCGGTTGTTGCTCTGCCAGTCGGCCACGCTGTGGTGCAGGCCGGGCTTGGCCGCAATGGTCGACATGCTGTGGCCTAAAAAAACAAATGATGTTCACAACCCGATTTACTATCGTGGCGCTACATGTTCAATGGTTCACAACAGGATGTTTAGTCACTTAAACGTAGGCAATTTTAGGCTAGATTCCACATCAATTTCCATTCGACAGCCACCTTTTCCTGTATACGTTTACGAGGAATCATATACGAGGAACATGATTCAGTTACTACAGCAGACACACCCTTACATGATTTATCATATCATAAGTAAGGTGCATGTCGGGGGGAAAATCATGAGGAACAGAGCTGCGGGCCTCAGCTGGTCCCGAACAGGCCTCCTACGTCACTGGCGTCAGCCCATAGCGGAGCTGCACCACCTGTACGTATTTTACGTATTGTACACCATAACGGAGTGACGTAATATAGTGTGTGTACATAAAGATGGGATACTTTTACGACGTGGAGGAACGACACGACGATAACGCGACAAAAAGCGACGTCCACTCGGGTTATCAGCAGTGGAAAGCCACGGGACGGTTTGGCACCAGTCGACTGTCACCAGTAAACACCGTGTTGCTATGTATAACGGTTAGCATCGTGAGTCACTATCGCAATAGTCAACACATCATCGACTTTATTCCCGTATTCATTACTTTTAAGCTCACTTGCAATTTTGAAAAAACGTCCCCTTCAACACAGTCTGTCGAAGAAAAGTAAACCCGACAATAACACTGAATAAAGTCACTAGTTAATTTCAACACAAGATGGTGTATTATTTCGTTTATTTGAGCTTGTGTGTCATACCTGGTCTGAAGACTGGTCCAGGTGCGGCCGGACGGGACACTCCGGACTATTCCGCTTGTGTGTCTCCCACCTATCAGGCCGTCGCTAGGCGACCAGCAACCACCTGCTCAATAATTAAGGTGCCATGGCAACGCTTAACAAACCCGACCGTTAATCCATTACTGCTTTTAGTTGGTAACGCACTTTATTTGGTTAAAAATCCAAGAGCTACAGACAAACAAACAAAAAAAAAGTTATAACATAAATAATACACAAAAAGTAAAGTTTAAATAAAAACCCCAAATTAAAATGGATTTCAACCTTTATATTTTATCTAAGTTGTCAAACGAGCCAGAATATGTGCAACACGGTCAGTGAAGCTCACAATATCATTTTAACATTCAAGCAATTGAATGGCATTTCCATTTTTCAAATGGATTGCACGATGCCATACATTTCTGAATATTGATTTTGGGGTGGCTTCGCCAACTTGTATTAGCAATAGTAACATCTAGTTTCAATTTGTTTAAATATCAAAAACACACTTAGTTTTCATTCATATAATATTTAATCAAAACAATTAAATATGACGACCAAAAAAAAGGCTCAACTTAGGACCGGTATCAGTTAAGTGTTAAGACAAAACAGGTCTTGACATACATGTATACTTCTAAAAGTGTCACCATTTCATAGTCAAGCAAACAAAAAAACAAAAAAAAAACAAAGCACAATTTACTGTGTAACCAAAACATCACGTTTCATTTGTATTTGAATATGATATGCAGCCAACCGTAAGAAGTGTAGAATTTACCAATTGGATTTTTGTGGGGAATGCTATTAGACTACATGGGAAATGGGCCCTCATGGGGTCAGAACTCAATCTTATTGTAATCTCTGTAAACTTGTGTATAAATAGTACGTATGAAATTTGAGGGTCCCCCAATGAACCACACACTTACAATGGCCCCGGCAAATGACAGAAAAAGTTATGAGTCGATTATAAGACGAGGTTGGTCTGAAAGTAAGAATTGGCTTGTGGGATAACTGGGCCAAACTAATGCATACGACGCACAAATTGCACAAGCATTTAAAAAACATAACGTTGGTTATTGCTGCCCAGGCAGAGTGGGAAAAGTGTCCTTTGATCTTTAAAATATACGGTGAAATGAGTTTGAAATAAATTAAATGCTACATGACATTTAGCTACTTGTTACCTTTGGAGCGAAAAAAGTGTGTGTACAAGTCACCTGGCGTTAGAAATGCTAATTTGCAGGTTGTGCTTTGAGTGCCCGTCCTCATACGGCTAATCCCCACAGACCTTTTGGTCCTGTCAGACCCACGCTGAGCAGTTCTGCATATTCTGTATTCTTGGCATATGTCAGAGGTACACACATACACACACACGCACGCACACACACACACACACGCACACACACACACACACACAAACAAAGCATACATATACATATCACATCTTACAGTATTCTCATGTGTCAATATATATACTTATCAATGTAGACAAGGGCTAAACCGCCCCAAAAACATAATTTTTTTATTTATTTATATGAATGTTAAGATTTCATCTTTGATTTTACTCGTTTTCAGCACCATCTGGGAAAGGCACAGTCTATTGAGGACGATTTTGTCCGATGACCAACTTTCAACCCTCCTCCCACGACCAAGAAAGAATCTGTACAGTGTAGAGGCATTGAGACATTGGACATGGCCCCGGTAGAGCGGGGCCATCACAGTCATTCACTTCTTTGAGATTTCAAGAGACACAGAGAGAGAGAGAGAGAAAGAGTCAGAGTCAGATAGAGAGTCATAGAGAGAGAGAGAGAGAGACGAGAAGAGAGTGTAAAACAGTGGAAGGAGAGGTTTCATTACAGGTCCCTGGGTTTTAGCGAACACAAACAAAAACAGTTTGAGGAGGGTTGAAAGTAAGTCTGCTTATTACACGACAAAACAACCTTCCCAAAACTAAAACTATACAATAAAGAACCATCCATACAGTAGGTCAATGCAGCAAAGCCATAGCTTCCATGGTTGACAAGTAAACCTATTGCATTATTAAACTGGGATAAATTATTAGTGACTATTAGTATTATTTCATTATTAACGTCCTACTTAATTATCTCTATCTCATATAGGATTTTTTTTTGTTAGCAAAAATAAGTAGTATGGGTGCATTATATTAATATCTTTAAGTATAAATATTTTTTTTTTTCCCCCATTCGGAATTTAAAAAAATGTTTTTCGAATGGTTTGAGTAAAAGGCATCGGATGTTAAGCACTTTGAAGACTCGCTGCGTGGCGGCCATAGCTCCCCGCGCGCGCAAACACAAACACACTCACAATGCCCTGGCCGTGCTCCGCGCGCCCAGCGGCTCCCCCAATACATCGAGGCTGCACCAACATTCTGGAGAACCCGGGGGGGGGGGGGGGGACGCAGGGGGGGGACGCAGAGTGGCTACGGCTAGCTACATGCTAGCGCGGCAGTCTCCGTTCGGTCTTCAAGTAAAACTCAACGCGCTTAAGGTCCGACATCGAGAGGCAGCTCAGCTGAGCCCCTGACCCCCCCCGACCCGCGAGACGGGGGGTGGGGAGGTGGGGGGGGGGTGTGTGGGGACAAACTGGATCACTTACTCCATCGGTTTCAGCATACATAAAACTACTCTAGTCAAGATAAAACCATCTCTCTCTGGAGTTTCTTTGCCACGAACGATGTTCCGGCGTCTTCCGTTCGACATTTCAAATCACATGTAGCATCGCATAAGTGCCGTTAAATATCTGTCTCTGTCCGCTCGTTAAACAATTAATATAACCTACAATATTAAGTCTCTGTCCGCTCTTCAAACAATTTACATAACCTACAATATTCGCTGTGAAATTCAATGTACTATAAAGTCTCACTCATAGCAGCTCATTTGGTTCGGATAATAAGCAACTGGCACAGTAAGCCGCGGGAAAGCCAAAGCCTGTGGGCGGGAACGCGTCCCGCACTACATTTCCCAGGTAGCCTCGCTCCCGCTCATCCAATTACAGGCAGGCACTTTCCTTTTGGTCTGAGTTGAAACGTGACACTTTGTAGTTCATTTGTAGAAGGTTAGTGCTGCTAAGGCTACAACCCGAGATAGGGCCTTCCACAGTTGGTCACGACGACCTGTCAGTCAGCACCATGTTGACATTCTATTAGCATGGAGAAGTTACTTGGAAAAGGGTTTAGACGGGATCGGCGATCCATCAAAATCAAATTCGGTGAGATATGATGGTTAATGCCATTAAACATCTGTGTGTGTGTGAGAGAGAGGGGGGAGAGATTGTTTAGCAGGATGTTCATTTGGTTCAAGTATCGTTTTAAACACGGTTGAGTTCGACGCGGCCAGACTAGCCTTCGCGGTAAAAGAGTCGCGGACTACATCCACAGTGGACGGGCCCGGCGGAGCCTCCGCCCTGCGGCCTGATGGGACGCCACATCAAGCATGGAGGCCGGCGCTGGCCAGCCTCCACGCTGCAGGTCTGTGCGTGTCCGGGGGGGGGGGCTTTCCGCCCACCCCCAGCATATGGGACCGGAACCTTGGTTTAAAAACCCAACTGTTTCCACCCCGGGGCCTCTCTCTAGAACCAGATCAGGCACTTTTTAAAATCGTAATCTCGTCACACCTTCCTTTTCCCACAACGGCCGACTCCCAATACTTTCCAGAGTCCTCGAACGCCTCCTCATGGCACCCCCGCCCCCCCCCCCCCCCGGCCCGAACCCAAACCAAACCAACCGACAACCCCGCACCGCGTGGGGGGGGGGTGTGGCCTAACAGTCCACGCCTACAAATACTACGATCCCTCTCTCCACGAGAACACGCGGGCCTTGCTTCAAGCGCCTTATTGCACTGGAGAAACGACGGTTGACTGGCTAGCGTACGTCTGAAAGGTAACACCTGTCCGTCCTGTCCACTGAGATCTATTGCTGAACATAAAGGTTGATTGGAGAAAAAACAAAAACAAAAAAAAAAACAATTATTCATCCGTGGTAGGAAATGACTCGAAACCAAACCAAAACAAAGAAAGTGGGGGCAGACAGAACTGTACCGATATCGTCTTTGAAGAGAGGCTGTTTCAACACACGGCCAGGTGAGTCCTCCCCAATGGCCCGCCCTCCTATGCCCTCCCCGCCACGCGCCGCGGCGCCGCGGCTCCTCAACGAGAAACCAAAAAACTAAAAAAAAAAAAAAAAACTGCGTTGTACCACAGGCAACCCGCCTGCACAACCTCATCAGGGGTCGCCACGGCGACAGGAGCCCGCCCCTCCCTCTCACTGGCTCCCGACGTTAAAGGGACGCGGTAGGCGTCGCTACGGCAACACCAGGAGGAGGAGGAGGAGCAGGTGCCCCCTCCCACCCCGTTTCAGTCACGCGTGGGTTTTGAGGAGAAAGCGTCGACCTTACACTTTTTTTTTTTTTTACAATAGTCCCCGACCCTCACCCAACCCCACGCCGCCGGCGAGATACGTTACTGCTAAGAGAGGCCCAACACCCGTACAGTGCTGTAGCAGGACAAACTGAGACGCACGCGCACGTACACACACACACACAGACACACACGCAACGCACGCACACGTAAAAACATGGACAGTATAAACCAGCATGAGTAGGGCTAATCGCCGTAGGCTGCAGAGCATGTCAATAGTCCACGTAGTTCTCGGGAGCACCAACGTAAAACAAAAAAAGGAACCCATCGCTTTTCAACTCCTCGACAAACTAAAAAAAAACGACAACAACAAAAACACAAAAGATCACACATCACCCTCCGAGACAAGAGAAACCCATAGGAGAGGAAAGGGGAGTCTGAATGAGCTACCTAAAGAGGTCACGGTGAGGACAGCGTCCCTCGGAGCAGAGGGAGCCCACGGGGGTTTGACGGAGGAGGAGGGGGAGGGGGAGGGGGAGGAGGTGGGGGGCGGGAGGAGGAGGTGGGGGAGCATGTAAACGATTGGCTGGTTGGTATTGCATACTGTGGCTGTGCTCCTCTCTGGCTTGTCCTGTGTATGCATATATATATATATAAATATATCAATATATGCATATATATATATATATATATATATATATATCCCTTAACAGTCTGGTGTCCTACACATGTATCGGGGTGGGGGTGGGTAGGAGAGAGGGTGGGTGAGGGGGGGGGGGGGGGGCAGCCAGTGCTGGACCTGGTAGGCTTGTCCTTGAGAGGGTGGGGGGGGGGGGGGAGAGATAGGGGTGAGGGGCACCTGACAGAGGGACTGACTGGCTGGGAAAGTGTGCAGGTCGCTGGGTAGGTGGGCTGGGTATACTGGTGGGTTGTGTGTGTGTGTGTGTGTGTGTGTGTGTGTGTGTGTGTGGTGGTGGACCCCTCCCCCCCCCGAGGGGACTCAGGCGAAGTACATGGTCCTCAGGGTGTCGTGGTGGATCTGCACCGCCTTGGCCAGCGCCTGGGGGTCCCGGCCGTTGCTCTGGCCCGACACGTGGCTGCCCTCCGCACTGAGGGGGGGAGAGGGAGAGAGAGAGAGATAGAGAGAGAGAGAGATAGAAAGAGACAGGTGAGGCGCAGACTTAAGTTCCTCCCCCACTGCGCAGGAATAAAGTGAGCCATCCATCCATTATGCATCGCTGAAGCATCTGGGGAATGCCGATACACCAGTCAGACTTCTAGATATATCTTACAGTAGACGCCGGTGAATACTTTAACACTCCTGTAGACAAACACACGCAATACATAGAGGATCTCAGATTCCACTGTCAGTCAGTCAGTCAGTCAGTCAGTCAGTCACACAGACACACACACAGCTCTGTGGCGGGGCGTTGCGGCGCACCTGTCGTGCTCCTTGTCCACCAGGTGGTAGCGAGCGCGGAACGCCACCAGGTGGGCGTAGTAGGCGGGCGCGGGGATGGACACGGAGCGGGTGCAGCGCACGTAGGTGTGGCACAGCTGGTAGGTGAGCAGCTGGAACTCGTCCGCCGTGAAGCAGTTGTCGTCCCACAGGACGTGGTAGTGGGAGGGCCGGCTGGTACCCTGGGGGGGGGGGGGGAGAGAGAGGGTCAAGTTAGGACCGAGAGACAGAGAGACAGAGACAGAGACAGAGAGAGAGAGAGAGAGAGAGAGAGAGAGAGAGACAGAGAGACAGAGAGACAGAGACAGAGAGAGTCAAGTTAAGACAGGATACAGTTAGTAAGGATAAGGATACAGAGAGACAGACAGAGGGAGAGACAGAGAGTGAGAGAGAGACAGACAGATACAGAGAGACAGACAGAGGGAGAGACAGAGAGAGATAGAGAGAGAGTCAAGTAATGACAGGATACAGTTTACTAAGGATAAGGACACAGAGAGAGAGAGAGACAGATGTTGAGATGGAGAGAGACAAAGAGAGGGAGACGGTGATAGACGGAGAGAGAGAGACAGAGATGGAGACAGTCAGAGAGAGAGAGAGAGAGAGAGAGAGAGAGAGAGAGACAGACATACAGAGGGAGAGACAGAGAGAAAGACAGACAGAGAGACACAGAGACAGAGAGAGTCAAGTAAGGACAGAATACAGTTTAGTAAGGATAAGGATACAGAGAGAGAAAGAGACAGATATACAGAAGGAGAGACAAAGAGAGGGAGACAGATAGACGGAGAGAGAGAGAGACAGACAGATGCAGAGACGGAGAGAAAGAGAGACAGAGATGGAGACAGAGTCAAGCGAGGCCAACAAGAGACCGGGGAATGCTCCAACCTCAGGGTGAGCATGTGTGAGTGAGTGAGTGAGTGTGACAGCAGCAGGGCGACAGATGGTGAGAAAGAGAGAAGGTGAAGACACAGGACAACACAGACGTGACGGATGAGCAGGGGAAGGCTCCAGGGGGAGCTGGGGCTAACGGGGAGAGGGGAGAAGAAGCAGGACGACGGCTCCCTTGCCTGGATCCCAGCGTGACTGCAGAGGTAAAAGTCAAACTCGTAGGGGTGGGTGATGTCCGTGTCCACCGTGGTGCCAGCAGGAATGTTTCCGCTTCGTCCCACCTTAAAACACGCACGCACGCACGCACGCACGCACACGCACACACACACACACACACACACACACACACACACACACACACACACACACACACAGACACACGATGAGTCAAAGTGCTCTACAGATCATTCCTTCTGATAAGGCAGAGATGCTAAGCCCTGTTTGCGCAATCAGAAACCACAACCAACAACGAAAAAAAAACAAAAAAAAACATGACATTCTTAATCCCTCTTCGCGGCGCCTGAAACAAACATGAACCCGTGCCCAAATCCATTCCCATTGCTTGGATTACAAAACCCGCCGAGACAGCGGTTTAATTTCTTAAGTCGCTCTGAGTCGATATCGTTGACCGGGAGGGGGGGGGGGGCGCGCTCCGACTCTCTCACCCGCTCGTTGCGGTCGGCGCAGAAGAGACGCGTGTGGTGGCGCTTCTGGACCACGATGTAGGTGATGCCCGGCTGGTACTCCTTCTCCAGGCCGATGCAGGCCTCGCGGATGGCCAGCAGCTCGTAGTACAGCACCTGGAGGGACACACGCGCGGCTCCGTTACCGTCGCTTCAGTGATACCACCTGTAACTGTCTAAACTGGTGGACAGTACCCATCTATAGTGGGGGACAGTACCAGTCTAAACTGGGGACAGTACCTGTCTATAGTGGGGGACAGTACCCGTCTATAGTGGGGGACAGTACCCGTCTATAGTGGGGGACAGTACCCGTCTATAGTGGGGGACAGTACCTGTCTAAACTGGGGACAGTACCCGTCTAAACTGGGGACAGTACCCGTCTATAGTGGGGGACAGTACCCGTCTAAACTGGGGGACAGTACCCGTCTATAGTGGGGGACAGTACCCGTCTATAGTGGGGGGACAGTACCAATCTAAACTGGGGACAGTACCTGTCTAAACTGAGGGACAGTACCCGTCTATAGTGGGGGACAGTACCCGTCTATAGTGGGGGACAGTACCTGTCTGAACTGGTGGACAGTACCTGTCTAAACTGGCCTTCCGACACGCCGTCGCGGTAGAAGATGATCCGAGTGGGCTTGTAGCGGGTCGACTTGTAGAACTGGATCAGCAGCTCCCGTACCATGGAGGCCAGGTCCTGGATCACCTCCTGCCTGGGCCTCTGGACCCGCACCGTGGCACAGTACCGACTGGGGTGGGCATCCATGCTGCCCACCACCTGCAGAGCCACGAGACATCGACACGTTGAACGGCGGAAAGCAATGACGCTGATGGGACGCGCGGGAGTAGGCAGGAACGCCCGCCGGCTCTTCAGGGACCTGTGGTTTCACCCCCCAACCGCCAAGGCCAGCTTGTGAGAACAAGTTGCCTACCCACCTCCTACGGCTCGGCAATTACAGTGTTTACACTGGTTGGTTTGGATCGCCGTCAAATATTCCAAATCCTTGGAAAAAAAAAAAAAGGCAGCTCCCCGCCAATGACTCACGTAAGCCTTCCTTCCGTTCACGGACGATATGAGTCACGGAGCGGGTCTCCGGTGAAATCTGCCTTCGCCTTTCCCTCCAAACTTTCTCCGTTCCGAAACACGGCCGCAGCCACCCAGAGATCAGCCCGCTTCGGGCTGCGCTCCACTTCATGACATGCACTCTGTACCGAGACTGTGCTGTGCACTCTGCAGAGAGACTGTACCGCGCGCGGAGGAGGGATGATGGAGCGACTGGAGACAAGCTGCGGGGCCTTACCGCCGCGATGGAGGGCTTCTTGCCGTCGCCGGCCGGAGGGTGGGTGACGTCGGCCCCCAGAAAGATGACGGGCTGCTGGAACACGGAGGGTCTGGGGGGGGGGGGGGAAGGAGCAGAAAGAGACCGCGACCTTTAGGACCAATCAGAACAGGGCTGTGTGGGAGGGGTGGGTTGTCCCCGGCATCTCGTTTCATGTGGACGACACGCAGTCTCGAAATATTGCGATTTGACGAGCAGAATAGAAAGTGTCTCGGGATATGAGTCATGCTCTCTTTGTCTCTGGAGATTAAACACTGCAGAAGACGGAGTTACCCCCGTTTCCTTCCTTCTACCAAAGAGAAACCCAATGGTGAGCGGATGAAGCTTTCAGAGGGGGATTTTATAGGAAGTGCAATACTGTGAAACCACTTCAAAGAGTGCTGGATAGATATGACTGCTACTGCGTGTACCGCTGTGCTGTTACCGTTGGTGAGGCACCAGGATGTTGTTGATGCCCCCCAGCTTGACGTTGATCTTCAGGCAGAGGTTGGACAGCGTCTGGGGGGAGGTCTTCACCACGTTCTTCACCTGGACACACTGGGTGGCCATGCCCAGCAGGGTGTCTCCCACTCGCTTCACCTCGGCTGCGGGGAGGGGATGTGGAGGAGACGGATATGAGCCAGTGGACTACAGCCCACGCTGCCTTTCACAATGAGCGCTCAAAACCTCTTGAAGACAATGCAAGGTGTTATGCAGGTTTCACACGTGTGGCGGGGTCTCTTTCAAAACTACAGCTCAACCGCACACCAAGCCTGGTGTTAGACGAAGTCCTGTTTATCTCTACTGGGACAGCATGGTAAAAGGTTTCCACCATAGGGCATACCATCAATGCAATTTCCCTCAGGGATTATTAAAGTACGTCTGTCTGTCTGTCTGTCTGTCATCATCCATTGAAATGCCTCATTCAAATACAGGCCATGAAGGGGTCTAACAGGGGTCTGCAGACAGACTGTGGATATTGGGGTTCAATCCCAGAACCTTCTGGCTGGCTCAAACACCCCCTAGCCTGACCCCCCCCCCCCCCCCCCCACCCCCGGACCAGAGAGCTCTCCTCCATACCGTAGACGGGCGTCTTGCCGGGCAGGATGACGATGATGAGCTGCAGGCCGGCGTAGGTGTTCTTCAGGTGTCTGAACATGGGCTCCACGCTGTCCGCTCCCTGGGCGTATTTACAGAAGCAGGGCTGGCCCTGGATGGGCATCCCCGCGTCCTTGGAGATCTTCCTCAGCTGGTCCGTGAAGCCCCTGCAGGTGCGAAAGAGAGGTGGAGGAACGTTACACCGTTTGACAAAGATATTCCATTTAAGCATATGTTGTTCCATCATGTCTGTTTTTTGGCGTGGGGGGGGGGGGGGGGGGGGGGCGGGGTTACTGACTTGAGGATCTCCTCGCGGCACTGCCTCTGCGTGGCGAAGCAGGCGATGGCCCACATCTTGATCTCCACGCCGGTGTGGAACTGCTTGCCCCTCATGTCCCACACGCCGTGGCTGGGCGTGGCCACCGTGCGGTTCTGCAACGACAGCGCAGGGTTCATCTGCTGAGGCTGGGGGGGGTGGGAGACAAAGACGACAGATGACAGATGACGTACACGGAAACACACAGAAACACACACACACACACACACACAATCGGGGTCAGGAGGTAGCGGCAGGTGGTCGTCACGGTGACCAACGATGGACGGTCGGTTGAAAATGAATGCAGATGTTTTCCGCAGAGGTGGAATCAAATCATAGACTCAATGTTGGAGCAGGTTTCTAGAGAACTACTGGACGCTGTAGCTATGGGTTGGTAATGTGGTTACTATAGCCTTGAAAAGGGTGTTTAATTCGAGGGTTCTCTGCACCAGAGAACTGGAGACTAACCAGACCATAGGAACTCTAGCATAGTGGCCGCACAGCGTTTGGATTGTTTGGATTCTAGCAACATTCTGGCGACACTGCGGTGCCACGGTGTGCAAACAGGTGAAAACAGGTGCAAACAGGTGGTTGATAGAAGGAGAGGGGTACCATGAAGTGCTCTGAGCTGACGCGGCCGCCGTACTGCAGCATGGGGGCGGGCAGCACGCGGCCCGTCACCTGGGCCATCTCGTCCCGCACGCGGAACTGGAACTCCTGGACAAACGGGTCCGCCTCGTAGTTGGCACTGCGCACCTGGCGGCCCGGGGACATGGAGGACAGTGTCAGGCGTGTGTGTCAGGCGTGTGTCAGGCGTGTGCGTCAGGCGCGTGTGTGTGTGGACCGCCTGTTGACATACAGGACATGCTGGTTATCATCTGGATCACTGCTGATCTCTGGGGCCTTCAGTTGGCCAGGTGGTGGCAGGGAGGGGGCGGGGGGGGCGGGGGGCAGCTCTTGGCAGACTGAGGTTTGCTGGTTGACTCGTCATCGTGGCGGCAGGTTTGGTTATGAATGGTATGTGGTTTGGTTGTCGTGTCATTACACTCGGTTTTGGTGTTGTTCGGCAACGTGCTCGCCCGCTCGCCGAGGTTTACCGGCTGGCTGGGTTAAGGTGTAGTTCCCCGTGCCAGGCGTGTTTTACAATAAAGGTTCCGCATGCCAGGAATAACCCGCCATCGAAACAGAAAGTGATATTCACCGCCGCTGTGTGGCAGTGCATTTCAAGAATCCAGAATCGAGAGTCAAGAATCTCAAAAGCGGCTCATGCAGTTGAAAAGCGTCTTTTTTGTGTGTGTGTGTGTGTGTGTGTGGGGGGGGGGGGTTTCTGTGTTTTTAGTAAGAAAGGCATTGGACAGCCAAGACATACTCATGCTCTGGGTGACAGATCAGCGTTATGAAGCCCAGGTGTCTAGCGGTGTGTGGTTCCCCAGAAGAGTTACTTCTCGCATTTCAGAAAGTCCCCAATGAACACAACACTAAAATCACAGTTTAGAAATGTACCCGACAGTCTAAAGCAGGTTAAAAAAAAAAGGAGGCTCTGCTGCCGGTGTCCTGAGTAGGGGACAGCCCTACTTATTCACTGCAGTGGTAGCAGGTTCCAGGTTTAAGAAAATAAAAGCGCTGCCATATCATAAGTGCTATAAATCAGTTGGTGCAGGGGGGTGGGGGGCTTTTATCTTGTATACGTTGTATTTTCACCTTTATGCAAATGTAGGTTAGCAATTATGAAGAGAATAACAAAAATAAAGATGGACTGGGAGAAAATTGCCTAATTATCCATCTGGGACTAACTGGCACAGCTTATACTAAAAACAAGAGAGTTAGGAACACAACACGCTGGGAAAGGAAGCCTGAATCCAGCCATGAACACAGTGACTGGCGTGCGGCTAACCCTGTAGCCCTGCTCACCAGTCTGCTGATCTCCTCCTGTCGGTCCGGGGCAGAGCGCGCCGTGGCTTTGATCATGGTGGACGTCTGGTTGTCTGTCAGCTTCTTGATGCAGCGCTGGCCGGCGACGATGTTACAAACCTAACGCACCCAATCAGAGGACACAGGCTCAGCCGGGCTCACCGCTTCACAGAGCGCAATGACTGAATGTCATACAGTAGCGTTGTACGCATCTATGCAACGCAAAACAACTAGTGTCTCTTTGGTTCTAAACATTGATAAAATAATGCATTTTAATGAAGTCTCTTTGAAAGCACATTAGTGGCCCTCTGTGGCCACCGTAGCTTGTCTGCTAGTGTTAGCCTCTCTCCCGCTAGCGTCTCCTAGCATCCCCAGTGCCTCACCTCCAGGGGCAGGTAGGTGTGCTTCTGCTCCTGCCCCACCTGCAGGCAGGGCAGGTGGGGGTACTTGAGCTGCAGGTTGTACTTCTCCCTGAAGTACTGCGCCACCGTGCGCTCCACCGTCTGGCCGTTCTCCAGCTGCAGGGGGAACCTGGTCGTGCACACACACACACACACACACACACACACACATGGTCGGGGTTAGGGAACATCTGGTCTGATTAACTGAATGGATCGTTTTTGTATTATTCATGACTGTCCCAATGAAGCGAAAGGCAAGGCACAGGAGAAGAAACAGACCAAACCTACGTGCAGGCCGGATAAATTATCAAGACGAGAATGTTCCTACAAGTATCTACAACTTCATCAAGATGGTGTTCGAGATGTGCTAGAAAGCATCTAAAAACATACCGACCATACCCAACACTGCCATATTAACATGCTGACAGCAACACAGCAGACGCTGGACATTACAAGGGCAAAAAAAAAAAAAAAAAAAAAAAAAAACCCTGAACAAACCGAATACGGTTAAATCACCAGCCTCTCTAGAGAGCCCAGGGCGGGTGTAGTTCAACAGGGCGGGGTGTAGTTCAACAGGGCGGGGTGTGGTTCGACAGGGGGGGTGTGTCTACTCTAGAGGACTACAACCAGACGTCCTGCACAGGAAGGGCAAAGTGTGGGCGGATGCGGGGGCAAAGCCAGGCAGAGCGACGGGGGGGGGAGGGGGAGGCGGAGGGAGGAGGAGGGAGATAGAGAGAGAGGGGGAGAGAGAGAGAGAGAGAGAGCATACGTCTGGTGGCTGGCCGGACGGCGTGTGACGTTGCAGACCCGGTACTTGCGGCGCATGCTGCCGCAGTGGGTGACCTCCACCTTCAGACCTACGGATGGTGGACATCCTTATGAGTGAGACATAATCAAAAAGGTCATTTTTTTCTTACAATCAGGTATTAACTAAAAAAAAAGGTGAAGCTTCACAGTCACAAATCAAGGCTATCTCTGGCTACGACACACGCTAGCATCTACCCGTTTGTACTTCTGGTCATCGATTCACGAGGGAGAATCCATAGGGTTGTAGATAAACACACATCACAGAACATGCACTATTGATGTACATACACTATTGATGCGACGAGAACGGAAACGAAACTGGGGGGGGGGGGGTGTGCAACAGAGTGACACGCCCACCAGTGATAGCTCCTCCTCGCTAAGCTAGGCTTAGCAGCAGCACACACACACACTGGCCCTAACATCCTATCGATTAGCGCTACATTTAGCAGACTTTTATCCACAGTGAATCCAATAATGAGCAAGCATGGTTTACACATTTCGTGCTTGCTCAGGGACACCTAAGTGTTGACTGCGGACATTTGTGGGGATCGAACCCGGATCCACTACACTACCCCCCCCTCCCCGGTCTCCCAGCAGAAGAGTGGGCGCGCCTTACCTTTGATCTCTTTGGTGAACTTGACGCGGTGGGAGTCTGTGAGGGGGCGGGGCTGCTCGTCGATGTTGTGGATGTCCAGGACCTCGCACATGAACTGGATGACGGGCTGGGCCTTGTAGAACGCCGTGGCCGACACTGGCGACGCACACGGGACCACGCGGGGTTAATGGAATGAGCCATGACAGTGAACAGAGGGGGGGGGGGGGGGGGCGTTCTGTGGGACTACGGTGGGGACGAGGGCATCACAAGTCGATTCAAACACCGTTTTCCCCTTGTAGTCGTGTCCCAGAAAGCCAACATGTGACCCTTTCATATCAACACACTGCTTTACAAAACTGATTGAATCGATAACATCAAGGCCCCTCTCTGTACAAATCTTTTTACAGAAGTCACAAAAAACCCAGAACGCCTTCAGAGAGTGGATTAAAGGCCACACATCCTCTTAAGTTAAACTGGGCATGCGAGTGGCCAACAACCGTGATTCAAGTATTGCCAGATGACACATAGCTCTGACAGAAAACGAAAGCCTGCTTATGGTAACGGGCATCGTGGCTTTTACTCACCGCCGATGCGACAGGTTATTTCTCTAGATTGAAAATGAAACATGTTAACTCAACTTGGGAAAGTGTCTCGTGGATGTGGATGTGTGTGTGTGTGTGTGTGTGGGGGCGGGGGAGGCGGGGTCACCATGGCGACTCACCATCGATGTTGAGCATCATCTTCCACATGGCGGGCCTCACCGACTGGTGGAAGCCGAACCACACCTCCCGGCCTCCGCCCAGGGGGTGGTCGTAGCCCTCGGGGGAGGAGAAGAAGGAGCGGCCCACGGGGGTGTACCTGGGGGGGGTGAGAGTGGGGGAGAGGGGGGAGAGGGGGCTCATTACTGGGGCTAATGGGTGGATGAAGTGGGGAATCGGGGCCAACTCCCATTAACATTGAATCAATACGCGTTACTTTAATCACGCTAGGCTCTAGGCAACCCTCTAGACATGCATTTTGTATTCCACGTTAGCTCGCGCTTGCCAGCTCATGTTAGATCCGACACTAGGTAGCGAGCTAGACGCTACACTAGCTGATATTCAATATGCTCTACACTCTGTGCCCGGTTGTTAAACAGACCCGAGTTGGATGCTATTCTCGGAGCTGCAGCAGCTCTTCCGTTACAGGCTACGCAGCCCCGCGCACCGCGGCGCTGCACTCACTTCATGGAGGGCAGGTGCCGGAGGACCACGTCCACGGCGTGGACGGGGTTGGTGCTCAGCGGCTTGTCCAGGTCCAGGGGCTCGGGCACGCCGCGGCCCGTCAGCACCTCGTGCAGCATGTGCCAGCTGACCAGCGACACGAACTTGATGGACACCTTGAAGGGCCGGTCCTTGCCCCCTTCCCCCGGTAGCGTGACGTCCAGGTCCACCTGCCGCGGAGGAGGAGCGCGGGGTTAGTTAGCGCGAGCCTGTGGAGGAGCTAGCGCCGTGCTAACGGAGGCTCTGCCGCGGAGGAGGAGCACGCCTTAGTTAGCGCGAGCCTGCGGAGGAGCTAGCGCCGTGCTAACGGAGGCTCTGCCGCGGAGGAGGAGCGCGGGGTTAGTTAGCGCGAGCCTGTGGAGGAGCTAGCTAACGTGCTAACAGAGGCTAGCTCCGTTAGCGCGGCTCGCGAGCTAAACCCGCGGGGGGGACGACAGCAGACGAGACGCGTCGTCTGCAGTCACGCCCGCACTAAAACGCTGCCAAGAGAGTCGGCGAAAGAGGGCAGACTTCAAACCAGCGACTGAATCTATTAGGGGAAATTAATGTTGATTTGTCTTCAATATCCCAGTGAGGGGGAGGGAGGGGGTGGGTGTGGGTTGCTCCGGGACAAATTCTAATTAAATCAAGCCAGACCGAGGAGGCCGATCTGCGCAGGTCGCAGCCTGTGTGTGTGTGTGTGGTATGCGTGCGTCGTCTCTGTGGGCCTCACCCCGGCCGTGGCGACAGGCAGCGGGTGCGCGGTGTACAGGCTCCTCTTGCCATCGTACACTGGCCGGCGGTCGCCGAAGATGGTCACCTTGAAGTGCTGCACCATGGAGTCCACCACCTCCCTGACAGGGGGGAGGACACAACAACCAACACATCGGGTTTTAATACACGGCACATCGAGTCGGCATCTCGTTTGGCTGCCGGACACCTCAGATAAGACACGAGCGCCGAATGCTGGGCTTGATGGTGGTAATACCCGGGGTAAAGGTTAGGCTTTACCCAGGCTGGGCTACTTAAAAGGCCATCAGAGATGTGACATTTGGACGCTGGCTTAGGACTGCATGTATGACCAGTCAACTGATCTATCGCTTTAGCTCTTATCAAAAGCCTTGCAGAGCCTTTCCAATTAGACCACCTGTTTGTGCATTGGCATCATGAAAATTTTTTATATTTCTGATGCATGTACCTCGCATTTAGTCAATCTGTGTGTGTGTGTGTGTGTGTGTGTGTGTGTGTGTGTGTGTGCGTGTGTGCGCACCTGTTGACGCGGCGCGGGCACTTCTCAGGCTTGATGTCGACCTCGTACAGGTAGACATCGATCTTGGGGATGTCCACCTGGAAGCAGTTGGCCAGCAGCTTGATGGGCTTCCCCATGGTGCCATAGCCAGGTCGCCGTGGCAACGAGAAGAGGGCCTGGGCCCCTGCGGCTCCTGCAACCACAGCCGCCGGCAGGGTCAGATGGGAAGCCAGCCAATCAGGCACCATGTTCAATGCTCATCCTCCTGGAGCCTAACCCTACAGGCTCCTTAATTACTTTATTCAAATAATGAATTTGAAAGAAAGGGAGGGTTAAGTTATGAAGTTGCAATAGCAAAACTTGTAGCTTAAACTGACCTGGAGGAATCTGTGGTCAATGCTGATTGATAGTGATTTCACTGATGGTATCAATGAAATCACGTCCTACCACTGAGGTATTCTACAAATACAGAATGCTGGCCAGCCCGTACCTCTCTCATCTAACCCTCTCTCCATTGTTTACAAGAATCTTACCATCACCACTCCCACCAAGACCACCCCCCCCCCCCCCCCCAGCCCAGCGACGATAGTCCACGTCCCAGAGTTTCACAGCCAGTTAGCGTGGACAGAAGATTGTTATTAACTTTTATGAATTCAGAAATTCTCCCACCAACCAACCAGAGCGGACTCAACCTTACATACTGTGACTTTAATGAAGAGAAACTTTCAAGTCTGAAATCGAACTGTGAACTGTTTAAATGATTCACTGTTTCCCGTTATAAAAAACAATATTTGTAGGAGTAGTAGCACAAGTTGCAGAAAGCTTATGCCAAAGTTTCAAAACAATTTTACAGATCATGAGATTGTCTCTGCACAATAATCAAACAGTACAGTGTGCCATGTGTGACAATCACTTAAAACTAACAGCTGGAATGCAAGCCCGCAACCCTGACCACATCTCAACATTAGTGCATAGTTTTGAGAAGATAACTGACTGAACACAGATGCACATTACATTTTGGAGGGAAACACTTGAACACAGGAAGGAAGTACATGATAAGGATGGGGGGGGGGGAGCGAGCAAAGTTTAGGGGAACATTGACACAGACTTGACACTTTTGCTGAAATAAGGGCTTCAGCCACAACGATGGGAGATTGCGTCTTGTTTAGAAACACCACTTCCAGAGGAAAAAAAAAAAAATTCCCACCGATGGCTCTCCCTTTCCCTCCACTGTGCCGTTGCCATGCCAACAGAACACACCTGGTAACCATTCCTCTATGGCAACCAGCTGCCTGCTGGTGAGAAGGGCAGGTGTGGCCGCGTTTGTCTTACTTATCTTTTGAGGACCCGGGAGAAAACTGAGAGCAGTTTCTTTTCGTCATTTCAATGCACTTGTGATGTTTCAAACTATGTTTAGAAACACCTGCACTACACACACACACACACACACACACCCTTCCGTTTGTATTGAAGCACAGACCAAAAGAGAATAGGCTTCAATAAAAAGAGAATGCATAACCGACAATTCAATTGCCTTGCAATAAAACTGCCAAGGCCAAACACGGCTCATTCAGAAACCCAGTAGAACCTCGCATAAAAAGGCTATTCTACTCGATGTAACTAGACAGTAAATCGTGGTGGATATTAGCTGCATTTGGTGAATTCATTCATTGTACTGATCTTGATAGAGACATGGTACGCCTGCCCATTATGTTCAATCCGATAGCCAGTCGGCGCGCACACACAATCAATACAGCGCAGGCTACCCTTCTCCACATAAAGTACCTTTATAGCCACCGGGCTGAGGTAGATTGACTATTTCTGGTGAGGACAATTAATTACCAGTGGATGTGGCAAAACGGGAGTATGCAACTGCCGGTGTAGCCATGGCAACGGCCGGTGTGAAAGACAAGCCACTCAGTCAAATGAAAACGAGTCAGCGCAGACGTGGGTCGACGGGACAAAGCCGGGCTCCACGTACACTTGACGAAGGCAGGCTTCACGTACACCTGACGAAGCCATGCTTCAGGTACACCTGACGCCGCCATGACCACCGTCTGTCACGAGCAGCAATGAATGAATGACGTCAAAAAGAAAACGAGTGCGACTGGTTTCGGGACCACACGCCACTTACTACTCAGCAGCATCACCGCCATGGATTCTTAAAAAAAAAACTAAACATTAACATCCAAATATGTGTCAACTAAAGAGTTTAGGACGAATGGAACCGGCCATGTCGTTTATCTCACGTTATGTTATGACCTGTTACTTTCATTTAGTCGGTGGACTGTAATAAAACCACGTCAGCGAAGCTGCCATTTGCGGTGTGACCCCAAAAAGTCAACATAGGGGGTCCAAACCAAGCCGGCACCGCCGGTGACCCCCCCCTCCCTCATCAGCAAACGCCCGTCCACGGACAAAGTGGACCCACACGAAGACCCCACACCTCCGCGTATCCAAACACACAGAATACCGCACCTGATGTTCCGATTTCCATTCATGGGGTCTATGTCCGGACGCCCCGGCTCCCGACGGTGAAAGATTTGCGCAGGTTCCTCTGCGCGACTTGCGTTACAGCCCTAGTGGCTGTCACTTCAGAACCCCCACACCACCGGCACCACCACCAGCGCTAGCACCACCACCACGACTTCGGTCGCTGTGTGGAACCGGGCCGCTTCGAGGGGTTCACTCTCCACCGGAGGAGTTTCCTTCTTCCTTCCCTTTGCTTTCGTGTCAACTGTCAGTGGAAAGTTGAGCGGATCGCGTCGCCGTCGACCGTCCGCCAATGGCTCGTCCCCGGCTCACTAACGCTGAAAAGAACCGAAGGGAAAAAACGACATTGTTATTCGAGCAGACGCGGATTTCTCCCGAGCGAGGGAGTGAGATTAATTCGGTTAGCGTTAGCATCGGCTAACGTCATTAGCCTAGCCTAGCCAAGGGAAAATTAGCCTCGTACGAGTCAAATTTCAGTGCCGATATCAACGCTTAATGTTTAAACCTGTTTAAAAATAGTCCAGTCGTGGGCGCTGGTCCGCATGACACGAGTTGTTCGGCGATGTCAATCCGGCGGAAAAGGGGGACCTCGGTAGCCGGCGTCCTCGCCTCGGGTGAGAGACCGGTGTGAGCTCCTCGGTGCCGGCCAGCCTCTCTGCCTGGCTCGGGGAGGGAAGCCCGTCCGGAAATACCAACCCGGGAAATCGGCGTCACTTCCGGTTACGCTAATCAAATGTCATAATGATTTGGCATGCATTTTTTGTTGTTGTTGTGGTTGTTGTTGTTGTTATTGTTGTCGTTGACACAGTTTCTATTCTAAGCCCGACATCATTTCCTAATGTTATAGATGAGGACATTATGTATGGAAAATGTATTAATTGCTACACACACACAGCTATGACTATGGATAGTTTTGAAGGGAGGAATGCGCATGCGCGGCACTGAAGAGTCTAATGTAGTCTCATAAATCAGGCAAGATTTATTGTAGTACTGTATTACATTTTACAGGCACTGCTCAGAATCCAGATGGGGAAAGTAGTTACGTTTCTACGGGTTCCAGCGCGTCCCGGAGTTTAAAATTGGAAAGCATGTCTAAAAAATATAACCATAGGAAACCAAAGACTTCAGTAAAGCAAAAGTCAAAAGTCTGATGAAGAGAAAGAACAAAAGTAAATGGCAGAGCAAGTGGGATGAGGGAGATGGGGGCCGTTTGTATCACCTCAAGAAGAAGCTCGGGGAATCAAGGAATGCAGGGCGGTACAGGAAGGAGGAAACAGCAATTACAAGGACGAGATTGGGGCTTGGATGATATTAAAGTGGTCGTCTAAACGATTTTCATGTGAATAAATGTATTTTTTAAATATTTCGCCCAACGAGGTAACAATGGAAACAATGGTAACAGAGTGTTGAATAAAAGCCATTTTCAGTATTATGTATATAATTATCATGAATGTGTTAGAATGTAATACTGGGTGTCACATGTATTGCAGGCAAAAATGGTCCTTTATCGCCAAAGGTGGCCCAAGCCAACATAATTTATTATCATTTATTTTAAAGAAGCATCCGAAACGGGAGGTGTGATCATTATCAGCTGACAGAAACAAATGAATTTGAAGAAATAATTGGTAAACCACCCAAATGAGCGAATTGCTTTTTTTCAGTTTCCAGATAACGAAATAGATCATTCAAATTTATTTCATAGTTAATTAGTTCAGCTTAACATTTTGGTTTGTAGGTTTAGTTTTTTTGGGATCCCTGGTATGTTCTCCTGTGCCACAGTGGAGGTAATGTTTAGGAACGGCCCCGATGGAAGAAGAAACGGAGAAATGCGCACTCCGGGCAGCAGATGTCTCTGTGATAAGAATTTCATCGTTGTACTCAGCAAAACCAAACGAAGAAAGAAACAGGAAAGAAAACTGTGTGGTGGACTTTGCTTTGGAACTTGTAGAGTGACAGTTTTTGCTCTTCGTTTAATTTTCCATCATTTAATTTAGCATGCGTTTATGATTCTCTCCCACGTCTGAGGTCTGGCGTCCTCGACACGTATGCACATCAGTGTTGAGTGTGGTCTGCCACAGTCTCCCTGCCAAACACAATGGATAAAGTGATCAACTGTTTCAGCAAGAAACCCGACGCTGCAGTGAGGTTGGTGTGCTTCCCCTGGGCAGGTGGGGGCTCCATACACTATGCCCGCTGGGGGAGGGTGTTCAACGGCTCTATTGAAGGTAAGGCAGTATGGAAGAGGAGGGGGTGCAGCGGTGGTGGTGGTGGTGGTGGTGGTGGTGTATCAAGTTGAACTGAATATGAGTGAATCACGTGTGTTGCTGTTCACGAAGCTCGATCAAGTCCATGCCATTTTTGTTTTATGTCGTCTCTTTTCTCGCCATGTTTATTGCACTTCCAGTGTACTCTGTGAAACTCCCCGGTCGAGAGAGTCGGGCCAAGGAGATGTTCTTCCAGAACATGCAGCAGATTGTGGATGAAGTCATCGAGGCACTTCTCCCTGTTCTGAAAGAGAAGCCTTTTGCCTTCTTTGGCCACAGGTATGGTATGAACAAGGAAAATATACCTTCGCCCAGGTCTAACCCCCCCTCCGTTTCACACCAAACCCACCGACCGCTGGGGGAACCTCATGAGTTTGTGTCGTTCTCCTTCGCCTCAGCTTCGGCGCCATGATCAGCTTCGCCGTGGCGGAAACCCTGAAGCGTCTCCACGGCCTTGAACCCGTTCACCTGTTCCTGTCCGGAGCGTCGGCCCCCTACGTGAGTGACCCCCCCCCCCCCCCCCACCCGCCGCAGACCCTCTGACCCCTGACCTGTCATTAGCCCCGCCTCCCGGCCGGCCCCGGCATTACCACCCACACCCTGCCCTGTTTTGTCCCGCCCCTCGCGCTCCAGTCTGAGACTCGACTCAGCACCCCCAAGAGCAGCGCGTTGAGTGACGAGGACTTCCTCCATATGCTGAGCTCCAAAGGGGGCACGCCCCCCGAGCTGCTGGCCAATCCCGACGTGCTGAAGCTGTTCCTGCCCGCCCTGAAGGCGGACCTTCGCATAGTGGAAAATTACAGGTGGGGCTGATGTAGATCAGGATGGATTTGAATGCTGGACCAATACTGTAGTTTTTTGGGTTGGGTGTATCCATTGGAGATGGTCTTATATGGATGCTTGGTTGTGATCTTCATCTATATATAGAGTTTGTGCGTCCTTCCCCAGTTTGAGGTGATTTTCCTCGTAACTTAAATGAAATAAGGAACCCTTTGACCTCCCGTTTGAACTGTGTCTGAACTGTTCAGAAACAGTTCAGTTTCAGCCCGACCCCTGTATTTAATAACCCGACCCACGCGCCGGTATTGTTAACCGTTGATGGAGAAGGCCGCGGTGTCCTCATGTTAATCCAGGTGTGACCGTCCGGCCGCTCCCTCGCTGTCCTGCCCGGTCACCTGCTTCGACGGCAACCGGGACGTGCCCCACGACCTGCAAGGTGAGACGTCCGAAAGTCCCCCCGCGTGAAATGGCAGGTATAGCGCGCACGTGCGCGCGACCGAGCGGGACGGTGAATGGAGGGCCGTTGAGGAGCCCCTGAACACGCCCTGCCGGTCCCCCTATGTGGAGCATCTGTAACCATGGCGACACAGAACCGGTACGGGGGGGGGGGGGAGTCGCTGGCCTGCAGCCTCAGGGCTGTGGATGCCAGTGGTCAGACAGCGGAGCACCTTCTCTCACAGGCTGCTCCAGCTCGGCTGTCGAAGGGACAGATATAGGAAATCCTTCCTGCCACATGCCATTACACTGTGCAATAACAGCCAATAACGTATAACAACAGTCTCCAACCTTATATTTCTGTACAATTGTTCTTTATCTAAAATTTGTTTATATTTAGTTTATATTTTTAATATATTTTTTATACATACATACAATTTTTATTTCTGCATTGCATTCATTCTTTAATTCTTTGTATTTCAATGCTGCTGCTACGTTGTAATTTCCCAGCTTGGGATCAATAAAGTATTTCTATTCTATTCTATGCCATGGTTGAAGTGGTGATGTCCGTTGGTTGAGCGAGGGCCGGTCGGTAACGTCGGTGTGTCCTTTGTTTCCCTCGGAACAGCCTGGAAGGACATCTCCTCGGGGGACTTCACGGTCCGCATGATGGACGGAGATCATTTTTACCTGAAAGACGCCGCGAACGAGAAGGTGCTCATAGGCTTTGTCACCAAACACCTGGAGACATGCGAAATGGACTACATGTAGACCAAGAAATGCCCCTTCATACAGACCAAGGACCCACCCTTATTTATTTGACATTGTATTTTTTTTCACTCAGTTCAGGACCATTCCAGCTCTAATAAAAATGCCATTCATTTTGTTCTATAGTTCTGTATTCCTCCTGTTATTTTTATCATTAGTACCAGAGGTTATTAATTAATGCATTGATTATCCGTTCTGATTATGAGGTGGATTCCAACACATTTGGGACTGCATTGCATTTAAATAGTCTTTATTGCTAAATACACATTTTAAAAAGGACACAAGACCAAAAGCATTTCCACACATCCTCTTTAGACCTGATCACTACATCCTAGTAACTTCTTACACCATGGACAGAGCAAACGCAGTGAATAAATATATATATATGTCACATAAGTTACATTGAAAACAGTGCTTAAGTTAAACATTGACCTCACGCTTGATTCTTTAAAACATGCAGTCCAACCCACACATGTACATGTGTCTTACATGAACTGCATATCAAGTGCTAATCAAATACTTGACTTTCTTAGTTTTTATCAAAGGCAAATCTCTTTATGTACATACAATCTTTAAATTATGTATCCTCACATTCATGGGTACCATTGGACAAAAAAACGACATTTCGGAATATCGATTGTATGGCAATGGTGTGACAAAAGACGCATAAATAAAAACCCTGCCACGTCCCTTGCGCAACCTGTGCCTTTTATGCCTTCAATCACGAGCCGCCCGAAGGCCGTCTAAGATCAACACGAAGCAGACGCTTAGAGCGGCGAAGGAGATAAGAGGAACAAAAGATCAACAGAGAAATCACAACGTATCGCCGAGGCAATTCCAAAGGCCGGCTGTGCAAAGTCTGAGGTCGCTCTCGATTGTGTCTGGCAGCTCGCGGAACACGGTGTGTGTGTGTGTTACAAGTGACTCCCCTCGTAGGAAGGGGGGGACGGCGGGGGCCAGAGGGACGAGGGGGGCGGGGTCGCGGTAGTCGCGGCCGCCGGCGGTGGCGGTGGCGGCGGCGGCGGCTGCGGCGGCGACTGCTGCTGTTGTTGTGCCCTCCGCAAGGCGGCGGCGACGTCGGCCAGCGCGAAGGAGTCCGAGGACTGGGTGCTTTGGCGCATGGGCGCCAGGCGCCGCAGGTTGCTGGGGGTCCAGGGCAGGTCAAGCTGGGCGCGCTGGGAGGGCAGCACGCCCGCCGCCTCGCCAACGCCGCCGTCCGGCTCCGCCTGCGTCACCCACGGGGGCGTCCCGTGGAGCGCGCCCACGTTCTCCACATCCGGCATGAAGGCCGGGTTCTCCACGCCCGCTAGACCAACGAAGAAGAAGAAGAACACACAGAAGAGATGGACGTTGACTTGGGAAAGACCTGTGGCAACGGGGGGACCGGCTGGGGGGGAAGTCGGTGTCTTAAGCGTGATTACTTAAGAACCGCCTGTTGATGTGCGAGACGCATCACGTTTTGTCAACCAAAGGGATTTTTCTTTGGACATTTGGTTTGAATGTTCTGCTCAATTGTAATGGTTTATATACAATGTGATTTCACCCTGGTTAAACATTTCACCCAAGCATGTACCATTGGCTATTGGCCCTTGCACACAAGTTGATAATCTGACTAGCATGGAGGTAAATTGTAGGAAAGGTGCTTACCTCCCATTCTGTAGCTGCCTCTCATGGGGAACGAGTCGCCATATGCTCTCTGACCACCGGAGGCGCCACCGGACTCGGGGAAGTCAAAATCTAAAAATGGGAAAAAATAATATCGGTAGTTGTATTGTGGCCAAAAAAGTTGTGCAGGAATCTAATTAAAGTTTTTCAGTATTTTAGAAAAAGATGCACACCTGCGTCACCATATGGACGGCCCCTATCACAATCAGTGGGTTTTCCATTTGCCGTCTGTCAACGCAGAAGAGCAAAGTAACGGTCATTCACCACATGATTTCAAGCGCACAACGCAGCGTAATGAGGTTACGTCGCCCCCTAGTGGCGACATTGAAAAACGCTCGGGGCCCAAACCTTCTGCAGGTTGTCTTTCTTTGGGTGCTTGGTGATTTTATTGGCGGGCGCCACGCCCGTCTTGGCAGACTTGAAGGACTCCAGGCGGGTCCGCATGGTCCTCTGGAAGATCTCTTGGACCTCGCCCTCGTCTTTGTTGATGTCAAAGTGGCTCCTGCTGTATCTGTGTCTGTGCTGTGAGCCACCATGACACCAAACAATGTGTCATTGGGTATCAATTGATGGGATACAATTCTACTAGCAGCCCTCAAGCCATTAATTTTCTCCATTAAAATTAAGTCATTACGTTGTAATTATGTTCATATAAGTTTAATTTGAGCCAATTTGATTCGACAGATTGTATTTGTGTTTTATTTTATTTTTATTATTTATTATTAATTATATTCTATAACGAAGCAGTAAACCCATATTTTTGGTGTCTGGATGGATGGATGGACTAACTAACTGAGCTTAACAGCATCTCCAACCTGTTTCCTCCCTTTGTAGAGGTGCTGCTGGAGGAGGTGGTGTGTGTTGAAGTCCTCAGTCCTCGCGCCCATCATGTCGTGGTCGTGCATCTCCAAGCTCACCGACGGTATGTCCTGTCTTCTACAGGGGGAGAGCACACACGGCCTGTTCAGAGCGCAGGTTTAGAGCCGCCACACGGTACGGTGGCCCATTGCGACCACTAGATGGCAGTGTTCAAGCGGGCACAAGCGTCCAATGGCCAGAGGTCGCTTCCATCTACCTTTGTCACATGTCATTTTTCAGAGGAGTTCGTCCCGAGTCTAATTCAGAGCTGAAGCTTAATACCTCTCCATCAAACACAAAGTGTGCATCACTGCTGTTATTATCAGCAGCGGTCACTACTTCACGTTCGAGTCAGACAGAAGGGCAGAAAGTTAAAAAAAAAGAGGCAGCAGAACGAAAGTAAGAAGGAAGACACAAAGAAACAAAGACATTCTGAAAAAAAGAACAAAAGTGAGAAAGATAGAGTAAAAAAAGAACAAAAGAGAGAAAGATATAAAGTTAAAAAAAGTTGGGACACAGAGAAAGAATTTAAGTAAGAAAGAGACACAGAAAATAAGAGCTAACGATAAAAAAAAAGACAGAAAGCAGATATTGGGTTGATACAGGCCAGGTACAGGCCAGGTTGACCCCACGCGACCCTGAGGACCACCTACTGGTAGGCGGGGGCGGGGGGCGTGTCGCCGGTGGCGTTCGCCATGATGTCGGGCACCATGTCGGAAATGTCGTCGTCAAACTTCTTCTTGAAGTCTATGAAGGCCGTCTCGTTGCGTATAAACTCCAGGGACCCTCTGCGCTCGCCCTGCACCGCAACCAACCACACCGTCACTTCCTGGCCGCCGTTAGCGACCCGCTCATTCAACCAATCGGCTCAGCCGGCGTCGTTACGGCGGTTTAAACGTAAGTCCTTTAGACAATTAGTGCAGTTAGCAGCTACTTAAACATAGACAGTTCACCGATGAGGAAAAGGGTTCAGCCATGACAACTGTAGCACTGTCAACTGAATCACTTCGAGAGTGTCACTGTGTTTAAGGGCTAGACAAACAAAATGCACTCGACGCCTGATATTGCAAAATTCGTCATTTAGCAGACGCTTTCATCGGAAGGGACTTCAGGTGAATTCGGGTATCAAGTCATTAAGGAGCAGCTGAGGGTGAGGGGGGGGGGGCCTCCTGCTGGAGGCGGCCCTACCAGGCAGACCCTCTGAGCCTTGGCGTCAAACCCACCTCCTCCACGTAGCTCATGGCGTCCTTGAGGTTGAGCTGGTGGAAGACGTTGAAGAGGCGGTCGCGGTTCCTCCGGGCCGAGGGCTTCATCAGCAGCCAGGAGAGGTACTTCACCTCAAAGTTGTTCCACCTTCACACACACAGACCGGTCAGTGTACAGACCCACGCCTCGCCACGCCCCAATGAAACGCTGCGGGTCCACCTACTTGTCCCTCATGTAGTTGTGTCCTATCTGCCCGGAGATGTCCTCGACGGCCACCAGCATGTGGTCGAACACCTGCGCGTGAAGGAGAGAGAACGTTACCACAAACATCCGAGTCTCGAGTTGGTATTCATCCATCATTAAATAATAGTATGATATCATTAGTCAATATTTGTATGTTTTTGTTCAAAATGCACACCTTGTTCTGCACTTTCTCTATGATGGTGATCTCGGTGTTGGCTGCCCTCTTGACCTTCAGCCAGTTGACCAGCGGCTTCATGGTGACACCCTGCAACAAGGAAGTGGAGCGCCGCATGAGCACGTGTCTGCGTCCGGCCGCGTCAGTCGCCTCACTTTCACTCACTGACGGGTGAGTGGGTGAGTGGGTGAGTGGGTGAGTGTGGGTTACCTGGAGAATAACCGTGAAGTAGACCACGATGAGTGTGGTGGAGACCATCAGGTTCTTCTCCTTTATCTTGCTCTCGTCCAGCATCACGGCCAGCCCGTACGCCACTGCCCCCCGCAGGCCACCGTAGCTCATGATGATCTGATCGATGTACTCCACGGGCACCAGCCGGAACTTATTCAGGATCCAGGTGAGGAAAAACACACCTGAGGCAAACGGGACACCGTGCGTGACGTCGACCTTTGACCCTTGAAAAGTCTTCAGAGTCCATGTAAGGAATGTGTGTTTGTACGGTGGTGCACGGCAGACACGAAATACGAAATACTGTGAACAAACTGCAGCAACTAAAATATATACCAAAACATAACCGACAAAATACGAAATCATATACAAAATCAAAAAATTAGACGTCACGAGTTTCAACCAATCACGTTGTGGCACACGGCCTCCCCTCGTCCAACCGGCGGCGAGCGCCGACGCGCGACTCACCCATGATCCTGTAGACGAAGATGAAGAGGAGGGTGAGCAGGATGAAGCCCGTGTTCCACACCCAGATGTTCTTGTCGATGGCGGAGATGCCGAGGAAGACGAAGATGATGGTCTCGGAGCCGTTGGCCAGCACCTTCATGGCGTACTGGACGGTCTCCACCGACGCCTCGTCCATGTTGGCCTTGATGTAGCGCTGGCAGGCGATGCCAGCGAACACGATCCTGAAGGCACCAACACAAGGGCCCCTGAGTTCATGCCGTTACTGCAGCGTGACGGTGATTACGTCAGTGTGGGCATGTGGCGGAACGTCGCGGTCGGCCGGGCCCTCGAACACGCGTGCGTGGCAGTGGGGAGCAGGCCACGCCCCCCCTGTACTGAGAACACTCACGACAAGATGGCGGAGAGGGACAGCATCTCGGCGGTGAGGTAGGACAGGTAGCCCAGGATGAAGATGAAGCCCGGCTCGATGATGCGGATGTTCTTGGTGACCCGGGTCACCAGACAGATCAGAACCCCGAACACCAGGCCCAGAAAGGAGCCCCCAAACGCCACCACGAAGAACGACACTGGCCGAGAGAGGGGGGAGGGAGAGAGAGAGAGAGAGAGAGAGACAGACAGAGAGAGAGACTGTTAATGTATTGTATTTTTGACTGTTTTGTAAACATCGTTTCACATGCCAGCGGTGAGGGAAACACTGAGAGACCCTAGTAAAAAGCGTACCTATTCCTTTGACGATCTCTGCGGCGTTAATGCGAGGACCACCCAGGGACACAAACGCGTCAAAGACATTGAAGAGCACCTAAAGGAGACAACAACGAAGAATCAAGACTCTCCCGTGACCCCATCTGCCCAAAGTTCAGAACCACGAATTTGAACCAAAGTCTCCACCAATCAAATCCCCCAATGACGCCACTACAGACAGGAGACGTTGGGGGAGGAGCAGGAGGAGGAGGAGGAGGAAGAGGAAGAGAAAGAGGAGGACGAGGAAGAGGAAGAGGAGCAGGAGGAGGAGGAGGAAGAGCAGGGGGAGGAGGAGGAGAAAAAGAAGGAGGAGGAGGAGGAGAAAGAGGAGGAGGAGGAGGAGGAGGAAGAGGAGCAGGAGGAGGAGAAGGAGAAAGAGGAGGAGGAAGATGAGGAGGAGGAGGAAGAGGAGCAGCAGGAGGAGGAGGAAGAAGAGAAGGAAGAGGAAGAGGAAGAGGAGGAGGAGGAGGAGGAGGAGGAGGAGGAAGAGGAGGAACAGGAGGAGGAGAAGGAAGAGGAAGAGGAGGAGGAAGAGGAGGAGGAGGAGGAAGAGGAAGAGGAGGAGGAAGAGGAGAAGGAGGAGGAGGAGAACGTCGAGAGCCGCGACACCCACCACGGTGACGCCGTCGTTGAGCAGCGACTCTCCGAACACCATGATGAAGAGGACCTCGTTGACGTGCACCTGCTCGAACACGGCCAGCACCGCCACCGGGTCCACGGCGGCGATCAGGCTGCCGAACAGCAGGTACTGCAGCAGGCCGATGTCCAGGTCCCCTGGGGGGGGGGGAGGGAACAGCCGCGCGGCACATCAGAACCCCACACAGAAGGTAGGTGGAAGGTACAGGGGGGGGGGGGGGGGGGTTCGACCCCCTGGTGTCCGCACGTGTCCTGCTCAAGGGCGCCGGCCGGTCGACCTGCGGGACGTTGGGGGTTCGAACCCAGAGCCTTTCGACATGGGGGTTGAACACTCTGACGCCACTCTACTAGACTATCAACCACTACTACTACTAGACTATTAACCACTACTAATAGACTATCAACCACTACTACTACTAGACTATTAACCACTACTAATAGACTATCAACCACTACTACTAGACTATTAACCACTACTACTACTAGACTATTAACCACTACTAATAGACTATCAACCACTACTACTAGACTATTAACCACTACTACTACTAGACTATTAACTACTGCTACAAGACTATCAACCACTACTACTACTAGAGTCTATGAATGTTCTCATTCATCAAGAACATCCAGAAAGAGTAAAAACTTGGAGGGTGATGAGAAAAAGAACCAACGCAGAAACATAGTGATACCCTTTGTGTCCGGAGTATCTAAAAAACTGAGAATGAGAATGAGAATTTTTAACAAACACCAAATCCCTGTCCATTTCAAACCCAGCAATACTCTCAGGCAGAAACTGGTACACCCCAAAGACAGACTACCACACTCACAAAAGAGTAACTGTGTATATGCAGTCCAATGCAGTGAGGAATGTAAGGACTCTTACATTGGTGAAACTAAACAACCTCTAAACAAGCGCATGGCCCAACACAGAAGGGAAAACTCCTCAGGTCCAGTATCAGCTGTCTATTTACACCTAAAGGAAAAGGCTCACTCCTTTGAGGACAGCAATGTCAAAAGCCTGGACAGGGAGGACAGATGGTTTGAAAGAGGGGTAAAAGAAGCCATCTATGTCAAAGTGGAAAAGCCATCTCTCAACAGGGGAGGGGGTCTGAGACATCAGTTATCCCCCATCTACAATGCTGCACTTTCAGCCATTCCCAGGAGGGTGAACAACAAAGGCTGCCCAAAACAAACCTCAAGTGGCTCTAACGAACACAACGACTGTCGTTCACTGGTAACTGCACATCACACCAAACGACGGTCGTTCTCCAGTGGCCCCACCCACCCCTAATGAACATCATCCACCAAGATGACTCACAGGCCCCAAACAATGGTCAGGTGAAGCTACACTAATGATCTATTGTTTTAGGAGATTGGTGGGTGGACACCTCCACTGAGGTTAAATACCTGGGTCTAACTCGACTGTTTGTCAGACTAGTGCGGACTAGTCAGACTGATGCATTACGAACTGTTGAAGCCGCTTGGATAAGAGGCGAAACGTCTTCACAGACAAATCTAAGCCCAGTTGCGTTCGATTTCATTGTTGGCCGGATTAATACTACTACTAGACTATTAACTACTACTACTAGACTATCAACCACTACTACTACTAGACTATAAACCACTACTACTAATAGGCTATTAACCACTACTGCTACTAGACTATCAACCCCTCCCCCCTGGACTATCCCGCCCTCCCCCAATCTCCCTTCAACGTCAAATTGAATCCAACGGCAACAATAACCACACACGCTTAAAAAAAAAAAAAAAGCACCCATCAGTAAAAACTACAAAGTGACCACAGCGAGGGGGGGGGGGGGGGGGGGCGTGGCTTACTTAATATATATACATCTATATATTTACCCATGGCACCCCCTATGTGGCAGCCCCACAGCGAGAGGCCCACGGAGGCAGCGTTCCAGCAGGTGCCGATGATGGCGTAGACCAGAATGGCGCCCAGGTTGCTGAAGAACAGCTTGTTGGGCATGGTGTAGCCCGCATCCAGGATGATCTGCGGCAGCAGGTAGAAGAAGAAGACGGTGGGCGTCAGGGTGAAGGTCTGCACCTCGTCCGCGCCCCAGATGATGCCGCCGAGCAGGAAGCCGAAGCAGATGAGCAGCGCGCTCTCCGGGATGTAGTTGGTGACATTGTGGTTGGCCTCGATGACTGCAGGGGGGGAAAGACATGGGGGAGAGATGGGGAGAAGTGTGTTAGGTTTTCATTTTTTTGGGATTTGTATTTTATGGTCGGAACGAAATGTAAGTCGCTAGTCTTGAGAACGTGACGTGATCTGATCGTCAGTCTGCCACACTGCAAGTTCAAAATCCGCTGCGCAGCAGTTTTGAAGACAACTGGTTTTCTGTTACCATCGAAACTTGGACGTAAATCAACATCTACCAACTGACAGATTTAGTTGAGATAATTTAAGATAAGAAAAAACTTTATTTGTCCCGCAAACGGGGGGATTTGCAATAGTTGCAAGACTACAGACGGTCGCGGCGTGTGTGAAAGGGAGTGGACTGACTGAATAAGTAGCGAATGTCCGCTCCCTTTCCTTTCATCGGTCCAGACCAAACCATCACCTGGCCCACTGAGCGGCAGAATTCCCCTTCTTTCCTCCCAGCCCGGAGTAGTCCGAGAGACGTGTGTTGATTTAGCTCCGACGTTTTCCTTTCATGCACATTGAAGTTTTGAAACGTTTGCCCACAACACTTGCCAATGATCAACTCTCTCGGGCACAAGTTGCACAAGTTGTACCGCCGTTGCGGTTGGTGTATAATTAACGAGTATGATAACGTGTCTATAGGAGGAATGGACGCGTATAACAGGCAGACTGTTTCCTTATGCCTTTGTTTGGTTTCGTTCTCGACGTAAACTTTGCATGAGGTCCATTGAGGTACGCGGGCCTAATCGTGTTACATTCGCGTAAGTCTCACCTTATAAACAGCTGGGGACTCCATCGTGGATGTGGAGCACCCTGATCACGCATTGCTTTATAGGAGACACTCGGATCGAGGACCACCGACGGCCGCAGGGTCGGGCTTTGGGTGTCGGGAGATGTTTGATTCGTGGTGCATCGGGTTACAGATTAAGTTGGACACACTTCGGTTTGGAAATGTTCCATAGCTTTGTTGATATAGGCTGGTCTTTGCTGAACCGTTAAACTCCAAAGAAAACAGCGTGTGTAATTTTCTGCTAGGTTTCTTGAATTGGTGATATGGGTTGTAGGCCTGCCACGGAGACGACGAGTTATTTCTAAACCAAGATCAACAACAAACAGTCTGGATAATCAGTAGGCTTATGACTAAATAGTGCAACAGCTTGCTGCCCGGACGCTGCGTTGTTAAATTTGCGATTTGCGCGATTGTGTAACGGATATGATGCAATATAAACATAAACTCTTAATGTGAAAGTCAGCAGTGAGATGGGCCTGCAGGCATGCGTAAAACGACTCCAAGCATTGGAATGTGCAGTAAACTGTTATTTTGGGACAACATGACAATGCAGATAGTATCTACTCTTGGCTACTATTACAGTAGGGCTATTTTTAACCCATTATGGACACTGTTGTGTCATTGTCACCGGGAACAAATTACACATCAGCTTTATTTAATTTTTTATAGCCAAAACTGAATGAACTGACGGTAGAATATTAGATTTGAGGACGAGACGATAGGGTGGGTTGAGGCAAAAAAGCTCTCGCTTTGCCACTGACTCAAAGCCCTTTTGTGTTTCAGCATTACAGTGTTAGTATTTTTTACTCAGGAAAGAGGAGTTCAAGTCGTATTGCACAACATTTGTTTAATTATAGCACAACTGTGCTGTTATTAAAATATATAAGACAGGCACACAGGTTGATTTTGTTAGGTTAGGATTGTTTGTTTGTTCCCCACAATGCTTGACACAGACTTGAGTCTGTTACCAGTATTATTCAACTCCTATCATGATTAACACATCACCTTATCAATTCTCACCTGATAAAACGTGATTATCCCCAATTCTCTGAAATCCCTTCCATATTATTTTATTATTTACCTTCCTCCGAGCTGCACTACACAGTGAGCCTCCATTTCTGGACTACACAAGAGCATCACTTTATTTTGTGAACCAACCGAAGTGATAAGATATACATCAACAACCATTTACTACTACTATTATACTACCATTGTATTTGGCGGATACTGTTTTAAGGAATCCCACAGGTAGATGGCGGACATTGTTGCTGTGTTAATCAAATATTTGAACGGATTTTAATCTGAAACAATTTAGTCCGCTTCCGTCGTGGCCGCACGCCACATCACGCCACGTCACGCCACGTAACGCCATGTAACGCCATATCACGCCACGTCACCCCATATCACGGCATATCACGCCATGTCACGCCATATCACGCCACGTCACGCCATATCACGGCATATCACGCCACGTCACGCCACGTCACGCACGCCACGTCGCAGTGGAACGCTCAGAGCCGAAACGGACGGCAGGTCAGTGACAACACAAGGTCCAGACCTACCCATCTTCGCCGCGCCAGCCACCAAGATCCACAGAGCGACCAGGAAGGGCGTCTTCACGTCGTGCCAGTTCAGCGCCACCATGGGAATCCCTTCAAGGTCAGACACTCCGGGGCCAACGGCGGCGGTGGCGGCATCGGCCCCGAGCTCTGCGTTCGAGTTCTCCGCCCCTGCCCTTGAGCAAGCCACCAGGGCAGCCCGCAGCAGCCACGCGTATGCGCGTACGCTAACTGCCATTCTGCGACGAGCGGACTCTCGGATTGGCTGACCTTGCCGTGACCTTATGTGGCCCCTGAAGGTGACCTCGGGTGGAGAACGAAAGTGGGTCAAACAGTCTCTGCCAATGGGGGTCGGCCAGAAGAGCCTGTCTAGGATTTAGTTTAGTTTTTCTTGCCTCTGCTCAGATGTCCTCTGCTTCTGATGTGATGTCTTGAGTTTTATACATCCCTCATTAAGTTCTCTCTCTCTCTCTCTCTCTCTCTCTCTCTCTCTCTCTCTCTCTCTCTCTCTCCCTCTCGGCGGTGGGTCTCTGTGACTTTGTATCGTGTCGGTAGTAGGTGGTCAGAGGTGGGTTGGGGGCGAGAACCACGTGGCACCGTAGTGCTCAGCTGTGGATTGTTGGCCAACGCATCGCTGATACGCGATAAAGTCGTCTGATGAGTCGGCCATCTTTAAAACAACTCACTCACCACTGTGCTGCGGTCACACTTTAATCTGAAACACTCGCATTCCAGCCAGGCCCTCGTGTGCATAAATAGCTTTTTTTTTGCTGTACTTCATAAGAACTTCAAGTGGTTACTAAGTTGATGTGCGACGTGTTATAAGTAATACAGTGAGGTCCAAGTGTGTGGGTTTTCAGTTAGGTGTTTTGTGTGTTTGTGTGTCTTTGATCATTGTCCTTGAGTGTCTGTGTGTGTGTGTGTGTGTGTGCGTGTGCGTGTGCGTGTGCGTGTGTGTGTGTGTGCGTGCGTGTGCGTGCGTGCGATTGTAGTGTTGTGTGTTTGTCTATGTGTACGTGTGTGATTGTCCCTGAGACAGTTAGTGAGTGAGAGAGAGAGACACACACACACACACACACACAGAGGGGGGAGAGAGAGAGAGAGAGAGAGGGAGAGAGAGGTGGGGGATGCGGGTCCATTCAACGCCCGGACCGCCAGCACACGGTGTGTTTGTGTTCGTGTTAAACTCTTCTGATGTAACATTTTCCAGGCCTTTCGCCGCCAGCACTTCCTACAGGTTAAATCTGCATAATGATTGACTCTGTGACCACCAGACTCCCCCGGCTCGCACGCTGAAAGGCAGTGGCTGCGCAGCGGTCCATCGGCCCTGCATTGTTCCTGGGTCTTCATAGCTCTGTGGCACCTATGATTACCCGCGTTCATTTATTTATCCATCAGTCAAGACTAACGTTGTTGTGCGATGAGTTGGACGTCCTTTCCCCCGTCCCATTGTCCTGATCGAAGGCGTCTTGTCACTTGCGGCACAATGGCCCCATTCAGCCTGAGAGGCCAGACACTGAATACCACGCAGGATCCCACACAGGTGCGTGAGAGCTGGTTCACATCATTGTCTGATCCAACGCCCCACTCCTCCGCGGGACTCTCAGGACAACAGAACAAAGTCGTCTCCGCGAAGAGTTCTTTGTCGAGGCGCGGCCTCGTTAGCGACTCATCGTGAGGAACTTGTGCCGGAAACGACCAGAGTTTCACGCATGAGTTCACCTTAAAACGCCTTATTAACTGATTTATCGTTTTTTGAAAAGTAGTTTGCACTCAGAGGTGGAGATTAACCATTGGTAAAACTGCCATATATTATGGGCAATTAGATACAAGCCCTTTTAAAGGCAGGGTATGGTGATGGATAGGGTTACTCAACAACGTGACATTTAAGGACATTAAGCTAATGTGCGTAAGCGCAGTAAACAGTCAACGATTATGTTGATCGTGGTTATTAATGATTAGTGACAGATTCCCTTTGGAGGATTGAAGTGCCTTGACATTTCGGTTTAAATAAACACAAAAGTCACACTCAGCAACAAGCACAGAGGGTTCCCTGGAGGCCAGGAGGCCTGACCCCTGACCCCTGACCCCTGCCCCCTCCGTCCCGTTCGTCTCTGTCCTTCTACCGTGCCTCCTTTCAGTACGGAAAAGCCCCCGCTCTCCCCGCGAGTCCCACCCAGCACCAGGGAGAGACGCCGGCGAGGGACGAGGAGCGGAGGAGGGCCTTAGTGGTCCGTGTTTCACTGAACCTTCCCGACGGGACTGATGGAGTGCGGTGGAGCACCAGGTGGGAATAACGTTCCCCTCCACTGCAGTTGATGTCCATTGTCTTCCCATTAATAATTTGCAGAGCCGGAGTCGGAGCGCCGGCCAGGAACGGGCAGAGAGAACACACGTTGGGACACATTGGGAGTTTTTTAGCGGGGCGGAGAATGAGAGAGAGAACGAGAGAGAGAGAGAGAGAACGAGAGAGAGAGAGAGAGAGAGAGAACCAACCTTTTCTTGAGAAAACCAGTCACGAAACACTCCCATCGTAAACAACCGTGAGACCGGCTCAGTCTGGGGTTTTACTGGCGTTCCGAGCGCTATGATGACCCCTCCAATCACCAGCCACCGCCAGCCAAACGGCGTAGTGCGACTGTTTGCCCGTGAAGAATCAATAATGCAATCTTTGAGCTTATCTTCCACAAGTGACTCTGCGCGCCAGCCACGGCACAATCTGTTCAATAGGCATAAACAGAGCCTGACCTGGCCCCTACGATCCCTCTGCCTGCACCATCGTAACTTCTGGTCGGCTCTCGCTGTAAAGCGGACCTTGTTCAGTTTGGATGTCTTCTTATCACGCGACGTGACTTTTTCTTTCTTACCTCTCGAACGTGTCTCAGTGATTACGGTTTCTCCACATCTTAGAACCGCCAGTTCGGGCCGCACCACGCTTTGCGTGAAAAGTTCGCTACAGCTAAAGTTGGATTCGATCTCATCCACGCGAGATGAACCAATCCTCCAGTATATCAGCAAGATGACAGGTTTGTGTGTGAGTGGCTGTTTGTGTGTGTGTGTGTGTGTGTGTGTGCGCGCGCTCGTGTGTGTTAGTGGTGCGTGGATCAGGTGTTGTTTACGGGACGAGAACAGGCCTGTTGAGGGCCATGGTGAGGTGGTCTGCAGAGCCCTCCGATTTGAGCATAGCTGTTGAAAAAACCAAGCAGTGATGCTACCTCTCTGCAGCTCCAGAGCAGAAGGACCAGAGGAATGTCTTTCTCACCAGAGTGTACGTGTGCTGACCGTGTCAGGTCCTCTGTGTGACGTGGACCCCTGGGGTATTTATAACCGCTCACCTTCTCCACAATAGTCCCATGAGTTCACAGTGGCGTGTAAGTCCTCCGCTGTTGTGCTCGCCGAAAAGTCCACCAGCAGCTCCTTTTGGCTTTGCTGACATTCACAGGGGGGGGGGGGGGGGGGGGGGGAAGCATTCTTATGCAGGGGTTCCACCGCGGATGTCTTGAAGCAGGTGGGGAGCGGAGGCTTCAGACCCATCAGATGCCCCCCCCCCCTCGCTTTGTGCTCCGTCACAGAGCGTTAGCGAGGGGAACCCCCTCCAGCTGCGCTATCAATGCATTCACGGTCGGAGGGTGATTTGGCCGATTAGAGTCTCATTTCAGCCGGTAAAAGGGACTTGGTGAGCTACTGTCATTCAGATAAACCCTCGTGAATGAAATCAAGTCACTTTTTGGAAAGCAATCTTTCGGTCACAGGCTCGGAGCGGCGCTCACGTTTTGGGAAGGAGAAACAACCCTCATGTTTCTGGTCGTATGCCATCGAAGGTATTTTAATGGACCGGAGGAGCTGTAAACTTTGTGGTATTACCCTCAAGAATGCAACCGAGTTATTTTGAGGCACAAACATCCTCTCTGTCACACGGTAGGAGCTGCAATCACTTTTTGGCAAGTGGAGAAATTACTTTTATGAGTTGTATTGTCCCTTTAAAGGCATTTCAACAAGTTCAAAGGTCTGGGTGAGCTATAATCCTTAAAATAGAACCCTTGTGAATAGGGTTAGAGGCCGAACCTTTTTACACTTTTTTTTTATTTTTTTTTTATCGCTCGGATAATGCTTCGACGAAGATAACCCTTCGGGGTGCGTGAGGTCAGTAGTTTGGGGTCAACAGACACCTCTCAAGCCCAACATGGCCGGGACCTTCCCAACAGTATTCCACCAGCGTCAGACTGAACGGTCAGCTGTCATTCGTATCGGAACCCGCAGTCCCTGCGTTCTGCTGACACGGCGTCTTAAATACGTACGGAATTCTTTTTTGGGTACAAATCGGACACGTCATGAATGGGTCGAATATTTGCATAGGCAAATATATCAAATAGGCTAATATTAGGTTAGCATATTGTATATTGTGTATTGGAGAGTTCAGGCTGTAGCTTTCTGCGTTGCTGCATTGCGTTTAAGGCTGAAGACGACAATTGCTTTGTTATCATTTCATTTCATCTGAGGGAGATTTTTGGACGACGATCATTTGAAGCTGTGATTTATTCTGATAACTTGCCTAACTTGTTGCCAGCGTCCTCAACATGCACACAAATGCAGTTGTCAGTAATGCCTTTGGATGAATAAACCACACAAAAGGCATAGACAATGTTTAACTTTATAGCGAAGCGTTCTTTAGCCTGGCAAAACCTCATTGAACAAACACAGACCAGGGGAACTACAAAAAGAAACGTGTGTTTTCCTGTTTGAGGAGTTTCTATCAATCCCGAGGGCCAACTGAGAACTGAATCTGATATGCATATGTAGACATGTATATGTGTGTGAATATATATGCACGTATATGTGTGCATGCGATGTATGTATGTATGTACGGTATGTATGTATGTATGTATGTATGTATGTATGTATGTATCGGTGTGTGTGTGTGTGTGTGTGTGTGTGTGTGTGGAACTCACTGAGCTTGCAGATCCAGCTGACCAGGATCCAGAGGGTGACCAGGTAGGGCACCTTCACGTGCTCCCACTTCCAGCTGACGATGGGCAGCGTGGTGATGGGCTCCCCATGGCCGTGGCCCTCGCCGCCGTGGCCGCAGCCGTGGTCCGTGGCGTTCCCCTCGCCGTGGGCGTCTCCGTGGCCACTAGGGTTCTGGGCCCCGTGGCCAGGGTCCGGGGCCCCGGGCTCCGGGCTGCTGTGTTCCGGCGCCGCCTCGGCCCGGAGGTCCTTGCCGCGGGCCCCACTGGGCCCCCTGAGGAGCAGGAGGGCGATCAGCGCCAGGAGAGGGATCCTCCACGCGGAGGAGGCCATGTCCTATAGTCCCGTCTGCTGTGTGTCAGAGACCTCCGACCAGGACCGAGCTGTCCTGATGCCGTTCCCGGTTCAGAGCCAAAGTGAGGAGCTGCCGTAATTAAGACGAATCGAGGGCTGGGATCGATCTCACAGGCTCCTCCAGCAGCATTTCATCAGCTGAGTGAATCCTCCTGGGGTTGGTGTTTCTATGTACCTGCTCTGATGTGCGGTCAGTCCTCTCTACTTATTTTCCCCATACACCTCTTCACATCATCATCCCCCCCCCCACACCTGCTCAGAAGACACCTTTTCACTGCAGGTGAAGGCCAACCCCCTGCAGCCTCTAGCCACGCCCATTTCTGCCACAACCGACAGACACCCTGTTAGTGATCTTATTGGTTCCTTTTGCTAGTGTGTATGTGTGTGTGTGTGTGTGTGTGTGTGTGTGTGTGTGTGTGTGTGTGTGTGTGTGTGTGTGTGTGTGTGTGTGTTTTTGTGTGTGTGTGTGTGTGTGTGTAGTGAGTGAGTGATTTGGCGTGGGTGCGTTTGTGAAAAAAAAGTTTTTAGTTAGTGTTTACCGAGGCGGTTGGCTTCAGCACTAAAGGGACACATTTTAACCACCTACAGTTGACCCCTCCACCTCCACCACCACCTCCACCCCTCTCCCCCCCTCCCACCCCCTCCTTCACCACCACCCCCTCCTCCACCACCACCACCCCCTCCACCACCACCCCTCTCCCCCCCTTGCACCACCACCTCCACCACCACCACCACCCCTCTCCCCCCCTTGCACCACCACCTCCACCACCACCACCTCCAACCCTCTCCACCCCTCCACCACCACCAGCACCTCCACCACCTCCACCCCTCTCCCCCCGTTCACCCCCTCCTCCATCACCACCACCACCACCACCACCAGCCCCAATCTCCACCACCACCACCACCACCACCACCCTCCACCCCTCTCCCCCCCTTCCACCACCACCACCACCACCACCCTCCACCCCTCTCCCCCCCTTCCACCACCACCACCTCCGCTCCGCATCACCTAGCCTCCACCTCCACCACCACTCCCCTGGGTAGACTTCATGTACGTGTGCTGCAGGGGACAGAGAGTCGTGGGTACACCATAAAGCTGTTGTTGTCCTGGCAGCCGGCGTGAGGTTCAGGCTCAGTCAGAGTGAGACTGCCATTGAATTCCTTTGGTTAAATTTCAACCAGAGGGCCGGCTTATTACCCCGTGCCTGTGATGATTGCCTCTAATAAGAAGAACGAACACTCGTTGGGGGAAATTGAGATGGGAAATTAACCGGCAATTCAGTGTAGAATCCCCCGAACAAGGACGACGGACACGTTGAGCAATCAGGCAACGTGACCAAGGACACAGCTGACATCATCTGTTAACCGGGATTAAAACACTCACTTTGAATTACTGCTGTTGTTTGCTCTATTGTCTTGTTGGCCTTCACGTGTGTGTGTGTGGTGTGCGTGTGTGCGTGTGTGTGTGTGTGGGTGTGCATGTGCATGCGTGTCTGTGTGTGTGTGTGTGCATGTGTGTGTGTGTGTGTGTGTGTGCGCGTGTGTGTGTGCGTGTGTGTGTGTGCGTGCGTGTGTGTGTGTGTGTGTGCGCGTGCGTGCATGCATGCATGTGTATCTGCCTGTACATGCATGTGGGTGTGAATCAGTTCTTCCAGACAATCAGTGGATCATATCAGTGGGTCCTGATGTTCTGATTGTCCGGTGGGAGAAACATGGCAGGTATTTCAGCTCCACCGGGGGGAATCTTCCGACGCTGCGACCCGTACATGAGATGAGTGTCCTTCAGTCTCGGCTGTGTACTAAATAATGGGAGCACAACGCGCCGCTGTTGTCGCCCTCTCCGGGATGCTGGTCGTCGGGCTCTGGGAGGAAACCAGTTTTCGGTGTTTCAGGTCCGGTCGCGCTGGCTCTGTGTTTAGGATAAGCAGACCCCAGTCTCGGGCCGCCGGGGGGTCAGAGGTCAAGGAGAGGCCCATGCCTTGGGGGGGGGGGGGTCAACTCAGATCAACCAGTCTGTCTGTCTGTCTGTCTGTCCGTCCGTCCGTCCGTCCGTCTGTCTGTCTGTCTGTCCGTCTGTCTGTCGGTCTACTTGTCTGCGTGCTTGCTAACCTGTTTGTCGACATGCGTGTCTGTCTGGCAGCATGTCTATCTGTCTGTCCACCCGTCTGCATCGCATCCTCTCCATGTATCGTAACAGGACAAGAGTGCTGACATCGGTCATCGGGTTTCACAACGAACACGTAACGCGACTGACCCGTACATCACATCACTGAGCAGCCAGACTGAGTAAGCGAGCTGGAGATCAGGTCTCGATAAAGCGGCAACATCTGGGACTCCACACTCAGTTCTGCTGAGTCACACGAAGTAAGCGAGGCCCTGGACTCTCCCTCTGTGATGTAACACAAGCGAGAAGAAGAAAAGGCCTCCCTTATGGATCCTACCCTCTGAGGAGCTATTGTTCCTCCTTCCTCATTCCTACATGCGTTCTATGTTTTGTGTTGATGTTTTGGGACCGTTAATAATTCCAGGAAGCAATTCCGAGAATGGTAACGCCACAAATCAATCACAATCCTAAAACAAAGAGCCATTCACTTTCATGTTTTCACACAGAGAAAATAAATCACTCCGGTTTATCGACGCGTATTTGCACTGCTCTACTACTGTACTTTATTGGATATTAATCATTGTACACATAATATGAAAACACAGACACTGTGATGTTATTTAAGTCTGCTTTTATATTTGTGACTTAATTCCCTCTTTGTTGTTATTACCTGTCCGTTTAGTTCAGTACCCTTCTGACCCAATGTTATCTAAACTCACATAAACCTAAAATCCAACCTCACTGGATCTGCTTCCATGTCGTCGTCCTCTCATAAAACACACACACACACACACACCACCGCCACCGCTCGCCTGTTTACCACAAAACAAAACCAGGGACCAACAAAGGCTCGGCTGAGTTTCCCACAACAAACACCTGAATGTAGCACGTTCAGGCAATGTCACCGCGCCACTGTGTTCATTTGCCACAAGAGTCTGTTGACAGTGGGGGCCGTGGAGCAGAGGATGTGATCGCCGGGGAGCAGCCAGCATGTGCACGGCGCTGTGATGAAGTGACACGCCGCGCGGGTTTGCAGTCCGTTGGCAGCCGCGTGGCGCCGTGTTGCATCAACACGGCGCCACGCGGCGGGCCGGGTGTCCTGTGAGTGTCCCGGGCTCCACCGCTGTGACGGAGCTCCTCGCCCCGTTAACGAGGCGCTTAATTGCATGTCTGAATGTTATAGTAATAGGAGGATGTGTGTGTGTGTGTGTGTGTGTGTGTGTGTGTGTGTGTGTGTGTCCTATAGGATCAATGTGGTAGCAGGGTGTATGACAGAGAGAGAGAGCGAGAGAGAGAGAGAGAGAGAGAGAGAGAGAGAGAGAGAGAGAGAGAGAGAGAGAGAGAGAGAGGGGGGGGAAAGGATGAACCATGGAATGAACCATGACAGAGGGAGAGCGAGAGAGACAGAGAGAGAGAGAGAGAGAGACAGAGAGACAGAGAGAGAAACAGAGAGAGAGAGAGGGGGGGGGGGGGGGGGGGGTTAAAGGAAGAACCATGAAATTCAAAGGCCCGGCCAGTAAAGTACAGGGACCAGTCTGTCACCCTTGATAAATACGGTGAGAAAACCTGCTTTGACCAAAGGCACGCGGTCAGGCTGGTAGAATGGCACGACAACACAGAAAGAGGCAGCCCTTGAGAATGCCACAGAGGCTGTGGCAGGAGCTCCACATGAAGGGAACCACTTCGAACAGTGACTCATTCGCTCAAAGAGATGAGACATTTCCCTGACCAGGAGAGCCTTGCTGAGCTGCGGGGGATGAATGATATAAAGACGGGTTCAATACTTCACTCACGTTACAGTGCACCACAAAACAACCAAACATGCAGAGCAAATTCAGACAGCATCACAGCGTCGCCGAGAACGCCAGCTGTCCTTAATATTGACGAGGCCTGCCCTTCAAGTCACCAAGCTGTGCTGACAGATTCTGTTAAAGCATCAATTGAAGAACAAAGCCCTTCATGGGTTTTCTTGAGCATTTTGAAGTGGAAAATCAGAGCGCAGATGGCGGTAGTAGAGGGTTAACAGGCTTGTTTAGCTAATGCCGGCTTTACAGAGAATTGGCGAGAATTGGCTTAGCGGAAGCTGGGTGACGTGTGTTTCTGCTGGAGCGTCATGTTGGGAGTCAGGAGCGGCCAGCAGGTTGCCCTTCAGACTCCCAAAGCGTTTTTGTATGTCGCTGTGCGAGCCACAGGCTGGAAGGAAGGTGCAGGATTGTGCAGGATTCAGGGGCACCCGGCAGCCTGAATGCCTCTCCACCTCCTTGGCATGAACCATGTCCAAAGCATATTCACTTCACTTCAGTCAATGACTTAAACTGAATTCAACTGACCCGGGGCATTTCCAGTTTCACCCACCAGCCACGAAGTCACGTGACATCCCGAGTCTTCCACGAAGTCACTGAGTGCACATCCGTGAAGTCATGTGATTTTGATGACATGACGCCCCATGCTAGGATTAGGCGTCACGCCTCTTCGCGAAGAGATCACCTCATGTCCCACGTCACCCAAATTCACCCTCCGCGTTAATCATTTCATTAATCATTCCCCCTGCAATTCCCTTTGGTCTGTGGCTATTTAGACAGATAACTACGTATCTTTGAAGGATTGGTTCTGAGGGGGCATCAATGGTGGCGCGTCAATGAGAACATAGGATGTTACCAATTATGTTTCTGTTTGTTTCCATTGAATTCCATGTATTGCCACTGTACACACACCAAGAGCCATAGGAGCTGATGAGGCATGACTGCTCTGAGGGTTTTTTTTAGCACGTACTGTACAAGTGACAGAGAGCCCTTATTACGTTTAGAAGTCGCTTCGGACAAAAGCGTCTGCTAAAATGCCCTAAGTGGTTTGTTTGCGCCTGGACAGAACAAATTAACTGAGTGGGGGGACATATAGAGTAGCCCGTGTATTAGGAGGGAGTGACGTTAGGAGAGTGGGCGGGCTTAAGCCGGGGCCCGTTTTCCCCCAAGCGACACCGCAGCCACAGCGGCCACACACAATGATGCCAGACTTAGCCCTTAATCGCCGGCTGTGTTATGAATGTTTACACAGTGCCACACACACAAAAGACAGAGCTCAAAGATAGTGATTCAACAGCAACAAAGAGAGTGCACTTGAATGTAATTCCTCTATCGCGGTCAAGTGGGGGCGGGGATTAAGTTGTGCTTTCAGTTCAGATGAGCCGTCAATCATCCATCGCATGCCTGCGCTCCTGGTACACGGCGATACTAATGCTGGATGTTATTCATTTACAATGCCCGACGTATTCTATTAATGTTCTTTTATGTACGACGTGTGTTGTAAAATAAAGGTTTGTTTGATGTCATAAGAAAAACGCGTGTGAGATGAATGGTAACTCCACAAACAGAGCAATAAACTCTCTGTGCCTGAACATTTTGTACAGGCCCTTGCTGTAACTGTTGTTGTAAACTCGTATCCTTCATACCCCAAGGAGCGATTATTTTAAATCCTACAATTTACCCCCTTTCGCCGTAATAAACATGGTTCTAAATATATACAGTAATATATGCAGTTTACAAAGGCCGATGTGTTAAACGTAGGACTTACAACATCTGATAAAAATGTATAAGACATACTGTATAATCGTATCTTTTACACAAAGATGTTATTGTTTTTCTATGCACATAGTGACCTGTTTTTTTTTTGTGCGTATAAAATGTATAAATAAAAGAATAAAAGATAAGATGAACTTTCTTAATGAATAGATTGAATGAATATCATGTAGGCCTATTCATATGTGTTCTATCCAATGTATTTTTATTTTTGCGTAATATATAATATTTGTACATTGTATTGCATAATCTATTCTAGTATCCCTTGTATTGTTTGTGAATTAATTCAGAGAAACCACTCTGCGCTCTATCGGTAAAGTTGTATAATTGGCGTTTGTGCCATCAAGAAAGAGACGCTTTTCACCTATGCGCTGAAATGTGAATGTGTTGAGCAAGGTGACGTGCGCCCCCTTTTGGTCGGAGCGAAGATTGCTTCTCGTCTTTTGAACAGAGGAAATGGGGGGAAGAAGTGTCATCTGTGTCTCAATCTGCGTAGTTCTAGAATGATCGTCGTATCATATATCACCTGGTATGTCAGGATTAATGGTTCACATAGGCCTAGTATAAAGATCTTTGTATTGTTGGGAAAATAATAGTCAAAAAATGAATTGTCTTGATAGAATATATATGGAAATGCCAAATAACCCTATCGGTAAATGTCGTTAAATATTTCTACGGCACGCATGCTATGTAATAATGGTATACATACAGTATGCACATAATCCTAAACAATGGAAAAGTACTATAACCTCGTAAGTGCAATTGACCAATACAATCGAACCAGACACATGCATACAGGGCGTGGTGTGCGCGGAAAGTGTTTGAATGTACTTTGAATAACATTGGAAACGTGGACTTTTTATTTGACAATAATAATTATACGTAACTTCACATGTTTCACACATGTCGGCTACCTGTAGATGATTTCCTTTCAGCCAATGGCGTTGCGCGCTGCTCCAATGACGTCACCATGCTGCCAAATCCAGGGGAAGCGAAACTGGAAGCAGCGGCACCGCCGGGGAGAGAGCTGGCAATGTGTGCAGTGTTAAGATGAGACGGGTCAAAAGCGACAGGGCGAACACGGGAACTCGTAGCGAAAAGTGAACTGCGATCGTCCGAACGCACAGCAGGAACTGCGTATGCGCGGTGATCGCTTTCCCCGACACCCGCATAGCGAACGAGCGGCTGGTAAGTAAGTAATCGACTGTTCTCCCAACTTTCCCGACATCGACCTAATAGCCGGGATTGTCATGTTTATCGGAATACCGCTGTTTGTGGTGTTATAATGTCGCAGCACGTTAGCTTATCGGGACTTTTATTTTGTTAATGTGAATCGTTCCTGTCGCGGCTGGAACGTCATCCGACATCATTCGACATCATCCGATAACATCCGATCGCATCCGTTCGCGTCCCATCAGCCGGACCCGAAAGGGGCCTGTTTGCGTTGTGTTACGTCACCTGTGTTACTCATGTGTGGAAACGTTCAAAAACGCACTTGAAGTGCAAATGTCACTGGCATACGGAGGCTAAGCACTTGTTTTGTAATTTCAGTGAAACCTCTTTTGACTCCGTCTTATTAAACCCCGTGGACATGTATAAACGCATCCTCAGAGAAGGTGAACTGGTTTTATGAACGCGGGTGTGGGCTGGTTGACCTCCCACAGGTGCTGTTTAAAAACATGACATTTCTTCATCCCATCATGCTAACCTCTAGCTCTACTTAACTTAACTCGACTTAATTGCACTATTTAATGTAGTCATTTAAATGCCACTCTATAAATGCCAATGGGAAATTCCCGGCTCAGAGTTCATTGACTCTTGACAACCATCTTGACAACAATGGCGGAAATGCGTTTGACACAGTGACATGCATCCTCGACATGTGATAAGTCTAGCCAAAACACTATGGAACCCACATGACCTAGTTGGAGAAAGAAACGCCATATCTTGTGATGCCCACAAGAACTTCGACCCGTTGAGCCAGCAGATAACAAGAGTTAATCTCAGGAGGGGAACGAGGTGTGTTAAGTTAGACTCTGGTGGCTTTGTTTACTCACCCCGAGAGGGGAGGGGGGGGGGGAGGGGGGGGAGGGAGATGGTGACATGTCACATGTCAGGTGGCAACATGTGCGCTCACTGGTCAAAGGTCAGCCGTGCGTCATCACCAAAACCAGAAGACAGACGTTTATCAGCCTGTCGTCTCTCCCACCCTCAAACCTCAAGCCATGGATTTCAAGGCCGTTTTCGTCGCCGTGGAAACCGAGTGTGGCAGAAGCCTGGCGGCGCTGGGTGCTCCCCCAGACTTGCCGTACGGCGCCGTGGCCCAGCGGCTGGTCACCACCATCGGCCAGATCCGGGAGCACGGCCGGGCGCTACTCCCTGTGGTGACCGGCTTCGCCGCCGTCTACCACCACTACGACTTTGACGCCCAGACGCCTGCAAATGGCTACCGGACGCTGGTCAAGGTACCATCGTCATCATCGTCATCGTCATCATTACCGAACCGAAACAACCGCAATATGTTGACAGTGGACTCTGTGTGCTGTGCAACGTATGACACAGCCTCAAATAATGAATGATCTCTTTCTCTCTGTCCCTCGCCCCTCTCTCTCTCAACCGTCTTGGCTCCTTCTCTTGACTCCTGGTCTCTTTCTCTCTTGTGTATCTCTCTTCCTCTCCCATTTTCTCTCCTTCTCTCTGAATCTCTCTCTCTCTCTTACTCTCTCCTCTCCTCCTTCTCTGTCTATCTCTCTTACTCTCTCCTCTCCTCCTTTCCTCTGTATCTCTCTTACTCTCTCCTTTCCTCTCCTCCTTTCCTCTGTATCTCTCTCTTCCTCTGTCCTTGTATCTCTCTCTTCCATTCTCTTTTCCTCTGTCTTCATTCCCCCTCCCTCCCCTCTCCCTCCATTCCCCCTCCCCCTCCCCCCCCCCCCCCCAGGTGCTCCAGTCCTGCCTGCAGCACATCGTCCACAAGGCCCGCTACGTGGCGGACAACTGCCGCGGCGCCTTCTTCCGGGCGGAGCACAACGCCTGCGAGCTGGAGGCGTACTGCAGTGCCCTGTGTCAGCTGCGCGCCCTCCTGTACCTGGCGCAGCGGCTGCTGCACGACAACGCGCGCGGCCAGCTGGTCTCCCTGCAGGACGGCGAGCTGAGCCGCCGCTTCGTGCGGGAGTACACCACCATGCACAAGGCCTGCTTCTACGGACGCTGCCTCGGCTTCCAGGTCAGAGGACCCCGCGGGAGGAGGAGGAAGGGGGCGGGGGGGTGGGGGCGTGTCCCTGGATGTAGCGCGTAGCATGTAGCGCAATGCTAGGTGCCGTTATTGAGGTCGATGCAAGGGGGGGGGGGGGGCAAGGTCTGACCTGACTTGACTCGTTTGGGTTATCGAGGGGAACGGTGTTCGTATGTGAATGTTCTGTCGGAGTGTTTGCTCGTCATGTCACCATTCTGTACATTGTAGTGATCTAGTCCTGAAGGCCAAGAGGGTCTGCATGATTTGATGTTGATTATGATCATTTGATATGACCCTCACTCCTTTTTACAAACCATCAGAGTATTATTACAGATCGCTTAGATTAGATCAGATTCAACTTTATTGTTATTGTGCAGAGTACAAGTGCAGAGACAACAAAATGTAGTTGGTGTTCTAAGCAGAAGTGCAAAGGAGCGATTAAGGTGCAGTATTGTACATGAGTAGTGCAAGGTTGAAAAAGCGGCAGCAGCACTTAAAGTGACAGTTGTAAACAGTAATAACAGAAAACAATAAACAGTTCAAGTGGAGGTAGTAATTGTAGAGGAAGTACGGAAATAATAAGTTACAGTGTACAGTAGTGCAATAGTGCAGTCGTGCAACAGGTGAGAATCATAAAAATGGGCACAACAGATACATGCGATACATGACAGTAGCTCAGTGCGGGTAGAGCGGCTGGACAGAGCAGGTCGTCCACTCACTGTAGGTTCGGCGGTTCGATCCCCTTAATCCCCCTCCTCCTCCTCCAACTGTCCACATGTCGAACCCTCACACATGTACCGATTGTAAGTCGCTTTGGACAAAAGCGTCTGCTAAACGCCCCCTTCACCCTTTACATGCAGTTTCTATGGCGTTTATTCTGCTTATTGTGTCGACATGCCATTTGTTTGGCGCAAAGGGGTCCTTCCAGTGCAATGCGTGCGTTCTCATCCCTGAACCTTTCCCTGTGCTGCCGGGTCTTAGTTCTCGCCCACGCTGCGTCCCTTCCTGCAGTCGGTGGTGATCAGCATGGTGTCCTATGGGGAGACCTACGGCAAGCAGCAGTCGGGCCTAGGTTAGTGACGCGCGGTCGTCGGGGTGTGTGTGTGTGTGTGTGGTCCCGCGGCCACGGAAACGCTCCCTCGAACCCTCCGGTGAGCGGCCATGACAGTTGGCCCTCGTCCAGTTTGTGGACCTCTGTGACTCTGTACTTTTTTTTTTAATTTAGCCCTTTCAATTTATGTTGTTATCAATTTATTATTACTAATATTATTATTGTTTGTATATTATCAGTTGTTCATTATTATTGTTTTTGTATTATCAATTGTATTATTATTGTTGCTGTTTCATTTTTTATTATCCTTGTTGTTGATATGTTTTTGTCATTATTGTTGTTATTGTTTATGTATTGTTGTTTGTTGAAGGCATGGCCGCCCTGTCCCTGCTCACGTCGGGGAAATACGTAATCGACCCCGAGCAGAGAGGGGCGGAGTTTGAACGCATCACACAGAACCTGGACCTGCAGTTCTGGAAGTCCTTCTGGAACCTCACAGAGTCCGGCCTTATTACAGTAGGCGGGGCCAATCGTCAGCCTCTCGGCCAATCAGATCACACGGTTCAGGCTCAGTGATGGGCTCGCCCCAATCACCGAACCCCAGTCGAAATTGATCGTTGTAGACGTTGATCCATGAAAAAGAATTCCAAACTAGAAAGTTAGCTCAAATTCTGTACAGAATGTTTTGAGATTTAAAAAATCAATACCTGTTATTTGGTAGTGGCAGAGTAACAAAAATCTGATAAGATTACTGTTATATGTAATTATAGGATTTATCAATTTCTGACACCTGTGTTCCAAATACCTTTTCTAAATCCAGCTTGTGATGCCTGATGTGTTTTCCATCATCTTCACTCCAATTCCATTGTCTCCCCCCCCCCCCCCCCCTCCTCCGCCTCCCCCGCCTCCCCCTCGCCAGGGCTTCACCAGGATAACCTCCAACCCTGTGAACGTTAACCTGACCATAACCCTGCCCCCGGTCCAGCTGCGTCTCCCCTTGACCTCTGACCCCCGGCTCTCCACGCCCGTGTCCCCGCCGGTGGCGCACACCGGGCCGGGGCCGGTCCACGCACGCCTCATCTCCCATGAGCTCCGAGACGGACAGGTACGCTGCGCCCCAATTTCCCACTTGTGACATCACAACCGGGAGTGTCAGCCGAGATGTATTATAGATGGATGGATCGATCAACTCCAGCCCTACACAGTTGGTACGGTCCTCCTGATCTAGCCAGCTGTCATACATCTAGGTGGACACGCCCACTTGTTATGTCACCAGTGAGTCTGGATTTCAAAATTGGTTTCACATCAAAAATAGGGGCTGTTTAAAAATGTCTCTCTCTCTCTCTCTCTCTCTCTCTCTCTCTCTCTCTCTCTCTCTCTCTCTCTCTCTCTCTCTCTCTCTCTCTCTCTTTATCTCTATCTCTATCTCTATCTCTCTCTCTCTCTCTCTCTCTGTGTGTGTGTGTCTTCAGGACTCTGAGGAGCTGCTGGCGTACTCTGACATGGAGGATTCCCCCATGAACATGGTCTCCTCCTGGTCCCAGAAGAAGGCCCGTTCCCCCTGGCTCATGATCCACTTCCACGGGGGGGGCTTCGTGGCCCAGACCTCCAAGTCCCACGAGGTGAACACTCAACACATGGTCCACACACACACACACACACACACACACACACGCTCACGCTACAAGCACACACACATGCATGTGTATGCGGTGCAGATGACCGGTGCTCTCCGTCTCTCCTGGTCAGTACTACCTGAGGAGCTGGTCCAAGGACCTCCGGGTCCCCATCCTCTCGGTGGACTACTCCCTGTCCCCCGAAGCCCCCTTCCCCCGGGCGCTGGAGGAGTGCTTCTACGCCTACTGCTGGGCCCTCCAACACGCCCACCTCCTCGGTGGGTGTCTGTCTGTCTGTCTGTCTGTGTGTGTGTGTCTGTGTCTGTCTATCTGTCTGGCTGTCTGTCTGTCTGTCTGTTAGAGTTGTAGTCAAACTGAGACCAAGACACTACCAAGACCAGAGGGTATCGAGACCAAGACACTACCAAGACCAGAGGGTATCGAGACCAAGACACTACCAAGACCAGAGGGTATCGAGACCAAGACACTACCAAGACCAGAGAGTATCAAGACCAAGACAAGACCAAGACCAAGACCGACCAAGTCAAGACCAAGACCGAGACCAAGTCGAGACTGGAAAAATAATAGACTAGTGTTTAAGTTACACCAATACATGAACAATGGCGCAGCCGTTAGGAATAAATATATATATATGATGTAACATATTAGGAGTGCTGCGTCATATATAAGGTTTTGTGATGAGCATGAGCTCACTGCTTGGTTTACGCACAAACCCCCTCGAGGGCTCTATGTCCGAGACCAAGACAAGACCGAGACCAAATACAGTCGAGTCAAAGATCAGACCAAAAGTGGTCTCGAGACCGGTCTCGAGTACTACAACTCTAGTGTCTGTCTGTCTGTCTGTCTGTCTGTGTGCTTCTTTTGTGTTGAAGGTTCTATATATTTATAGTCTGACACGCTACTGGGTAACTGATCTCCTAGAGTTCTTTTATGGGGCAACTGGAACCAAAGGGCAGCAGTCAGCTGATCCCTCTACAGTGGCGCTGTTGTATGAAAACGCCATTGCACGCCGTGCATGAGAAACATCTGTGTGTGTGTGTGTGTGCACGTGTGCGCGCCCAAAGGTTCCACGGCAGAGCGGGTGTGTCTGACGGGCGACAGCGCCGGCGGCAACCTCTGCATCACGGTGTCCATGAGGGCCGTTTCCATGGGGATACGGGTCCCCGACGGCATCATGGCCGCCTACCCCGCCACCTTGCTCACCACTGACGCCTCGCCCTCCCGCCTGCTCACGCTCATAGACCCCCTGCTGCCCCTCGGGGTGCTGGCCAAGTGCCTCAACGCCTACGCAGGTCTGTGGGGGAGGCTGGGCGATGGCCGCTGCTGTTTGTTGTTGTTGTAGCGTGTGTGAGTGTAGATTAGCATGACGATAAGCCCCATGTTAGCTAGCAGTGGCTAAACTGGTTTGAGTTGTGCTGTGAGGCTATTCCACTCGCGCGTGAACAATGTACCGTACATACACCCAGGGGTGTGGGGTTAACACCCAATTCGAGTCCACAAAATAGGATTGCATCGGTTTTTAATGAAGAAGTCCCGCACACTGAAAGTTTGCGGCCAAAATTGGAATGTAAATACTGCATTAGGACCGTGATCGTAATCAGATTATCCAGCGTTAGTCCAACTACGACGTGCATGTAAACTCCTCCAGGCACAGCCTGCGAGAGCGCAGGCGTGGCTGGAATCTGTTTGCCTGTTCCAAGTTATTTCAAGGGGTTGGGCGATTTGCAGTTTTGCAGACAGGCTCTGTGTCTTGTTTGTTGGGCCTGAGATGAACTGTGTCTGGTCTATGCTACCAGACACACATGGTAGTGCGTCTGGTACCTGTAAATGGCAGTGCACAAAGACTAGTGTTTTGCGCGTTGCTCCGTTTGAAAAACTGTGCAGTTGGACTGTAATTCTTCACATCCACATCCGCCCAGGTGGGGTGTGTAATACAAACACCACTGTAGTAACAAGTCCACAAAATAGGATTTTAAAGGTTCAACGCACAAATCCAGAATGCCTGGTATTAGTGGCATCCATTATCATTGAAATGCAATAACCATAATCTCATTCCCCGGCCTTAACCAGACTACGGTGTGTGTGTGTGCATGTAAACCCCCTCCAGGGATAACCTGCAAGGGCCTGCAGCCGGTGGTGGGTAACGGCAGCCTGAGCGCCCTGGGCCGCGACACGGCGCTGCTCCTCAGCGACCTCACCCAGGGCGCCTCCAACTGGCTGCAGTCCTTCCTGGACCCCTCCCGCTCCACCGGCCCCGCCCGGCCGCCGGCCGTCCTGTCGGCGCCCGTCGCCAGGAGCGCCGGCGCTGGCGTCCGGGCGTCGGGTGGCGAGGAGGACGAGGCGGACGAAGGCGGGGACTACCCGTGCGGCTTCCAGCCCCTGCGCTCCGAGTGCCGGGCGTTCGTCCTGCAGTCGTCCTGCCCCGTCATCAAGAACCCCTTCGTCTCGCCGCTCCTGGCGCCCGAGGAGCTGCTGAGGGGCCTGCCGCCAGTCCACATCGTGGTGAGTCCCCGCCCCCCTACCTGGGGGTGATGCTGATTGGCCGTCACACCCGCCCCACCTTTTTTTTCCAAATCGTCCCTCCAGTGACATCATGAGTGGATCTATCAGCCCACCGGTTGGTACAGTCCGCTGGGTCAGCTGGCAGGTTGATCGGTCTATCCATCAGGGACTATTTTCAAATCTAAATGAAATGTTTCTAATGGTTTCAGCTTGTTCTTGTGGGGCGACAGTAGCTCAGTGTGGGTAGAGCGGGTGGACAGAGCGGGTCGTCCGCTAACCGTAGGGTCGGCGGTTCGATCCCCTTGATCCCCCCTCCTCCTCCTCCAACTGAACCACATGTTGAACCCTCAAACATGTACTGACTGTAAGTCTCTTTGGACAAAAGCGTCTGCTAAATGCCCCCTTTACCCTTGTTGTAGTTAGTTTCTTTTGTGAGCCCTTCTTAAGGCGGTCTCCACGCGTCCTCACACAGGCCTCTGCGTTGGATGCGCTGCTGGACGACTCGGTGACGTTCGCCAAGAAGCTGCGGGACATGGGCCAACCGGTGACCCTGTCGGTGGCGGAGGACCTCCCACACGGCTTCCTCAGCCTATCACAGCTCACCAAAGAGACGGAAGTGGCCTCCGACATTTGTGTCAAGCGAATCAAAGAGGTCTTCCTGCACAAGAACACGTCCTCCAATCTCCGGAAGCGACCAAATATACAAAGTCCAGCGGTCTGAATCAAACGACGCTGAAGTGATAACGCACTGATGGGTATGGTATCAACATGACCTGCACCTGAACCATGTTCAAAACAGGGAACCCAGGCTCTTCTGGAAGAAGAACAGGTGGTCAGCAGTGAGGGCACCTCAACGCAGACCTGACTAAAATATCTAATGAACCACTGAAACGTAATAAGTAACCAAGACAAAAACGAGCTTTAGGGAAATGCCTTAACGTATATACATCATCTGTTTGACTGAGATGCTGTGCCTTCACCTCAAGAGTCGAGATCAGAGCGAAGGTTTTGGACCACTACTAAGAGCTGGCTGAAGACGGTGGGAGATCCACACGATGCTCCAGTGATTATTTATTCGCACTAACCTGTGATTGGTTAATAGCAGAGTGTTGAGTCTTTTTCAAGAGTGTGTCTTTGTGTGTGTGTGTGTGTGTGTGTGTGTGTGTGTGTGTGTGTGTGTGTGTGTGTGTGTGTGTGTGTGTGTGTGTGTGTGTGTGTGTGTGTGTGTGTGTGTGTGTGTGTGTGTGTGTGTGTGTGTGTGTGTTATTATCAGCAGTCCAGACCGTTGAGTCAACACGCATCACGCGGTTGAGGATGTGTACCCTTAGCACAGGATTGAGGTGGGATCGGACTGGGAATACTAGAAAAGCGCACATCGTATATCGGGGGGAGATGATGACCCTCGCGAGCCCACGACCTGAGTCCCCCCCCCCCCCCCCCCCCCCCCCCGTCGGGACGCGAGAGAAACGGCTCCCCCTCCGCACAACGGGCCAACCAAAAGGGAAGCTGACCCTTGACCTTTCATTCCATGCCGTCATTCAGAGTTGCCTTACACCCACCCCCACACCCCCTTTCCCATTCCTATTTGAATATTGCACTGTTTACCTCCCTCCCACCGGCCTAATGGACCGGGGGTTCCTGACCAGCGGTGCCAGGGTTCTGACCCCATCCCGTGTGAGACGGACCGGGCCGCCCCCCCAGGGATGCACTGTACCGATGAGGCCGCGTGTTCGGGTCACTGTAGGCCCCTCCTTGTTTTCACAGTAAGCTGCAGACGCCGGTGAGGTGGGCCTTGGTCTTATTGTTCGGAGTGAAGCGGTGGATTGTTTTATGGCTTTTGTTTCTTTCACTTGTGACGAATGTGTGTAACTTATGTGCTGAAATGTTGGAAAAAAAAAAAAAAAATATTAAAAAATATTAAACCTCGACTGTAACACACCAGATGTGTCCTTGTGTTTCTGTCCGTGCTTGTCTTGCGTCTTGATGTCTGCCTGCTGACAAGATGGACAGACACTTGGAGGGCGGAGTCTATACACTAACTAAACTGTTACTTTTCTTTGTACATTTTGTACCCGATTGCCCTCGGCCTTCCTTGTAGAACACCGTGTAAATAAGATAAGGTGAAGTGGCTGCAATGCCATTTCAGTACAACCTGTCAAACCGGAATTACATAACAAGTGTGGAAATATTCTGCCACCGTGATTATTTTGTGAGGATCTGTGAAGACCTCTGATTTTTGCATTTACATTTAAGGATGCAAAATCCTAAACATTCATCAAGATGAATACTATCCCTATACCTTAAATAAAACAAATGCACCACGCACACCTTGACATTTCCCATATGTAGTTCAGACTGTTCACACCTGTAGCTCAGGTGAAGGTTCCCAGGTGTATCTGGAGGGTTTTTGGACACCGTCCTGGCACACATCCCTCTATAGAATCTGTGTGATTGGTCTTCCAGGCCACGGGGCACCTGAGTGACGTTGACAAAGATTTCCAACTTAAACAGGAGAATTTTTCTCTCCATTTGTACTGGTTCTGGTGCTCTTCAGTCATGATGATGTTCGCTGGGTGTCTGCTGCTGGCCCTGGCTGGGGGTGAGTCTGAATCATCCTAACGTGACCTTTTAATGATTTTCTTCATTCATAAACTTTGCATTTTCTCATCTCATGTTATTTGAAAGTATGAATATTTTTGCACCAATTGAAGCAACAGAAGCTAATCAGCTAATTGCATTTCATGAGAGCTCAGACTGTGGCCTGTTCACTTCAAACATTATACTATTATATCTAATCTCTGTCGCTACGCGCCCTGCATTCTCACACAGCCTGCCTGGGTTTCGACGACCGGATTGTTGGAGGGTACGAGTGCAGAGACCACTCTGTGCCCTGGCAGGTGTCCGTCAACAACGGCTGGCACTTCTGCGGCGGGACGCTGATCAACAGCCGCTGGGTGGTCAGCGCGGCCCACTGCTACAAGTCAGGCTTCACTCCGAGACTCCAGCGCACCCAGCAGCCGTCTCGGCGGCTCCATCTAGATTATTGATGCTAGCTGCAATGGGCAACTGAAACTTTTGTTGAAACAATTCAAGCAGGATTGTATTGTCTTGTTTACTCATTTATTTTAATATATTAAAATATTTTTTTCCCCACATATCTCTTAAGAAAGTATATGTGCACAAGTAAATAAGTAGCCTAAATGTATATCTTTAATTTAATTTTATTATTATTATTATTATTATTATTATTATTATTATTATTATTATTATTGTTGTTGTTACGAAAACATTCCTACTTTATAGCACTGAGCAATTGAATTCACTTTTTTAATTTATAAATCATTTTACAAATCATCATGAAAGGTCTGATCGCAACGGCAACACAAACTCAATCCAGTTTCTCCTCCCGACACGTTTTCTGAACCCAGAGACGGGGAAGAGATCGAGGTGCGCCTGGGCGAGCATCACATCGGCTACAAAGACGGCCCCGAGCAGTTCGTCGCCCCGGCTCTGGTCGTGCGCCACCCGGACTACGACCGTTACAAGATGAACAACGACATCATGCTAATCAAGTTAGCCGAGCCGGCCCACATCAACGAGTACATTAGCCCCGTCGCCCTGCCCAAGACGTGCGCTCCGGCGGGCACGCAGTGCCTCGTCTCCGGCTGGGGAGCCACCCAGAGTCCCTGTGAGTCTCCCATGCATGGAGCGTGCATATCTGTTGAGTGTATGGAGCTCAAAACAGACTATGATAATAATGCAATTATGAAAAATAGGGGAAAACAGTGTGATGATGGCGATTTAGTTTATTGCACCATGCACACATTTGTGTTGTTTTTTTGGTCTATGTATCTAATTTAACGACATGATTTAGTTATGCATATTAATTTAATCATATCATAAAAATGTATTAATTATTATATATAGGCCTATTATATATTGTATATAATCATCCTTATATATTATGTATTATTATCCTAACTATTCATATTTCTATATTATTTTCATCACATAAACTATCCTCCACTCTCTCAGGATCAAAAGCACTTGCAAAGTGAGAGGGGAGCATCACATGACATTGTAGTACACTAGATTAGATGACATCACATCACATTATATCACACTACACTGTGGTGTGCTGTGAACGGTCTCCTCCCTCCAGTCGGCTGTCTCAAGTGCCTGCACTGCCTGGACCTGCCCATCCTGCCCCAGAAGGCCTGCGAGGAGTCCTACCCCAACAGAATCACCTCCTCCATGTTCTGCGCCGGCTACCTGGAGGGAGGGAGGGACTCCTGTCAGGTGCAGTGCACTGTGATATCACCATGGGAACGTGTTAACCTTTTTTATGGAGAAATATCACATAAAGTAAAAAGGGTAAAGGGGCATTAAGCAGGCGCTTTTGTCCAAAGCGACATACGATCAGTACATTTGTGAGGGTTCGACATGTGGACAGTTGGGAGGTGGGGGGGGTCAAGGGGATCGAACCGCCGACCCTACGGTGAGTGGACGACCCGCTCTGTCCACCCGCTCTACCCCACTGAGCTACTGCCGCCCCAAAGTGCTGGAGGATGACAGTTAGCGAAAGCTAGCTCGGTTGCATTCAGGGTGTAGAGAAGGTTGGTTGCCGCTTCAATTCTTATCCTGGCTGGAGTGTTGAAGTGCCCTTGAGCAATTCAATACCCAACTGAATGTGAAGCACATAAGTCAAATGTTTGTTTACTTTGTTTGTTTGTTTGTTTACTTTGGAGGACCATTATTTTGAAGGTTTTAACTTTGCTGCCTCATTGGATTGCCTCTTGGGTGTGTGTTGATTTGGTCCTCCCCCCCCCCCCCCCCCAGGGAGATTCTGGTGGTCCTCTGGTGTGTAACGGGGAGCTCCAGGGTGTGGTGTCCTGGGGCTGGGGCTGTGCCGAGGAGAACCGCCCCGGTGTCTACGCCAAGGTCTGGGCCTCTGTAACCCCCACAGCAAAACTAGATACAAAGGCTCTTATTTTGAAACATACTATACTCTTTTATAGACATACTAGTAGATAAGTAGATAAGAAATTACATTATGTGTGTGTGTCTGTGTGTGTGTGTATATATATATATATATATATATATATATATATATATATATATATATATATATATACAGTATATATAGGCCTATACAAATATAGTAGATAAACATATAAGATATACATGTATGATTTGTTTCCTACTGTAAAGAATTCTTTGAATACATCAACCAGAAATGTGGAATAGGCTGTATTAGTCTTTCTTTGCTCTGTATCTGTAACTGTTCTGTTCTTCATCCACAGGTCTGCCAGTTTACTGACTGGATTGAGCGCACTATGGACCTTCACTAGGAGTTACAAAGGGAAGAATGTCACCTTCTTCTGACAAATGTACTTTTTGCAAGTCGCTTTGGATAAAAGCGTTTGTTAAATGCCCTAAATGTAAACGTAAGAATGTGTGCCTTCACTGTCTGTTTCAGGCTATTTTGGTATCTCATAACCTCTATGATCAGGTTCATGTGTCTGTACACACTGAGTAATACATGAGAGTATAAAACCACCTTTTATGAACTTTTTTCCGAATTTCACTAGAATACTGACTACATATTAGAGTTTTGTATGCTTTGAGGTAGGGAGTCGCTGTTGCCGTGACCATAGTTGTCCAGCAGGTGGCGGTGGTGCGCCGTGATTCCATGTGATAAATCCATAGGAAGGGAGAAGTGACGCTGCACGAGGAAGAGAAGGCGACCATGTTAAGCTAGCAACAGCAAACACAATAGAGACGAATTAATTTCGACTAATTACAGTAATTCAAGAGAACCGCAACGTACGAAACGGATCATCCACCGAAAGCGTATCAAGAATAACACCTATAACAACAACTAGGTGAGTTAAGAGCGCGCGTGAACTACTAAATATATTTAAAAAAACATGCGGGAGTTGTTGGCTACCTAGCAATTAGCGTTAGCTCCACTTGTGATAACCTTAGCGTAATGCTAAGCTTAATGCTAGCTACCTGGGTAAATATGCTCCTCTCAAATTATAACCTGGCTACTTCACTCTTTTCTAAAGTGAATATATTTTATTTGATGCCTTTTGCAGTAACGCGGCAATTTACAACCTAATCGGTGCGTGTTATTTTAGGTGCGTGTTATTATGGATTAGCATTCGGCGCTAGCTAGCTGGCTATCGAGATGCTCATTGTTGGCTTAAGTTGATCGGCTAATCTAACCTGGCCAGGTTTCGATTCGTGGCGTTTCGTATTCAGGTGCAGAGGAGGACCAGGTGAACGTAAACTCTTGGTTGTGTCGTGAGGGGGGCCACACAGCAGGCTAACTAAGTGTGTTGTTGTGAGGGCAGAGCTCCACAGACCTTCCCTCCGTCTAAACACCAATAATCACAAACTGAATATGTTGGCGGAGTTCGGTCAACATCCATGGTAGTGGGACGAATCCAACGAGTCATTTTGCAAACGTCTTGCGTTTGCATGTGCGCAAGCAATCATCTGTGTAGCCAACGACACAATATATATATATATATTTTTTTTTCCGCAATATTGAAGAGCGGTTGTTTTGGGTATTCACTGTTTAATCGGGTTCTATTACAGACTTGGTCTTCATCTTATTTTTTGCTGCTGATTCTATGTAAAATAAATAACTGTTAAGTAGTTCTGCAGGTCGGTTTTGCAAATGTAGTTGTATTGGGTTCGGCTGCACATTGTTTGGGAGATTGTTATAAACTAGACGTTTTTGAGGAGGCGTATATGTGACGCATTTTCTGGGTCTATTTCCGGATGGCGGAAATCCAGGTGTCTTGTATACACCATCTGTCAAAAAAAGAGAAATAATGCGAAGTTGAAGTGGAATGCAGCCTTAATATCGGGTGGCTACTCCCCCAAACATTTGTGCACATCAATTGTTTTTAGGACTACATGCACTTGAATAGTAATGTTATTAAATCCCAGGTGAGAATTTAGGTTTATGTTGTGCCATTGGTGGTTAGTTTTTTAATGAATCCATTTTGATTTGACTTTGTGATTGAGTTTACTTTCTCTTTCCCTCTTGGTTCATGCCAGGTGACGATTCAACCTAGGTGGAGGACCGCACCATTCACCCAACATCTGCCCAGATACCCGGATGTAAGACTTGTGGCCCTCGGGCAAATCACAACGGGACTGTAGGGGCCATTCGGAAAAGAGGCACAGAGGACTCCGTGAGGGGAGATTGAAGCAGTCTTGCTTTGGACTAAAGTACCCTTTGTATATATACATTATTGATGTCAGGAATATTTCACACAGCGGAGCGACGCAGACGCACGTGGAGAATATCAGACTAAATGACACTTCCTTTTTTTTTTGTTTTTGTTGTGGGAATATTTGTAAAAACTTTGCAATCCTATTTTGATGAACTATGAAACGGAGCAATTCTTGACGGACTCACGGCAACAGGCAGGAATTCTTGTTGAATATAGAAACAGAGTAAAGTATTTAAGTTTATATTGAAGATATTCCCCCCCTCCCCGGTTCTAATTGCCTTAGTTGTTCTGTTTCAGGACTTCAAGCCCTTTGATACTTGTGCACATATAATTTTCTATATCGTGTGCCGGTACATTTACGCATGTGAATGCACATTTCTCTTCATTTTGAAGAGCTCCTGTACAAAGAATTTGCTTTTCGGTGTGCGTTGGGTCCCTCTGTTGTTCAAAGGGGACCGAGCAGCACAGATTTGTGTAAATACTATCAATTGAATTCTATTGTAAAGCTTTGGACTTAAAAAAAAAACAACAACAAAAAAAACAAGCAGAGAAAGCGAAGGAGAATATCGAGATTTGCTTTAGTAAATTTTTCTACTTTTGAAGAGGATTTTTTTTTTTTTCTTAAAAAGGAGCCCCGCCCCCCCCCAAGACAAGGTAACGGACGTTGACGTTGTGAGACATAAACTCAAAAAAAACAAAAACAACGAAGGAATAATAAAAAAAAATGGCCGCCGCGAAGACTGAGAGCACGGCCGCCGCGGTCCTCATGGGACTCAACAAACAGAACGGGCAGCTCCGAGGACAGCCCAAACCAGCCACGCTCCTGTCGGGACCCCAGGTTCAGCCCAAGGCGGTGGCCCTGCAGCAGAAGACGGGAGGCCCGCCGCAGGAAGGAGGCGGCATCAAGTTCGGCGACGACTGGAAAACGAACCTCCATCTTCCTCCCAAAGACACCCGGGTCAAAACATCAGTGAGTGCTTCTTCACCCGTTCCCACGCGCGCTCGTTCACCTCCGGCCGGGGCAAACCCTACCGCCAGCGCCACCATTGCACATTCCTTATTTTATTACCACGCCTTCTGCTGATTACACTTGAGGTGAACGCCAGTACCACGGGCTTCACTCAGTGGATTTTGATTTGAAGTCTGTCAAAGCTGCACCCGGTGCGGGAGACGGGGCCATGTTACCGTATTCATACCAACCGGTTGTCGTCAAAGTAGCCGGTTGGCTGGCTGGTGGTGGTGGTGGTGGTGGTGGTGGTGGTGGTGGTGGTCGTTCCCAGACAGGTTTAACTTGGTTTGTACGAGCCAAGCCGTTCTCCCTGAAACATTCCGCAGGGCTCTCTGATCTGATCAGGATGGTGAAGGAATGCTGTATGTGTGTGTAGAAGTTTAGTCTAACATTGTCGTGTTTATTCACTCGGTGGCCAGGCTTCGCCAAAATAGGCGTGTGTGTGTGTTGTGTGTGTGGTGGCCTTGATTTTGTGAAAACAATAACACAACTCGGTGTTTGAGCCAGCGTTGGTTCAGCGAACCACATTCTGCTTTACCAAAGATAGGCCGGGCGGGCACTTCAGAGAAACCGTTCAGACTAAACTAGACCTCGAAGGCGTCCATCTGGAAAGATCCCAGCCTTCCCTTCAGGACTCTCGCCAAGGACACGCCCCCTAAACACTCGAGTAGCGCGCTAGCTTTAGCAGTGGACCTGCTAGCCTCCTGGAAGCCTCTGGTCTTGCGCAATAGGTGCGTGGGCAGAGTGAGCGCAGGTCGCTGGGCGTGTAGGTAGACAAGGGAGGTAGGCCGTCCTTCACTTCATTCACACTGAAGGAAATGATTGGACGGGGTCATCACAGGCATCTGCCAGCCAAAGATACCAGTCTTTAGGTTTTTTTTTTTTTCACAGCATTTGCATATTGATTATTATTGATTTATTATCTCTTCTTGACAGAATTGCATAGCGTAAACTATCCCGGCACGTATCTGCAATCGACGCTGATCGCTGGTGATTTCAATGTTGACAACAACATCACACCCTGTTGCTGAGATAGAAAAAAAGCTTTGTTTAGAAGAATGCTACGCTATTTGGCGTCACACAGTTGCACAGCCAGTTAGTGTAGACGTAACGGTTACTGAGTTTTGTTAATTCTGAACGTCGCCTGCCTACCAAATGGGCGCGCCTCGGTCTTGCACGTTGCGAAATCAAGTGGTTCTGTTGCAGTGAAACAAGGGCGTTGGTGTCTCTACATACCGGACCACCATGGTCCAATTACTCATCCTGCAATGCAAATGTTGTTGATATTTCATCTATGGTTGTGTATTGAACCAGTAGACATCCGTGGGCAAAATGCCCCCCCACTGTGAACTCTCCACAAGATGCTTTGGATAAGGAGCCTCCACATTATTGCCAGCCCTCCTCTGTGTGTCCCCGTCCCACTGTAAGACCCTTGTCCTAATCCTCTGACCGCTGTTCGTCCCCCAGGATGTGACCTCCACCAAGGGCAACGAGTTCGAGGACTACTGCCTGAAACGAGAGCTCCTGATGGGCATCTTCGAGATGGGCTGGGAGAAACCATCTCCGATCCAGGTAGGACCACAAAACATCATCATCATCGAATTGGAACACGTTTTAGTCTGTTTCAGATCGCAACATTTCCCTCGATACGTTTTTTTCAATTAAGTCTGGAAAGTGGCCCATTGAGTTGAGTGGGGTTCTTCACTCAACGGTCAAGATGCAGTTAAACCAGTCACTAATGAAACAAAGCGTAACACCTAAGCTTGTCAATTAGTCATTAACAATAGTGCGTGGGAACAAACGCACACACGCGCGCTCAAGCTACGGTGACACTGATGGGAGTGAACCGCGGTCCAAATGCTGGCTAACGCTACCAGAGGAAGCTGTCATAAACGTATGTGTGTGGGTGTGTGTGTATACAAGTGCCGCGCCAGACCTCAAAGCCGTGTGTAAACGACGGCGCTAGTGAGAGCATCAGCCAGAGCTCTCCGCCAACATGACCATAAGCTGACACTGGCGGGCGGCTGTGTGTCTTTTCAGGAGGAGAGCATCCCCATCGCCCTGTCCGGCCGAGACATCCTCGCTCGCGCCAAGAACGGCACGGGGAAAAGCGGGGCCTACCTGATCCCCCTGCTGGAGAGAATAGACCTGAAGAAGGACTACATACAGGGTGAGCCCCCCCCCCCCCACACACCCCCTGGGAACTGACACCCACCAGCTCCCTGTTTGTAGTGCATCCGAATGCATCACAGTTAAAATCATCGTCATGACGCCTCTCTCCTCTCCCGTAGCCATGGTGATGGTGCCCACCAGAGAGCTTGCCCTGCAGGTCAGTCAGATCTGCATCCAGATCAGCAAGCACATGGGCGGGGTGAAGGTCATGGCCACCACCGGCGGCACCAACCTGAGGGACGACATCATGCGCCTGGACGAGACCGGTGAGACACGCCTCCGATGGCCCTGCGGCCTTCAGAACGCCGGCCGCTGTTTTTATTTTTAGTTTTCGTGTAGCAACCGAACATGTGTCTATTTCAAATCGTCACTCGCAAGATAGCAAAATATGTATGGGTGGAACGTCTCTATGGGGCATGAATATTACATTGAGTATGTATTAGACTTTGTTGTCCAACGCGTTCTTCTCCCGTGACTCCACGCTGGACTCGTTAGCATGGCTTCACCCCACAGCAGCTCTCTGTGTTCCTGCCGAGGCAGCCGGTCCGGTGGGTTTGACTCTGCTCTCGTTCCCCTTCAGTGCACGTGGTGATCGCCACGCCCGGCAGGATCCTGGACCTCATCAAGAAGGGCGTGGCCAAGGTGGATCGGGTCCAAATGATGGTGATGGATGAGGTGGGGGATTTTTTTAACCTGGTCCAATTAAATCAAATGCGTTTTAATCCACGCTTTTTTCTTAAATCTCTACCGAAAATCTGCTGTTGTTAATCTTTATGGAGGTAAATTATTATTATTATCCTTAAATTACCTTAGTTGTCCTTTTCTGTAATTGTTTATTTTATTCACATCGATTGCATCCTGCAAGTCCATGCACGCTCCAGACGGTCCAACCTGTGTAGATGTTGAATTATCATTCACCACAATCATTAATCACCATCACCATCGTCATCATCTTCTGAACTGTGGTCCCCCCCCCCCCCTGCCAGGCGGACAAGCTGCTGTCTCAGGACTTTGTGGTGCTCATCGAGGACATCATCAGCTTCCTGGCCAAGAACCGGCAGATCCTGCTCTACTCGGCCACCTTCCCCATCAGCGTGCAGAAGTTCATGGTGAGCCCCCGGGGTCCGCCGCGGCCATCTGGCCCCCGGCCCGCTCTGCGGCCAAGCTGTCGCCCTGGCAACGGGCCGCCTCCACCCCCCCCCCCCCCCGTACACCACCCAACGAGCCCAACCAACGGATTACATTTTGAAAGTATTGTTTTGTATTGCGGTGAACTTTTGTAGACGTTGGTGAAAAACTAAGGATTGATGGGAATAGTGTTGACGTTCTTGTATGGAACCACAAGTCAGACTCGAACCCGGGCCGCCACAAGGCGCTGTGGTTGAGCGTCTGACACCACGGTCTAAAGCTCAGTCCCTGGCCTAGCTGGACTGTGCCCTCCCTCCCAGTTTGTTTGTGTGGTGGTTGCTATGTACCAACTATCCACCATGCATCCAAATGAGCAGCTTTTTAATTTTGACTTTTGTCATCAGGTCATTTACATAACACGTAGGTCATTTACATAACACGTAGGTCGTTTACATAACCCTTTATTTCATGTCCTTGTATCTACAGTCGTCTGTCTTGCTGCCTCTCGTCTACCTCTGTTTATCCCCCCCCCCCCCCCACTTTCTCCCTCTATGTCTTCTGTTTCTCATTCTCATTCATCTTCATCCATCAGCCCACACGCTCCCAACGTTCCTCTGTGTCTCTCCCCAGAGCAAGCACCTCCAGAAGCCCTACGAGATCAACCTGATGGAGGAGCTCACCCTGAAGGGCATCACCCAGTACTACGCCTACGTCACAGAGAGGCAAAAAGTCCACTGTCTCAACACGCTGTTCTCCAGGGTAACCCTCACCTCACCGCCTCAGGCACACCGCAACCGTCACATAGATATTAGAGATGTTATGTTGTTCATCACATGGCTTACACGGGTGGCTGGTGGAGATTGTTATGATGACACACATGATGCAGTCGTTTCCCTCAATAACCTTCTTCATTGTTTGTTTTGTTTTTTGGGGTTTCAGCTCCAGATCAACCAGTCGATCATCTTTTGCAACTCCACCCAGCGAGTAGAGCTCCTGGCCAAGAAGATCACCCAGCTGGGCTACTCCTGCTTCTACATCCACGCCAAGATGATGCAGGTGAGGAGACCCCCCCCCGGTCTGCTGAGTGAGGCTCCTCCAGAAGACCGCTCGCTTGCAAGGGATCTGGGTCTGAGTCTAGCGTTATGATGGACACCACGGCTTAGTGTGTATGAGTAGGAATAAGGCAGAGAGGATGGATGTTTTACTGTGAATGAATGGTCTGATTATTTTGGAGGATTTATTTATTTTTGCTTGGTCTTAGTGTTGATAGTTTTGTCTTAACGTTAAGTTCAATGAAATATCTTTGTGTATTTTTCAGGAATACAGAAACCGCGTGTTCCACGACTTCAGAAATGGACTGTGCAGAAATCTGGTCAGCACTGGTAAGTCTCCCGAACGGCTCAGGTTTAGTTTTAAAGGACGTTTTTGAAAGGCTGCCATCTTAAAGTGTCCTCTCCCCTCTCTCCGTCTCCCCACAGACCTGTTCACCAGAGGCATTGACATTCAGGCTGTCAATGTGGTGATCAACTTCGACTTCCCCAAGAACGCAGAGACGTACCTCCATCGGATCGGGCGGTCAGGTAGGACCCTCGTCTGTCTGGTGTCCTGTCTGGTGTCCTGTCTGGTGTCCTGTCTGGTGTCTTGTCTGGTGTCTTGTCTGGTGTCTTGTCTGGTGGACTGTCTGGTGTCTTGTCTGGTGTCTTGTCTGGTGGACTGTCTGGTGTCCTGTCTGGTGTCCTGTCTGGTGTCCTGTCTGGTGGCCTGTCTGGTGTCCTGTCTGGTGTCTTGTCTGGTGTCTTGTCTGGTGGCCTGTCTGGTGGCCTGTCTGGTGTCTTGTCTGGTGTCTTGTCTGGTGTCTTGTCTGGTGTCTTGTCTGGTGGCCTGTCTGGTGGCCTGTCTGGTGGCCTGTCTGGTGGCCTGTCTGGTGGCCTGTCTGGTGTCCTGTCTGGTGTCTTGTCTGGTGGCCTGTCTGGTGTCCTGTCTGGTGTCCTGTCTGGTGGCCTGTCTGGTGGCCTGTCTGGTGTCCTGTCTGGTGTCCTGTCTGGTGTCCTGTCTGGTGTCCTGTCTGGTGTCCTGTCTGGTGTCCTGTCTGGTGTCCTGTCTGGTGGCCTGTCTGGTGGCCTGTCTGGTGTCTTGTCTGGTGGTCTGTCTGGTGCTATGAATGAAGATAAAATGGGACTTTATTCTTCCCTGGGAGGGAATAGTTGTGGCTGTGTTGACAACATTTTTATGTGGATGCCTCGGCAACCAATATGGTAAAAGGAGTCTTCCATTATTTCTTTATCTCTGTGCATCTCTCCTTTTCACTCACTCACTCACTCACTATTCCTTCCTCAGGGAGATTCGGTCACCTGGGCTTGGCCATCAACCTCATCACGTCGGAGGACCGCTACAACCTGAAGTCCATTGAGGACCAGCTGATGACGGACATCAAGCCCATCCCCTCCTGCATAGACAAGAGCCTGTACGTGGCCGAGTTCCACTCCGCCAACCCGGACTGTGAGGTGGAGGAGGTGGACGAGAGATCCGCCCGGCAACAAGACTGAGGCTCTGGTGAGGGAGAGCTGCGATTGGTCCGTTGAGCGTGGACTCATCGTGCTGGGATGTACACGTGTCTTCTTGGTGTTTCACTGTTGTCAGTTGACACTTCATTTTCCGAAATTATATTAGAAAATAAAATAAAAAAAGAATAAAAATTTTAAATAAAAAAAACAACATATTATTTGCTCTTTAACTTAGGCCTTTGTACTTGAAGATTGGTCAAAAATGTTAGGAAAACTACGTTTCTACTTTTAAAGGACTGGTTAGGACTGGTTATGCTCTGTTCACAACATTCACACAGTCAGTGTTGTTTTGGTCTGTTCAAAATCGCCGTGTTTACTTTGTGTTTGACCTTCAGCAGAGGAACTGAACTGTCTCTTCTCTCGTCCTCAGGACTGTTGGACACGCCAGGCTTTTGCACTAACATCAGGCTACTACCCATCGGCCTCACATCTTACAACCTCAGCAACTTCTCTGGAGATTAGGTGGACGTTAAGGCTTTTTGACTTTTCTTTCAGCAATAAGAGCTGCAAAAAGACTTTTTTTTTTTTCCTCCCCCCCCTTCTCTCTGCGTAACTCAAACCACGTTTTGCACCAAACCCAAACCGCCCCTTCATCGTGTTTCTTATCGCCACCTCATCTTCCTCCCCCCTCCCTCCCTCCCTCCCTCCCTCCCTCCCTCCCTCCCTCCCCCCCTCCTCCCCCTCCCTGAGCTCCACACCCGGCCGTCCCCGTCCGCCGCCCGCCGTCTCCCTCTCCGCCACGAACACTTCTTAAACGACCTCGCGAGACACGAGGCGCTTCGATTCTGACGCACAAAACGCAGCCGACCCCGTTCTGTCCTCCCGGAGCCCGTTCTAGCAGCCCCGGCGCCGTCCGAAACGCGGCGGCCGTCCACGAGGCCGCACGCATGCACACACGCCACCGCGAGCGGAGACAGCGGCGTGTCGCCCTGGCACCCGCAGAACGACGCCGGGCACACAACGAGCCGAGCGTCCCGGCCCTGGGCTCTCCCCCTCCCCACCCCCCCCCTCCCCCCCTGGGGCGACCATTTGACAGGGTCCTCCGAAAACAAAACGGGGTCGGCTCCATTTTGTGTTGACCAACGAGAGCGCCTTTCCAAAAAAAAAAAAAAAAAGATCCCACCGGGCTGGCGAGCTCCGAGCCTGGATGACGACGTGGAGGTCAGGTGACTACGGGCGGCAGAGAGAGACGCCTGTGTGTGTGTGTGTGTGTAGCGGAGTGGTTTCCCCATCCTTGTTTTTAGTGTATTCTTGAAGCGACCTGCTGGGCGAGGCGGGAAGGAGGCCCGGTATGAACAGATTCACTCCCGTCGTGTCGCGTGCTTGTCGGCCTCTTTGGGTTCGAGTATTTCACCCTCCTGACCCCCCCCCCTTCCCCGCATCCACACACACCCTGCTGTCGTCACTTAAGTGCCTTACTTCCCCTTCATGAACTAGACTCCCCGTCTCATCCTCATCCTCTCATCCCCCCCCTCTGATCGTGCTCCACTGCTACCCCCCCCCCCCCGCCCCTCACCCGCACAGAGAAACGGCACAAAAGCACAACTCATAACCCATAAATCTCACCGTTCAGTCATCTGGATTTTATTTGAACGAGGAAACAAAACGACGAAAAACGTAGTGCGTAGTGACGGCTCGCTCCTGGTCCGAAATACTCCCCACCTGAATGTGAACCCGTCTTTTTAATATGAAACGCAATAAGATGCGGGCAGCTTGGCCTTCGGATGCTGACTGTTTCCCCGGTCGCCGCGGTGAGGGACAATGGGACAGGCGTAGTTCCCCTGACCAGGCCAGTAGACGGTGGGCTCCCATCATAAACACGAGGGCTGCCGAATCCTCAAGGACTGCACCATCCCGGAAGTTAAAACAAAAAAAAAAAGTGAGTTTGCCCTCCACATGTATCGGTCTCAGTTTGAGGCTAAAACCTTGGGTCTTTTTTGAATCCCGTCGTTGTATGAAAGCCGCCTCTCCAGCCGACTTAAGAACCTGCAGGATAGAACTCAGAACCAGAATATCACATCCCCCCCCCCCCCCCCCCCCCCCACCATCACCGCTAGAAATGACCTTTTTATTAAGATGAGCTGTTTGTTTCGTTTCTCCAGCGATCATCTTTCTTGGGTTTGATGCAAAACAAAATGGTGCTTCGATATCTGTGTGTGTGTGTGCGCCTGTGTGTGCGCCTGTGCCTGTGTGTGTGTGTGTGTGCGCAAACAACTCTTTTCTGTTTCTCCGGCTGCCGGACATTGTGAAAAAAAATATGCGGAGAAGATTTATTTGGCAAGAAGATTATTTTCCTTTTCACCCCCCAGTCCGTACGTTTTCAGTCTGTGAATGTAATGGATGCCGATGTAATGCTTTTGCAGCCCGTTTGTGGACGGCCAAGCTCTTTAGCGTTTAGCTTTTATTCTGTATACCGTAAACCAGGCAACCTTTTTTTTTTAATTTTATTTAAGTATTTTCTGCTTCTTGTTTCGCACCGTCAAAATGCCAAACGCTGTGGTCAGTGGTGCCCAGTGTTTGGTGTTGTCGAGAGGGCTGCAGGCCCAGGGACCATCAGGAGAAACAGAACCCAGACAGAGGAACAATGTGCAAGTCAACATCCTCCATCTAAGAATCGCAGAAACAAGTTTCTGTGAACACACACATACACACATACACATACACATACACACATCCATCCCCTCTGTGCGATTGTCGTTTCCCCTTTTTATTTGTTTGTCTTTGCGATCCTTGAATGATGAGGGACTTGTTGTTTTTTTGAGGATCTACTTTGAAAGCAGAATTGTAGCAACTGAAAAGGCAGCTGTGACTCCTCCCTCCGTCGCCCCCCCTGCGAAAACGAAACCTAAATCCTTAGAAACGCATACAATCTTTCATTTAGTTTGTTTTACTTTTTAATTTGATCAAAGCTTGAAGCGAGGGGGGGGGGGGGGGCGGGGCGGGGCTACAGCACTGGGGTCTGGCGGGGGAGGGAGGGGTCTGTTTTTATTTCATTATCGCCCCCCTCCAGCTCTGTGGTACTTCAGATGTTTTGCAGAACATTCGAGCAAAGGCAAGCAGTCGCTCAATAGACTCCTGTTTGCCACCTGAGTGTCAGCCAGGGAGGGGGGGGGGGGGGTTGGGTGAGGGAGGGGAGGGAGGGGAAGTGGGTGAGGGGGGAGTTTGGCTGACGAGCTCGGTAACATCTGCACCTGTGTGTCACATGACGGGTGTCCCTGCGACACGTACCACGGTGTTACCGCGGCAACCCTCTCTCTCTCGCTCGCTCGCTCGCTCGCTCGCTCTCCCCGAGACTTTTAAATTCCACTGGGGCGCGCTCATACGAGGTGTTGAGGAACGTTTGGTTTCTTTCAGAAAACCGGTTGTAAATGATTGGTTTGCATACGTCGTTTACAATTGGGACAAAAAAAAACAAAAACATTTGCTTCATGGTGGTGGAGTTATATTTTAATTTTGTTTTGGAGAAAAATTCAGGATTTACATTGAAGCAAAACCAAAGTGTGTGTGTGTGTGTGTGTGTGTGTGTGTGTGTGTGTGTGTGTGTGTGTGTGTGTGTGTGTGTGTGTGTGTGTGTGTGTGTGTGTGTGTGTGTGTGTGTGTGTGTGTGTGTGTGTGTGTGTGTGTGTGTGTCGGTATGTAGGATGTGTGTGTGTGTGTGTGTGTGTGTGTGTCGGTATGTAGGATGCGTGTGTGTGTGTGTCGGTATGTAGGATGCGTGTGTGTGTGTGTCGGTATGTAGGATGCGTGTGTGTGTGTCGGTATGTAGGGTGAGTGTGAGACTGCGAGTAGGGGGTGGGTGAGTGACTGTCGGCGGAGGGGTCGGGGCTGTGTTTGTAAGGGTGTATGTGTGTGTGCACGTCTGTCTGAGTGCGACCATGTGACGTATGGTCGGGGGGGGTCTACCGAGAGGACTTCCTGTGTGCAGCCATGACGACGCGAACGTCCGCCCACCGCTGACGCTAACCCGAGCTGGCGCCTTCGGCCCGCCGCCAGTCGGCCCGGTGGGGGTCGTGTGTACGCGGGCCGGCGTGCTCTCTGAACCGCCGCGCTTCACGCCGCGCGTCCGTGGGGTGGGCTCGCTCTCCGTTGCCATGGCAACGCTCGCCGTCTTCTCTCGCGGCGGCCCGCCTACGTCCGCCTCGTTTGTCTCGTTTGTCTCGTTTCCGTTCATGGCTGTTGACGTGACCCCCCCCCCCCCTTCCTCCTCCAATGGGGAGGGGCTTATTTTGAATCTTGTTTACTCTGCGGTCTCCTTGGTGACCGGTGAACGGGAAACCAAGACGATGGTCTAAAACAGGGGCGTCTCGGGGACGCCCGTGGCCTCACGTCTGCTTTAGACTTTGTGGCATCGGACCGGCGTCCCCCGGGGACTTGGGTTTCCTTCGCGTTGTCGGGATCGTGAGACGTCGTTGGGCTCCGGCCGCGCCGCGTTCATCGAGCGGCACTTGAACTGAAGGTACATTCGTTTTGGTTTGGAAGGAAACCCGTTCACCCGCGCTCCCCTGGTCACTGGTCACCGGTCCCCCGTCACCGGGCCCCCAGGGGCCGCGGGAGGAGACATGTTGATTGGGTTTTATGTTCCGGCCGTCTGGCGTAGCCATGTACGTCACACGGCCTACGAGGTGCAGGCAGATGTGCTTGCTGGGTGGGTGGGTGGGTGGGGGGGGAGGGAGGGAGGGTGGGTGGGGGGGGAGGGAGGGGGGGGGGGGTGGGTAAGCGGGGAAGGAAGGGATTCACATTCTCTGGAGGTAAAAAAAAAAAAAAGTGTGGGGGGGCTGTGGGAACCAATTGGGCAATGGTATTAAATTGGATTGGAGGTTTATACAAAGTTCAAATTGGCAACTGTTCTATTGCTGTACTTTTTGTTTGTTTGTTTTATTTTATTTTATTTTCAATTGGACATGTCAGAAGTCTACCTGGCCTGGTTTACAAACCCCCCCCCCCCCCAGTCTGAAGATGTGGTCTGTAGGGAACTGGAGGTCTCTCTCTAGTGGGGGAGACCTGGAGCTCCTAGCGGACCACTTGAGTTTTGGTCAAAAGGAAAGCGGACCCTCAGCGTGTTTGGCACAATGGATGCTGAGGAGAAACTAAATTACATGTGATCTTTTTTTTTTAACCCGTTTTTTTTTTTTTAACCCGTAAGAGGAAAGTACTCTTGACTCTGAATTGGCTGAAGAGTCTGAGGAAAATTAAATGGTCCTTCTGTTGGCCCTTTGACTTGAAATTAATTCCAACAGTTTGTACATTGTGATCAATTTGGCTGTTTTTAGTTTCCCCTTTAAATTGAAGTGAGGCCAGAGTATTCCGGTGACTTCTGTAGAGGATCTTCACTTGCCTCCATTGTTGTAACAACATCATAATAAACACGGGGGGGCTTGCAAGAGAATCTCAATAAATTGCAACTAAAACAAAAGCTCTCGCCTGTGTTATTCTGTGTATGCATCACAACGTCAGTCTCCACACTTAAAGGGTTTTGTCAGTAATGCAAAAGGCCTTTTATTTTTGTCCTTTGTTTACGATTCTTCAAATTGTCGTGATTATTCAACACCTTCAACCCGAGACCCACGCGCTTCTCACGACCTTCAAAGTATTTCACTGCATTTGAATACGCCTCAACGCAACCAGTCGACATCGTGGTCGTCCACCAATCCGTCTCCTCTACAGTTTGTGCCACGCCTATCTTTTCGGGTCGCTACACTCATTATCCAATAGAAATTCACTCGAGCTATAAGCCACGCCTTTCGTTGTACTGCGTTGTCGGACTTGCTGGTTGCTGTTCGAATGATTGACTGGCGCGTCTGCCAATAAGTTTTGACTACGGAGTCTTTTACCCAATCAAGCAGTCGTATCCAAAAAGGAGGCGGGTCTACGCATCATGCTTGGTCTTCTTCTGTGGTACTGCATGCTGTAACTTCCGGCTGAACTGTCCTCTGGAAATTTCAACGTGAGTAGCTAATCTTAGCACTGTATTTTATTCGCCAAGGGTTAAAACAGATATACAAATCGAACAGTTTCAGTCCTGTTTTCTGTCTGAAAATACCTTTCGATTGAGTTACTCGCCGTGTTTTTCCGTGCCGTGTGGGATTGTCCGGAGCTGTAAACGTTGCGAGACCCGCTAGCAAGATATCAGAGCAGTAATTTGCCCGCAGTAGAGAACTAGCTTAGCTACGCTAAAGGCCAGTCAGTCTTCATTAAAACTCAACTTTATCCTTCATTTAATAAGTGGGCATTGAAATGTTATTCAAAGTCCACACCACGGTGTCTCCCATCACCTGTGTGTTGTCCGCTATTCATTGGCCAATGAGTAGTCATTGGTTTTTACATAAGATTGACATTAATGAATGAATGAAGACCGTGGTGACGTCACCGTGTGTAATTCATTACCTTGTGTATCGCACATGAGGGGGTGCAGCTGACCGGACGTCTGGCCTGTTAATCCTATTTGACTTGAATTAAACAAATTCCGTTATATTACCTGTGCATTATCTCGTCCCCTAATTACGCGAGTCAACACCCATTCCAATGACACCCTAATCTGTTGCCGTGTCCTGGCTTCATTATCCACTCAGGATGGGGAGTGTTTTGGCTGCCAGCTCCCCGAATCCGCCGCCGGTCCCCGGCAGCGCCCCTACCCCGGGGCTGACGGTACCCCCGGGCTTCGGGATGCCCTCGGTGTCTCCGGTCCTCCCCGCTGCCCAGGAGGCGGAGGCAGAGAATCCGCTGCCCAACCCCGGGGCGTTCGAGGAATGTCATCGAAAGTGTAAAGGTAAATAGTGAGGAGGATCGTGTTGTCTCGTCGTCGTGAGTGCGTTCGTCATTCAGTACAAGTCGCTTTGCATACAAGCAAAAATGTTTGAACTAAAAATAGTTGAGTTTGATGAGTTGTGTCTTTTCTGTCTCGGAAAGACACACTACAGGTGAATATTTGCATATCTAAACACAGGTGTATGGAGACCAAAAGCTTGCCTTAGCAATGTTAAACCATTCTCAGAGTGTCCTATGAAAGCACACCAGTTACAAACACACACACATCACAGACTCAAATGTCACAGTAATTAACCCCTTGTTACTCTTTTGTCTCTTCATTAGTTGTAACTTGGCACTTAGCCAGAGATGTTGTACACTAGCAATGGTTAACCTAGCAATTGAAATGCTTGAAACTTGTTCTGGTGACTTTCTTACTGTATTAACGGCAATTAAATGTTTTAACCTTTCTTCTGACAAATGTACTTATTGTAAGTCGCTTTGGATAAAAGCGTCAGTAAAATGGCCGAAATGTAAATGAGTTGTGCAGTACTGCGTGGTAAGCGTGTGGCCCTACTCTCGCCCGTCCTCCAGAGGTGTTTCCTGTGCAGATGGAGGGCGTCCGGCTCACGGTCAACAAGGGCCTGAGTAACTACTTCCAGGTCGGTCTCCATTCCCCTCTCATAACCACTTCCGGGTCATTTCCTGGTGTTTGCTGGTGAAAGGATTTACATCTTAAGACACAAACAACAAGGACTCGACAATTTTGGTTTTCGTTTGAATGTAAAGTGAGATCACGCCGAGACGAAAATGAAATGAAAGAAACTACGACCGCCGGTATTTCACACGGTGTGGTTCATATCAAGGACAGGACTCTCTGACGTGTGTTTAACTTGTGCAGGTGAACCACACGGTGATGCTGAGCACCTTGGGAGACTCCAGCTACAGGTTCGGGGTCACCTATGTGGGCACTAAGCAGACGGGCCCGGCCGAGGTAACCCTCTGACCATCTCATACAGGACTTCACTGACATGATACTCCATGACATTACAATGACATGAGAGTGTCTGGAGACAATCTCATGTCATTGTAATGTCATGGAGTATCATGTCAGTGATGTCCTGTATCATGTTCGGTCACAAATGTGTGCCTCAACTCTCGAGTGATTTACGTTTCTACTATGTGTATTGTGTGCACAGATTCATATCTATCTAGATATATATATTGTATTGAGCGGTAGTCTGCTGTGGCAGCCATCTTTTCCCACGTGGGCTTGGCGAAGGCCTTCCCATGAGATGTGCTGGTTGTGAGTCCTGCTGTCGTCGTGTGTGTTCCTCCAGTCCTTCCCGGTGGTGGTGGGCGACATGGACAACAGCGGCAGCCTCAACGCCCAGATCATCCACCAGGTCTCCAGCCAGATCCGCTCCAAGTTGGCCTTCCAGGTGCGTAGCCGCGTGGGGTTCAGTCTGATCCACCTCCAGGGGCTCGAGGATGGCCGGTCCTCCACGGAGGCCACGCTTGAGTTTCTTTAACCGTTAAAACTCATCTATGGAGGCCAGTTGATGCACAGACTACAGGTCCATGGTTCTGGTGATTTATGATCACACGGATGTCCGTCGGCCCGGTTCTGGTGCCGGTGCTCACATGGCTGTGCCTCCCCTGCCCTCAGACCCAGCAGCAGAAGTTTGTGAACTGGCAGGGAGACGCCGAGTACCGCGGGGAGAACTTCACCGCCGCCGTCACCGTCGGCAACCCCGACGTCCTGGTCGGCTCGGGTAGGTCGGAGGAGGGGGGGCGGGCTTGCTAGGCAACCGCGCTTTTACCACAACACCTCCCACACAACAACAAGCGCTCCGCCCGGAGGAGCTGGCTGACTGGTAAACACGGCTGCGTCATGTCCCCCGCAGGCATCGTGGTGTCCCACTACCTGCAGTCCGTCACGCCCTCCCTGGCCCTGGGAGGGGAGCTGGTGTACCACCGCCGGCCCGGTGAGGAGGGCGCCGTCATGTCCCTGGCTGGACGGTACACAGGTGGGTGTGGGTGGAGGGGGGGGGGGGGGTTTAGTGTGGTTGATAAACAGCTTATGAATGCATTTCAAAGCTACTTCCCTCAGTGCATTCAAAGATCATACATTTAAAACAAAAATAGAAAGTGTGTGTGTGTGTGTGTGTGTGTGTGTGCGCGCGCGCATTACAACATAAACAGAAAATCATGCGGGCTTACAGTGTGTCTGAGCCTGCATGTCTGTGTGTGTGTGATCTTCATACTCAGTTAAACCAATGGATTCATAACAGTCTTGATACAATGTCCCCCTCAACAGGAGATAACTACATCGCCACGCTGACACTAGGTGGCTCTGGAGCCCACGCTTCTTATTACCACAAAGCCAACGACCAGGTACTACAGCACCGCAAAATACAATGCAGTTTTATGCTTGAGGTCTGTAACCAAACAAGTGTGTGAACACCCACAAGAAGTGGCCTCCCTGTGATCCCTGGTTCATGATGTTGGTAGCGGTGCGCGTGGCCGTCAGGTTGTCCTCCACCCTCTCTCACCTGCTCCCGTCGTGCCGTCACAGCTGCAGGTGGGCGTCGAGGTTGAGGCGAACACCCGCATGCAGGAGACCAGCGCCACGTTTGCATATCAGCTGGACGTGCCCAAGGCCAACCTCCTCTTCAAAGGTACGCTCAGGCTCTGTAGAAGAGCCAGAACTGCACTCGTCTGGGGAAAACAACATGACTGCATGGCCATGAAAACCAATGAAACGACTGTATGCTGATATTAAGTGCTGCTCCTCTGTGTCCCCCACCAACGTGTGTGTGTGTGTGTGCGTGTGCCTCCCCCCCAGGCTCGGTGGACAGTAACTGGGTGGTGGGCGCCACGCTGGAGAAGAAACTCTTGCCCCTCCCCCTCACGCTGGCCCTCTGCTCCTTCCTCAACCACCGCAAGAACAAGTTCCAGTGCGGCTTCAGCGTCACCATCGGCTAAAGCCGGCCGTTGCCACCGGGGGGGGGGAGGCATGGCGTTCTGGGGAGGGGGGTGGAGGATGGGAGGGATGGGAGGGAGGGAGGGGTCAAGCATACAGCCCTTCTCATACACGCATCACGGAAACGGACAATGGCGCCGTGGACGGGGAAAAAAAAAAAAACACCCCGGGCGCCACGCGGCAAGGAGGCCGCGATCGATGATGTCACCCGCGATGACGTCACACGCGCCGCCTCCTGAGACGTGACATCATCATCATCTTCATCATCCTCATCTTCATCATCTTCATCATGGCCCATGTACATACAATACATTGCAGCGGCGTGCAGACGAGGCGAGGGGGCGATCGATGCCCCCCGGGAGGACGTCGTCGATGCGTCTCTGACCCTGCAGTGCTGTTTCCTGTCTCGTTTCGTTGTTTTAGACCAGTGCCTGTTTTCTGTTTAAGCTGTACTTTTGGGGCGGGGGGGGGGGGGGGGATTTTATTTCATGTTTTGTACTGTATGGTCCGGGCACCGTGTCAGTGAGTGTGTGTGTGTGTGTTCTGGTTCTCCTCATGTCGGTGGGTCGGGGTGCGGGCCGGGTTCAGAGCAGAACCGATGCGTGTGAGTGTACTGATAACATTGTTGTTTTCTCACTGTGGACGGTCAATATATATATGGAGAAGTATATATTACCTGTATATATCTATTGGGGAATGATAAATGCAATTTCTTATCAAAAAAACGTGTCTTGGGTTCATTTTGTTTTTTTAATGCGCCGTGACTTATTCTGCGTGTTTCTCAAGATGATTCTACCGCCTACTTAACACTTATTGTTATAGTATTATAATAATGTAGTATTATATATAGTATTACCATTGCTTCATTTAACAGTGAAGAGTTCAGAGTTCAGTGTTCCTCTCAGGAACCACAACACAATGTTGTGGGAGGGCACATACAACAGGATGTTGTGGTTGGAAAAACACAGGTGTAGCTCATAACACTTCAATGGTCTGCTCCTCTCTACTCCTGGTACTTCAAGGAGCAGGGGACACAAAGTGCTCTGATCATTCAAAGTCAAGCTAAAACTTTATCGATCCAAGGCGATACATTTGGGAATAGTTTGGTTTGAGGACAAAGAGGTTCTGGATTTTGCTCAAATCGTTTTTATTTGTTTAATATGACAATAAATAGCCAGTAGGAGTCTCGAAGGGATCATTTTGGATTTATCTCAGGTTTTAGAGATTACTGGATCTTCTCAGTGAAGGAGGTCCAGAGTTGGGCCAGCTGGTTCTGCAGGTCCTGGGCATTCACATTCAGCTTGGCCTTCAGTTCCTCTCCCAAGGGGGTCAGGCTCTGCTGGATCTCCTGGCTCTTCTGGACCACCTGGGCCTGGAAGTTCTGGGTGAGGGGCTCCATGTTCTTCTGGAACTCCACCATGCTCTGGTCCATCTTCTGCCTCAGGTTGTCCGCCAGGGGCCCCATCTGGCTCTGGAAGCCCTGGATGCTCTGGTCCAGCCTCTCCTTCAGCTCCTGGCTCCTCTGCTCCACGGTGGCCCTCAGGGTCTCGACGTCCATGGCCTGGGCGTAGGGTGTCACCTCCTTCGTCAGCGCCTCCATCCGGGTCCTCAGCTCCTCCTTCAGCTCCATGGCGTAGGGCTGGAGCTGGGCGCCGGCGTTGGCCAGCTCGGCGTCCAGACGGGTCTTCAGCAGCTCCGCCTCCTGGGAGAGCTTGGCGAGCAGCTCCTGGCTGAGGGGGGCCACCTGGGTCTGAAGGGCCACGGTGTACTGGTTCACGGCGTCGGCACTCTGGGAGATCCTGGTGCTGTTCACAAAGGGGGGGGCGGTCAGTGATGTGCAGCTTGTGAACGACTTGACTTATCTAATCAGGGCAAGATATATTCCACTGATGTGTTTAAGTCAAATGAATCCTGTCGGAATGGCGTTGACGTCACGGAAGGGCTTTTACCTTTGCAGATTTACGGTGTTACCGACGAGTGAAAACACACTTTTGTTTTGAAAAGCACTCTTTTTTTTAATGGATGTACTCAAAAAGCTCAATGACTACAAGTGGACACGCTTGTAAAAGTAGGAGCCCTTACTTCAATTCCTGTCCCAGCGCAGACAGTTTGATCTGCTCCAGGGATTCCTCCGCAGTCTGGGTTGCCTTGGCGACGTAGTCCCAGAACGCAACCTGGACCATCTCCAGGTTGGTCTTGGCGGGCTCCTGCCACAGCATGTTGGCGTTACAGGCTGTGGGGAAAAGACCAGACGTTAAAGCGAGTGTGTTACATCAAAGGCGTCTTGTCGAACATTCAAACTACTACTACGCTTTGATCCAAAGTGGGTTTCAGTGTATGGAGACACACACTGAAAGGAGCAGGTAGGATCGGGGTATCTGGCTAACCCACAGGTGAGACTGCAGACGGTGAGGAGTACCATTCTGAGATGTCTTCACTTACCGGAGCAAAGGGCCAGTGCCAGGACTACAAAGACCTTCATGGTTGTCTGTGATGGTGGTGGTGATGACCCTGGTGGTTCAAAAATGAAAGACACAATTTAACACTCAATCCGAGGTAAATCCCCTTGAGACTCGAAGGCAATCCGACTCATCGCCTTACCTGTTTCTTTGAGAACCCTGTGGCGTTGTGGTGCCAGAGATATCCCTTCGGGGCCTTTTATAGCGTGCTGGGAGGGGGCAAAGTTCTCCACTGGAGGTGCCCCGTTGTACGTATGTGCCTTCCGGTCCCACCACGTTACACTCTCTGTGACCTAACTTGCCATCTGATTACCACCGTGGTTTATGGTGATCATCTGGGGCACGAGAAACAGGGCCACCACGTCGGCCTCATTCACCTGGCCATCCATCGCCCATTCCACATCTGGCTTCCCCCCCCCCCCCCCCCCCCACCCAGCTGGTGTAAACCACCAAGCTGCTCTTTGGTGTGTTCACTCATGGAAGCCCGTTGAGTAAACCTGTACACGGACGTCTCTTCTCGGTGGACACGGTAACCGACGGCGTTGGCCCACAGCCTCTGACACACCGTGACCACACACATTCCTAGAGAGGGCGTCGCCCCCTCCCTGCCCCCCGGCCGGCTCAAAGGTCTTCCTTACGTACTCTGATGGGCAAACATCTGAAGAGGGCTGCTGTGTAAAGTGAAAGTGTAAAGGTAAATAGTGAGGAGGATCGTGTTGTCTCGCCGTCGTGAGTGCGTTCGTCATATGGTACAAGTCGCTTCATACAAGCAAAAATGTTTGAACTAAAAATAGTTGAGTTTGATGAGTTGTGTCTTTTCTGTCTCGGAAAGACACGCTACAGGTGAATATTTGCATATCTAAACAGAGGTGTATGGAGACCAAAAGCTTGCCCTAGCAATGTTAAACCATTCCCAGAGTGTTCTATGGAAGCACACCAGTTACAAACACACACACACACACACACACACACACACACCACAGACTCAAATGTCACAGTAATTAACCCCTAGTTACTCTTATGTCTCTTCATTAGTTGTAACTTGGCACTTAGCCAGAGATGTTGTACACTAGTGTAGCGCCCCCTAAGGGCAAGTTGACTACGCCACCCCTTGAACTAGGGCACCAACTAGAAGAGCAAGGGGAACTCAATAAAGTGGTCGTCACGTGGGTCAATTTATGAAAATATATATACTTCATTAATACATATGGTCGCACAGATCAGTTGGTTGGTCACCAGATAAAAGAAAAGATAAAGCAAGAAAAATAAATGATTAAGAAAAAAATCACATAGACATAGGGTGGGGACTGGGGAACCTCAGCAGAAGGGCCAATAGGAGGACTAAGGCTAGGCCAGGTCTTAATGACAAGTGATCTGGAGCACACAAGAGAACACACGTTAGGTGCTGGGAAAATGCACTCTGGTGATATAATTTAAGAGTTCAACCTGACACACACACACAAATGTGACACAGCAATCAAGAGTTCAACCCACACACACACACACTGCAATCGCTATCGGGCTACTGGAGTGACAACGCTATAGGGACCGGCTAGCAAAAGCTAAATCCTAATGGGCCTGTTAACCACTGAGGCTTTTAACTGGGAAGGGAGACCTGAAATGAAAAGAGAAAAAAATGAAAGAAAAGAATAAACAAAATAAATCCACTCTAACCTACAGCTCACATTCACACTTACACAGATACTAGGCCTTTAGGCTAGAGGAAAATAAACAAACAAACAAACAAACAAACAATCTAAGGGCGGCACCAAACATACAATATAAGAGACCAGCAACTAGCACCTCTGTGTAGCTGCTTAGGAAGGCTATCCAAATTGGGCGGATGCTTCCGGAGCACGTCTCGCTCCCACTGTTACGGTTACCGTGCTCGGCGTGCACTTGCTACCTGCCGCAACACCGTGTCAACACACACACACCCACACCACATACAGCGGGTCTGTCACCGTCTGTACTCCTGTAGACAGCGATGCGGCTACACCGACCCAGAACCAGCTGTGTTCACTAGCGCTACCGCTTAAAGCCCATGGTGCAGGTTAATTTTTTTTTCTATTCTGGCAATTTTCTAGTTGGTAATAAACATTCAAACAGTTATCCATTGTGTTTACCGTTGTAGGGTATCACAAAAAGGAAATATAATAAGGAAAAGTAGGTGAAATGTTAGCCTTTGGCTAACAGGTTAGCGATGCCCACAATGCATTGTGTGACGTCAGGTCGGGGAGCCCGGACGAAAGCCCACCTTGATACCATTGAGAGAGACGAGTAGTGAGAGAGTGACAGTGTCAAATATATAAGTAAATATATAGATAAAGATAGCCTAGATAGATAGATAAATAGATCGATAGGTTGAGAGATAGCATAGTGTAACATAAACTCGTCTGTGTTGTCTCAATGAAATGCAGGAGACGTGGGGCCAGTTCGTCACTTTATTAACCTGTGACAAAACACAATACGTTGGATTCCGTAGCAAGGATCAACACAGTATGTAATATGAAAAGGAGATTAAATAATAGCTATTCACACATGTAATTATAAACTTAGATAAATAAATACTTTGATCGTTTTACACGGGATGATCAAGTCAGTATAGTCAGTAAAACGATCAGCCACAACATCTGCCCCATTGGGGTCTTCCTCATAAAACACAGACCAGTCCATACACTACAAACACTCCTGTTAGTCCTCGCATGCCTCCTTAGACCATACCATACACGCACTGACTTTGTTGATATAGGCTGTTTACGGGCCAAGGTGGTGTATTTGGATGACAGGAGCACCAGGTTATGGTCCGACCTGCTGAGTAGGGGCAGGGCAGTGGATGTGTAACTGTCCTTAATATTGGCATAAAATTAGTCAATAGTCTTGCCACATCTCATGGGGCAGTTGACAAACTGCCTGGACGATGGAAGTGAGGTGGAGAGAGTACAATGGTTAAAATCGCCACTGATCATCACAAGAGCGTCCGGAGGGCGGCGTTGCAGTTCTCTAGGACCCGAGTGCCTATAAATAAGCCTGACGGTAATGTGTCAATCAATGGCCCTCCCGTGCCCCAATTAGTGACGTTGCACTGGGTGAGTAGAGAGAGAGAGAGAGAGAGAGAGAGAGAGAGAGAGAGAGAGAGAGAGAGAGAGAGAGAGAGAGAGAGAGAGAGAGAGAGAGAGAGAGAGAGAGAGAGAGAGAGAGAGAGACAGAGAGAGACGCACATACACCCACACACACGTAATGCAGAGAGAGAAATGAAAGACACCACCCTATTGCTACTGGCCCACCGCTACACTAGCAATGGTTAACCTAGCAATTGAAATGCTTGAAACTTGTTCTGGTGACTTTCTTACTGTATTAACGGCAATTAAATGTTTTAACCTTTCTTCTGACAAATGTACTTATTGTAAGTCGCTTTGGATAAAAGCGTAAGCAAAATGGCCGACATGTAAATGAGTTGTGCAGTACTGCGTGGTAAGCGTGTGGCCCTGCTCTCGCCCGTCCTCCAGAGGTGTTTCCTGTGCAGATGGAGGGCGTCCGGCTCACGGTCAACAAGGGCCTGAGTAACTACTTCCAGGTCGGTCTCCATTCCCCTCTCATAAACACTTCCGGGTCATTTCCTGGTGTTTGCTGGTGAAAGGATTTACATGTTAAGACACAAACAACAAGGACTCGACAATTTTGGTTTTCGTTTGAATGTAAAGTGAAATCACGCCGAGACGAAAATGAAATGAAAGAAACTACGACCGCCGGTATTTCACACAGTGTGGTTCACATCAAGGACAGGACTCTCTGACGTGTGTTTAACTTGTGCAGGTGAACCACACGGTGATGCTGAGAGCACCTTGGAGACTCCAGCTACAGTTCGGGGTCACCTATGTGGGCACTAAGCAGACGGGCCCGGCCGAGGTAACCCTCTGACCATCTCATACAGGACATCACTGACATGATACTCCATGGACATTACAATGACATGAGAGTGTCTGGAGACAAATCTCATGTCATGGAGGCCGCGCTCTCATGGAGGCCGCGCTCGATGATGTCACCCGCGATGACGTCCACGCGCCGTCTCCCGAGACGTGACATCATCATCATCTTCATAATCTTCATCATGGCCCATGTACATACAATACATTGCAGCGGCGTGCTGACGAGGCGAGGGGGCGATCGAGGCCCCCCCGGGAGGACGTCGTCGACGTCTCTCTGACCCTGCAGTGCTGTTTCCTGTCTCGTTTCGGTTGTTTAGACCAGTGCCTGTTTTCTGTTAAGCTGTAATTTTGGGGCGGGGGGGGGGGGGGGGGATTTTATTTCATGTTTTGTACTGTATGGTCCGGGCACCGTGTCAGCGAGTGTGTGTGTGTGTGTTCTGGTTCTCCTCATGTCGGTGGGTCAGGGTGCGGGCCGGGTTCAGAGCAGAACCGATGCGTGTGAGTGTACTGATAACATTGTTGTTTTCTCACTGTGGACGGTCAATATATATATGGAGAAGTATATATAACCTGTATATATCTATGGGGAACGATAAATGCAATTTCTTATCAAAAAACGTGTCTTGGGTTCATTTTGTTTTTTTAATGCACCGTGGACTTATTCTGCGTGTTTCTCAAGATGATTCTACTGCCTACTTAACACTTATTGTTATAGTATTATAATAATGTAGTATTATATATAGTATTACCATTGCTTCATTTAACAGTGAAGAGTTCAGAGTTCAGTGTTCCTCTCAGGAACCACAACACAATGTTGTGGGAGGGCACATACAACAGGACGTTGTGGTTGGAAAAACACAGGTGTAGCTCATAACACTTCAATGGTCTGCTCCTCTCTACTCCTGGTACTTCAAGGAGCAGGGGACACAAAGTGCTCTGATCATTCAAAGTCAAGCTAAAACTTTATCGATCCAAGGCGATACATTTGGGAATAGTTTGGTTTGAGGACAAAGTATGAGGTTCTGGATTTTGGTCAAATCGTTTTTATTTGTTTAATATGACAATAAATAACAAGTAGGAGTCTCGAAGGGATCATTTTGGATTTATCTCAGGTTTTAGAGATTACTGGATCTTCTCAGTGAAGGAGGTCCAGAGTTGGGCCAGCTGGTTCTGCAGGTCCTGGGCGTTCACATTCAGCTTGGCCTTCAGTTCCTCTCCCAAGGGGGTCAGGCTCTGCTGGATCTCCTGGCTCTTCTGGACCACCTGGGCCTGGAAGTTCTGGGTGAGGGGCTCCATGTTCTTCTGGAACTCCACCATGCTCTGGTCCATCTTCTGCTTCAGGTTGTCCGCCAGGGGCCCCATCTGGCTCTGGAAGCCCTGGATGCTCTGGTCCAGCCTCTCCTTCAGCTCCTGGCTCCTCTGCTCCACGGTGGCCCTCAGGGTCTCGACGTCCATGGCCTGGGCGTAGGGCGTCACCTCCTTCGTCAGCGCCTCCATCCGGGTCCTCAGCTCCTCCTTCAGCTCCATGGCGTAGGGCTGGAGCTGGGCGCCGGCGTTGGCCAGCTCGGCGTCCAGACGGGTCTTCAGCAGCTCCGCCTCCTGGGAGAGCTTGGCGAGCAGCTCCTGGCTGAGGGGGGCCACCTGGGTCTGAAGGGCCACGGTGTACTGGTTCACGGCGTCGGCACTCTGGGAGATCCTGGTGCTGTTCACAAAGGGGGGGAGGGGGGGTCAGTGATGTGCAGCTTGTGAACGACTTGACTTATCTAATCAGGGCAAGATATATTCCACTGATGTGTTTAAGTCAAATGAATCCTGTCGGAATGGAGTTGACGTCACGGAAGGGCTTTTACCTTTGCAGATTTAACGTGTCCCCGACGAGTGAAAACACACTTTTGTTTTGAAAAGCACTCTTTTTTTTTAATGGATGTACTCAAAAAGCTCAATGACTACAAGTGGACACGCTTGTAAAAGTAGGAGCCCTTACTTCAATTCCTGTCCCAGCGCAGACAGTTTGATCTGCTCCAGGGACTCCTCCGCAGTCTGGGTTGCCTTGGCGACGTAGTCCCAGAACGCAACCTGGACCATCTCCAGGTTGGTCTTGGCGGGCTCCTGCCACAGCATGTTGGCGTTACAGGCTGTGGGGAAAAGACCAGACGTTAAAGCGAGTGTGTTACATCAAAGGCGTCTTGTCGAACATTCAAACTACTACTACACTTTGATCCAAAGTGGGTTTCAGTGTATGTATGGAGAAACACACTCAAAGGAGCAGGTAGGATCGGGGTATCTGGCTAACCCACAGGTGAGACTGCAGACGGTGAGGAGTACCATTCTGAGATGTCTTCACTTACCGGAGCAAAGGGCCAGTGCCAGGACTACAAAGACCTTCATGGTTGTCTGTGATGGTGGTGGTGATGACCCTGGTGGTTCAAAAATGAAAGACACAATTTAACACTCAATCCGAGGTAAATCCCCTTGAGACTCGAAGGCAATCCGACTCATCGCCTTACCTGTTTCTTTGAGAACCCTGTGGCGTTGTGGTGCCAGAGATATCCCTTCGGGGCCTTTTATAGCGTGCTGGGAGGGGGCAAAGTTCTCCACTGGAGGTGCCCTGTTGTACGTATGTGCCTTCCGGTCCCACCACGTTACACTCTCTGTGACCTAACTTGCCATCTGATTACCACCGTGGTTTATGGTGATCATCTGGGGCACGAGAAACAGGGCCACCACGTCGGCCTCATTCACCTGGCCATCCATCGCCCATTCCACATCTGGTTTCCCCCCCCCCCCCCCCACCCAGCTGGTGTAAACCACCAAGCTGCTCTTTGGTGTGTTCACTCATGGAAGCCCGTTGAGTAAACCTGTACACGTACGTCTCATCTCGGTGGACACGGTAACCGATGGCTTTGGCCCACAGCCTGTGACACACCGTGACCACACACATTCCTAGAGAGGGCGTCGCCCCCTCCCTGCCCCCCGGCCGGCTCAAAGGTCCTCCTTACGTACTCTGATGGGCAAACATCTGAAGAGGGCTGCCGTGTAAAGTGAAAGTGTAAAGGTAAATAGTGAGGAGGATCGTGTTGTCTCGTCGTTGTGAGTCATTTGGTACAAGTCGCTTTGCATACAAGCAAAAATGTTTGAACTAAAAATTGTTGAGTTTGATGAGTTGTGTCTTTTCTGTCTCGGAAAGACACGCTACAGGTGAATAGTTGCATATCTAAACAAAGGTGAATGGAGACCAAAAGCTTGCCTTAGCAATGTTAAACCATTCCCAGAGTGTCCTATGGAAGCACACCAGTTACAAACACACACACACACACACACACACACACACACACACACACACACACACACACACACACACACACACCACAGACTCAAATGTCACAGTAATTAACCCCTTGTTACTCTTATGTCTCTTCATTAGTTGTAACTTGGCACTTAGCCAGAGATGTTGTACACTAGTGTAGCGCCCCCTAAGGGCAAGTTGACTACGCCACCCCTTGAACTAGGGCACCAACTAGAAGAGCAAGGGGAACTCAATAAAGTGGTCGTCACGTGGGTCCATTTATAAAAATATATATACTTTATTAATAAATATGGTCGCACAGCTCAGTTGGTTGGTCACCAGATAAAAGAAAAGATAAAGCAAGAAAAATAAATGATTAAGAAAAAAATCACATAGACATAGGGTGGGGACTGAGGAACCTCAGCAGAAGGGCCAATAGGAGGACTAAGGCTAGGCCAGGTCTTAATGACAAGTGATCTGGAGCACACAAGAGAACACACGTTAGGTGCTAGGAAAATGCACTCTGGTGATATAATTTAAGAGTTCAACCTGACACACACACACAAATGTGACACAGCAATCAAGAGTTCAACCCACACACACTGCAATCGCTATCGGGCTACTGGAGTGACAACGCTATAGGGACCGGCTAGCAAAAGCTAAATCCTAATGGGCCTGTTAACCACTGAGGCTTTTAACTGGGAAGGGAGACCTGAAATGAAAAGAGAAAAAAATGAAAGAAAAGAATAAACAAAATAAATCCACTCTAACCTACAGCTCACATTCACACTTACACAGATACCAGGCCTTTAGGCTAGAGGAAAATAAACAAACAAACAAACAAACAAACAAACAATCTAAGGGCGGCACCAAACATACAATATAAGAGAACAGCAACTAGCACCTCTGTGTAGCTGCTTAGGAAGGCTATCCCAACTGGGCGGATGCTTCCGGAGCACGTCTCGCTCCCACTGTTACGGTTACCGTGCTCGGCGTGCACTTGCTACCTGCCGCAACACCGTGTCAACACACACACACCCACACCACATACAGCGGGTCTGTCACCGTCTGTACTCCTGTAGACAGCGATGCGGCTACACCGACCTAGAACCAGCTGTGTTCACTAGAGCTACCGCTTAAAGCCCATGGTGCAGGTTAATTTTTTTTTCTATTCTGGCAATTTTCTAGTTGGTAATAAACATTCAAACAGTTATCCATTGTGTTTACCATTGTAGGGTATCACAAAAAGGAAATATAATAAGGAAAAGTAGGTGAAATGTTAGCCTTTGGCTAACAGGTTAGCGATGCCCACAATGCATTGTGTGACGTCAGGTCGGGGAGCCCGGACGAAAGCCCACCTTGATACCATTGAGAGAGACGAGTAGTGAGAGAGTGACAGTGTCAAATATATAAGTAAATATATAGATAAAGATAGCCTAGATAGATAGATAAATAGATCGATAGGTTGAGAGATAGCATAGTGTAACATAAACTCGTCTGTGTTGTCTCAATGAAATGCAGGAGACGTGGGGCCAGTTCGTCACTTTATTAACCTGTGACAAAACACAATACGTTGGATTCCGTAGCAAGGCGGCATGGATCAACACAGTATGTAATATGAAAAGGAGATTAAATAATAGCTATTCACACATGTAATTATAAACTTAGATAAATAAATACTTTGATCGTTTTACACGGGATGATCAAGTCAGTATAGTCAGTAAAACGATCAGCCACAACATCAGCCCCATTGGGGTCTTCCTCATAAAACACAGACCAGTCCATACACTACAAACACTCCTGTTAGTCCTCGCATGCCTCCTTAGACCATACCATACACGCACTGACTTTGTTGATATAGGCTGTTTACGGGCCAAGGTGGTGTATTTGGATGACAGGAGCACCAGGTTATGGTCCGACCTGCTGAGTAGGGGCAGGGCAGTGGATGTGTAACTGTCCTTAATATTGGCATAAAATAAGTCAATAGTCTTGCCACATCTTGTGGGGCAGTTGACAAACTGCCTGAACGATGGAAGTGAGGTGGAGAGAGTACAATGGTTAAAATCGCCACTGATCATCACAAGAGCGTCCGGAGGGCGGCGTTGCAGTTCTCTAGGACCCGAGTGCCTATAAATAAGCCTGACGGTAATGTGTCAATCAATGGCCCTCCCGTGCCCCAATTAGTGACGTTGCACTGGGTGAGTAGAGAGAGAGAGAGAGAGAGAGAGAGAGAGAGAGAGAGAGAGAGAGAGAGAGAGAGAGAGAGAGAGAGAGAGAGAGAGAGAGAGAGAGAGAGAGAGAGAGAGAGAGAGAGAGAGAGACAGAGAAGCACATACACCCACACACACGTAATGCAGAGAGAGAAATGAAAGACACCACCCTATTGCTACTGGCCCACCACTACACTAGCAATGGTTAACCTAGCAATTGAAATGCTTGAAACTTGTTCTGGTGACTTTCTTACTGTATTAACGGCAATTAAATGTTTTAACCTTTCTTCTGACAAATGTACTTATTGTAAGTCTCTTTGGATAAAAGCGTCAGTAAAATGGCCGACATGTAAATGAGTTGTGCAGTACTGCGTGGTAAGCGTGTGGCCCTGCTCTCGCCCGTCCTCCAGAGGTGTTTCCTGTGCAGATGGAGGGCGTCCGGCTCACGGTCAACAAGGGCCTGAGTAACTACTTCCAGGTCGGTCTCCATTCCCCTCTCATAACCACTTCCGGGTCATTTCCTGGTGTTTGCTGGTGAAAGGATTTACATCTTAAGACACAAACAACAAGGACTCGACAATTTTGGTTTTTGTTTGAATGTAAAGTGAGATCACGCCGAGACGAAAATGAAATGAAAGAAACTACAACCGCCGGTATTTCACACGGTGTGGTTCATATCAAGGACAGGACTCTCTGACGTGTGTTTAACTTGTGCAGGTGAACCACACGGTGATGCTGAGCACCTTGGGAGACTCCAGCTACAGGTTCGGGGTCACCTATGTGGGCACTAAGCAGACGGGCCCGGCCGAGGTAACCCTCTGACCATCTCATACAGGACATCACTGACATGATACTCCATGACATTACAATGACATGAGAGTGTCTGGAGACAATCTCATGTCATGGAGGCCGCGCTCGATGATGTCACCCGCGATGACGTCACACGCGCCGTCTCCCGAGACGTGACATCATCATCATCTTCATCATCCTCATCTTCATCATCTTCATCATGGCCCATGTACATACAATACATTGCAGCGGCGTGCAGACGAGGCGAGGGGGCGATCGAGGCCCCCTCAGGGTGGACGTCGTCGACGCCTCTCTGACCCTGCAGTGCTGTTTCCTGTCTCGTTTCGTTGTTTTAGACCAGTGCCTGTTTTCTGTTTACGCTGTACTTTTGGGGCAGGGGGGGGGGGGGAGGGGGGGGATTTTATTTCATGTTTTGTACTGTATGGTCCGGGCACCGTGTCAGTGAGTGTGTGTGTGTGTGTTCTGGTTCTCCTCATGTCGGTGGGTCAGGGTGCGGGCCGGGTTCAGAGCAGAACCGATGCGTGTGAGTGTACTGATAACATTGTTGTTTTCTCACTGTGGACGGTCAATATATATATGGAGAAGTATATATTATTATTATTGGGGAACGATAAATGCAATTTCTTATCAAAAAAACGTGTCTTGGGTTCATTTTGTTTTTTTAATGCGCCGTGACTTATTCTGCGTGTTTCTCAAGATGATTCTACCGCCAACTTAACAATTATTGTTATAGTATTATAATAATGTAGTATTATATATAGTATTACCATTGCTTCATTTAACAGTGAAGAGTTCAGAGTTCAGTGTTCCTCTCGGGAACCACAACACAATGTTGTGGGAGGGCACATACAACAGGATGTTGTGGTTGGAAAAACACAGGTGTAGCTCATAACACTTCAATGGTCTGCTCCTCTCTACTCCTGGTACTTCAAGGAGCAGGGGACACAAAGTGCTCTGATCATTCAAAGTCAAGCTAAAACTTTATCGATCCAAGGCGATACATTTGGGAATAGTTTGGTTTGAGGACAAGGTATGAGGTTCTGGATTTTGCTCAAATCGTTTTTATTTGTTTAATATGACAATAAATAACCAGTAGGAGTCTCGAAGGGATCATTTTGGATTTATCTCAGGTTTTAGAGATTACTGGATCTTCTCAGTGAAGGAGGTCCAGAGTTGGGCCAGCTGGTTCTGCAGGTCCTGGGCGTTCACATTCAGCTTGGCCTTCAGTTCCTCTCCCAAGGGGGTCAGGCTCTGCTGGATCTCCTGGCTCTTCTGGACCACCTGGGCCTGGAAGTTCTGGGTGAGGGGCTCCATGTTCTTCTGGAACTCCACCATGCTCTGGTCCATCTTCTGCCTCAGGTTGTCCGCCAGGGGCCCCATCTGGCTCTGGAAGCCCTGGATGCTCTGGTCCAGCCTCTCCTTCAGCTCCTGGCTCCTCTGCTCCACGGTGGCCCTCAGGGTCTCGACGTCCATGGCCTGGGCGTAGGGCGTCACCTCCTTCGTCAGCGCCTCCATCCGGGTCCTCAGCTCCTCCTTCAGCTCCATGCCGTAGGGCTGGAGCTGGGCGCCGGCGTTGGCCAGCTCGGCGTCCAGACGGGTCTTCAGCAGCTCCGCCTCCTGGGAGAGCTTGGCGAGCAGCTCCTGGCTGAGGGGGGCCACCTGGGTCTGAAGGGCCACGGTGTACTGGTTCACGGCGTCGGCACTCTGGGAGATCCTGGTGCTGTTCACAAAAGGGGGGGGGGGCGGTCAGTGATGTGCAGCTTGTGAACGACTTGACTTATCTAATCAGGGCAAGATATATTCCACTGATGTGTTTAAGTCAAATGAATCCTGTCGGAATGGAGTTGACGTCACGGAAGGGCTTTTACCTTTGCAAATTTAACGTGTCCCCGACGAGTGAAAACACACTTTTGTTTTGAAAAGCACTCTTTTTTTTTAATGGATGTACTCAAAAAGCTCAATGACTACAAGTGGACACGCTTGTAAAAGTAGGAGCCCTTACTTCAATTCCTGTCCCAGCGCAGACAGTTTGATCTGCTCCAGGGACTCCTCCGCAGTCTGGGTTGCCTTGGCGACGTAGTCCCAGAACGCAACCTGGACCATCTCCAGGTTGGTCTTGGCGGGCTCCTGCCACAGCATGTTGGCGTTACAGGCTGTGGGGAAAACCAGAGAGGATTAAGACGTTAAAGCGAGTGTGTTACATCAAAGGTGTCTTGTCGAACATTCAAACTACTACTACACTTTGATCCAAAGTGGGTTTCAGTGTATGGAGACACACACTGAAAGGAGCAGGTAGGATCGGGGTATCTGGCTAACCCACAGGTGAGACTGCAGACGGTGAGGAGTACCATTCTGAGATGTCTTCACTTACCGGAGCAAAGGGCCAGTGCCAGGACTACAAAGACCTTCATGGTTGTCTGTGATGGTGGTGGTGATGACCCTGGTGGTTCACAAACGAAAGACACAATTTAACACTCAATCCGAGGTAAATCCCCTTGAGACTCGAAGGCAATCCGACTCATCGCCTTACCTGTTTCTTTGAGAACCCTGTGGCGTTGTGGTGCCAGAGATATCCCCTCAGGGCCTTTTATAGCGTGCTGGGAGGGGGCAAAGTTCTCCACGTGCCCCGTTGTACGTATGTGCCCTCCGGTCCCACCACGTTACACTCCCTGTGACCTAACCCGTCCATCTGATTACCACCGTGGTTTATGGTGATCAGCTGGGGCACGAGAAACAGGGCCACCACGTCGGCCTCATTCACCAGATACGCAGATGGCGGAAAACGAATCTCCAGGTCCATTACGAAATCTATAAAGAGAGACTCCGTATTTATAACTTTAATCTGGAAAACGCAAGGGAAGCCTTCTTTTCTGAAATCATTGCTAAAAAAAATAACAATGCACGAGCCCTGTTCACTACTGTCGACAGGCTAACAAACCCCCCTCTGTCTGTAGCACCTGAGCTTCTCTCCACCAGGGCCTGTAATTAATTTTCCACCTTCTTTACTGACAAAATCCTGAAAATTAGACAGTCGCTCAGCCCCTCTACCCTCGGTCCAGGGCACCTACAGGCCAGCTGTCCAACTAAATTAGCCCCATACACCATGACACAATTTAATCGGATCAACCACAACATTTTAGAAGACATTATAGAACACCTAAAATCCTCCTCCTGCTGCCTCGATATTCTTCCAACAAATTTTTTCAAACGTGTTTATGATTGCTTGGCCTCAGATCTTTTATTAATTACCAACACATCTCTTCTCTCAGGTATCTTCCCACAGGCCTTGAAGACGGCTGTTATCAAGCCACTCCTTAAAAAGAACAATCTAGATGTATCACAAATGAACAATTATAGGCCCATATCAAACCTCCCATTTCTAAGCAAAATAATTGAAAAGGCTATCTTCCAACAGTTAAATGCCTTCCTAGCAAGAAGCAACTGTTTTGATGTCTTCCAATCAGGATTTCGACCTCACCACAGTACCGAGACTGCCCTTGTTAAAGTCCTCAGTGACATCCATTTAAATACAGACTGTGGCAAAATTTCAGTCTTGGTTTTACTGGATCTCAGTGCTGCATTCGACACAGTTGATCACAATATTTTGTTAGATCGACTACAAAATTGGGTTGGCCTCTCAGGCACAGCGTTAAACTGGTTTGAATCCTACCTGAAAGACAGAGATTACTTTGTCTCTCTAGGTAATTATACATCTGAACGAACGCAAATGACATGTGGTGTTCCTCAAGGCTCTATTCTGGGGCCTCTTTTGTTTAACATCTACATGCTCCCACTGGCTCAGATCCTGCAAAATGACATCTGCTACCACAGTTATGCAGATGATACACAAATGTACATAACAATAACCCCAGGTGACTATGGTCCAATACAAGCATTGAGTAATTGCATTGACCAAATCAATGATTGGATGTGCCAGAATTTTCTTCAGTTGAATAAGGACAAGACTGAAATAATTGTCTTTGGAGCCAAGGAAGAACGATTAAAAGTTTGTGCTCAGCTGCAACTGGCAATGTTAAAAACCACAGACCAGGCAAGAAATCTAGGTGTTGTCATGGACTCAGACCTGAATTTTAGCAGCCACATTAAAATGATTACAAAGTCTGCCTACTATCACTTAAAGAATATATCAAGGGTCAGAGGACTGATGTCTCAGCAGGACTTAGAGAAACTTGTCCACACATTTATCTTCAGTAGGCTCGACTATTGTAACAGCATCTTCACTGGTCTCCCAAAAAAGTCCATCAGAAAGCTCCAGTTAATTCAGAATGCTGCTGCTCGAGTCCTCACAAAAACTAAGAAAATGGATCACATTACTCCAGTTCTCAGATCGTTACATTGGCTTCCTGTCTGTCAGAGAATTGACTTTAAAGTACTGCTGTTAGGTTATAAAGCACTGAATGGTTTGGGACCAAAATACATTTCAGATCTTCTAATTTTCTATGAACCATCCAGATCTCTCAGGTCATCTGGGGCGGGTCTGCTTACTGTCCCCAGAGTCAGAACCAAACATGGAGAGGCAGCGTTCAGTCTTTACATGCCACATATATGGAACAAACTGCCAGAAAGTTGTAGGTCTGCTGAAACACTCACCACTTTTAAATCCAGAAAGACCTTTATGTTTGCTACAGCCTTCCCCTAAGCTAACATGTTTTAATTTCCTTTTTATGCTTGTATTTTAATTTCAATGCTTTTAATGCTGTATATGTATGTATGTATGTGTTATTATTATTTTATTTTTGCTATGCTTTTATTGTATTTTAATGCTTTTATGTATGTAAAGCACAATGAATTGCCTTGCTGCTGAATTGTGCTATACAAATAAACTTGCCTTGCCTTGCCTTGCCTTACACTAGTGTAGCGCCCCCTAAGGGCAAGTTGACTACGCCACCCCTTGAACTAGGGCACCAACTAGAAGAGCAAGGGGAACTCAATAAAGTGGTCGTCACGTGGGTCCATTTATAAAAATATATATACTTTATTAATAAATATGGTCGCACAGCTCAGTTGGTTGGTCACCAGATAAAAGAAAAGATAAAGCAAGAAAAATAAATGATTAAGAAAAAAATCACACAGACATAGGGTGGGGACTGGGGAACCTCAGCAGAAGGGCCAATAGGAGGACTAAGGCTAGGCCAGGTCTTAATGACAAGTGATCTGGAGCACACAAGAGAACACTCGTTAGGTGCTGGGAAAATGCACACTGGTGATATAATTTAAGAGTTCAACCTGACACACACACACAAATGTGACACAGCAATTAAGAGTTCAACCCACACACACTGCAATCGCTATCGGGCTACTGGAGTGACAACGCTATAGGGACCGGCTAGCAAAAGCTAAATCCTAATGGGCCTGTTAACCACTGAGGCTTTTAACTGGGAAGGGAGACCTGAAATGAAAAGAGAAAAAAATGAAAGAAAAGAATAAACAAAATAAATCCACTCTAACCTACAGCTCACATTCACACTTACACAGATACTAGGCCTTTAGGCTAGAGGAAAACAAACAAACAAACAAACAAACAAACAAACAATCTAAGGGCGGCACCAAACATACAATATAAGAGAACAGCAACTAGCACCTCTGTGTAGCTGCTTAGGAAGGCTATCCAAATTGGGCGGATGCTTCCGGAGCACGTCTCGCTCCCACTGTTACGGTTACCGTGCTCGGCGTGCACTTGCTACCTGCCGCAACACCGTGTCAACACACACACACCCACACAAAAAACAGCGGGTCTGTCACCGTCTGTACTCCTGTAGACAGCGATGTGGCTACACCGACCTAGAACCAGCTGTGTTCACTAGAGCTACCGCTTAAAGCCCATGGTGCAGGTTAATTTTTTTTTCTATTCTGGCAATTTTCTAGTTGGTAATAAACATTCAAACAGTTATCCATTGTGTTTACCGTTGTAGGGTATCACAAAAAGGAAATTTAATAAGGAAAAGTAGGTGAAATGTTAGCCTTTGGCTAACAGGTTAGCGATGCCCACAATGCATTGTATGACGTCAGGTCGGGGAGCCCGGACGAAAGCCCACCTTGATACCATTGAGAGAGACGAGTAGTGAGAGAGTGACAGTGTCAAATATATAAGTAAATATATAGATAAAGATAGCCTAGATAGATAGATAAATAGATCGATAGGTTGAGAGATAGCATAGTGTAACATAAACTCGTCTGTGTTGTCTCAATGAAATGCAGGAGACGTGGGGCCAGTTCGTCACTTTATTAACCTGTGACAAAACACAATACGTTGGATTCCGTAGCAAGGCGGCATGGACCAACACAGTATGTAATATGAAAAGGAGATTAAATAATAGCTATTCACACATGTAATTATAAACTTAGATAAATAAATACTTTGATCGTTTTACACGGGATGATCAAGTCAGTATAGTCAGTAAAACGATCAGCCACAACATCAGCCCCATTGGGGTCTTCCTCATAAAACACAGACCAGTCCATACACTACAAACACTCCTGTTAGTCCTCGCATGCCTCCTTAGACCATACCATACACGCACTGACTTTGTTGATATAGGCTGTTTACGGGCCAAGGTGGTGTATTTGGATGACAGGAGCACCAGGTTATGGTCCGACCTGCTGAGTAGGGGCAGGGCAGTGGATGTGTAACTGTCCTTAATATTGGCACAAAATAAGTCAATAGTCTTGCCACATCTCGTGGGGCGGTTGACAAACTGCCTGAACGATGGAAGTGAGGTGGAGAGAGTACAATGGTTAAAATCGCCACTGATCAGCACAAGAGCGTCCGGAGGGCGGCGTTGCAGTTCTCTAGGACCCGAGTGCCTAAGCCTGACGGTAATGTGTCAATCAATGGCCCTCCCGTGCCCCAATTAGTGACGTTGCACTGGGTGAGTAGAGACAGAGAGAGAGAGAGAGAGAGAGAGAGAGAGAGAGAGAGAGAGAGAGAGAGAGAGAGAGAGACGCACATACACCCACACACACGTAATGCAGAGAGAGAAATGAAAGACACCACCCTATTGCTACTGGCCCACCGCTACACTAGCAATGGTTAACCTAGCAATTGAAATGCTTGAAACTTGTTCTGGTGACTTTCTTACTGTATTAACGGCAATTAAATGTTTTAACCTTTCTTCTGACAAATGTACTTATTGTAAGTCGCTTTGGATAAAAGTGTCAGCAAAATGGCCGACATGTAAATGAGTTGTGCAGTACTGCGTGGTAAGCGTGTGGCCCTGCTCTCGCCCGTCCTCCAGAGGTGTTTCCTGTGTAGATGGAGGGCGTCCGGCTCACGGTCAACAAGGGCCTGAGTAACTACTTCCAGGTCGGTCTCCATTCCCCTCTCATAACCACTTCCGGGTCATTTCCTGGTGTTTGCTGGTGAAAGGATTTACATGTTAAGACACAAACAACAAGGACTCGACAATTTTGGTTTTCGTTTGAATGTAAAGTGAGATCACGCCGAGACGAAAATGAAATGAAAGAAACTACGACCGCCGGTATTTCACACGGTGTGGTTCATATCAAGGACAGGACTCTCTGACGTGTGTTTATCTTGTGCAGGTGAACCACACGGTGATGCTGAGCACCTTGGGAGACTCCAGCTACAGGTTCGGGGTCACCTATGTGGGCACTAAGCAGACGGGCCCGGCCGAGGTAACCCTCTGACCATCTCATACAGGACATCACTGACATGATACTCCATGACATTACAATGACATGAGAGTGTCTGGAGACAATCTCATGTCATGGAGGCCGCGCTCGATGATGTCACCCGCGATGACGTCACACGCGCCGTCTCCCGAGACGTGACATCATCATCATCTTCATCATCCTCATCTTCATCATCTTCATCATGGCCCATGTACATACAATACATTGCAGCGGCGTGCAGACGAGGCGAGGGGGCGATCGAGGCCCCCCCGGGAGGACGTCGTCGACGCCTCTCTGACCCTGCAGTGCTGTTTCCTGTCTCGTTTCGTTGTTTTAGACCAGTGCCTGTTTTCTGTTTACGCTGTACTTTTGGGGCAGGGGGGGGGGATTTTATTTCATGTTTTGTACTGTATGGTCCGGGCACTGTGTCAGTGAGTGTGTTTGTGTGTGTTCTGGTTCTCCTCATGTCGGTGGGTCGGGGTGCGGGCCGGGTTCAGAGCAGAACCGATGCGTGTGAGTGTACTGATAACATTGTTGTTTTCTCACTGTGGACGGTCAATATATATATGGAGAAGTATATATTACCTGTATATATCTATTGGGAAACGATAAATGCAATTTCTTATCAAAAAAACGTGTCTTGGGTTCATTTTGTTTTTTTAATGCGCCGTGACTTATTCTGCGTGTTTCTCAAGATGATTCTACCGCCTACTTAACACTTATTGTTATAGTATTATAATAATGTAGTATTATATATAGTATTACCATTGCTTCATTTAACAGTGAAGAGTTCAGAGTTCAGTGTTCCTCTCAGGAACCACAACACAATGTTGTGGGAGGGCACATACAACAGGACGTTGTGGTTGGAAAAACACAGGTGTAGCTCATAACACTTCAATGGTCTGCTCCTCTCTACTCCTGGTACTTCAAGGAGCAGGGGACACAAAGTGCTCTGATCATTCAAAGTCAAGCTAAAACTTTATCGATCCAAGGCGATACATTTGGGAATAGTTTGGTTTGAGGACAAAGTATGAGGTTCTGGATTTTGCTCAAATCGTTTTTATTTGTTTAATATGACAATAAATAGCCAGTAGGAGTCTCGAAGGGATCATTTTGGATTTATCTCAGGTTTTAGAGATTACTGGATCTTCTCAGTGAAGGAGGTCCAGAGTTGGGCCAGCTGGTTCTGCAGGTCCTGGGCGTTCACATTCAGCTTGGCCTTCAGTTCCTCTCCCAAGGGGGTCAGGCTCTGCTGGATCTCCTGGCTCTTCTGGACCACCTGGGCCTGGAAGTTCTGGGTGAGGGGCTCCATGTTCTTCTGGAACTCCACCATGCTCTGGTCCATCTTCTGCCTCAGGTTGTCCGCCAGGGGCCCCATCTGGCTCTGGAAGCCCTGGATGCTCTGGTCCAGCCTCTCCTTCAGCTCCTGGCTCCTCTGCTCCACGGTGGCCCTCAGGGTCTCGACGTCCATGGCCTGGGCGTAGGGCGTCACCTCCTTCGTCAGCGCCTCCATCCGGGTCCTCAGCTCCTCCTTCAGCTCCATGGCGTAGGGCTGGAGCTGGGCGCCGGCGTTGGCCAGCTCGGCGTCCAGACGGGTCTTCAGCAGCTCCGCCTCCTGGGAGAGCTTGGCGAGCAGCTCCTGGCTGAGGGGTGCCACCTGGGTCTGAAGGGCCACGGTGTACTGGTTCACGGCGTCGGCACTCTGGGAGATCCTGGTGCTGTTCACAAAAGGGGGGGGGGGCGGTCAGTGATGTGCAGCTTGTGAACGACTTGACTTATCTAATCAGGGCAAGATATATTCCACTGATGTGTTTAAGTCAAATGAATCCTGTCGGAATGGCGTTGACGTCACGGAAGGGCTTTTACCTTTGCAAATTTAACGTGTCCCCGACGAGTGAAAACACACTTTTGTTTTGAAAAGCACTCTTTTTTTTTAATGGATGTACTCAAAAAGCTCAATGACTACAAGTGGACACGCTTGTAAAAGTAGGAGCCCTTACTTCAATTCCTGTCCCAGCGCAGACAGTTTGATCTGCTCCAGGGACTCCTCCGCAGTCTGGGTTGCCTTGGCGACGTAGTCCCAGAACGCAACCTGGACCATCTCCAGGTTGGTCTTGGCGGGCTCCTGCCACAGCATGTTGGCGTTACAGGCTGTGGGGAAAAGACCAGACGTTAAAGCGAGTGTGTTACATCAAAGGCGTCTTGTCGAACATTCAAACTACTACTACGCTTTGATCCAAAGTGGGTTTCAGTGTATGGAGACACACACTGAAAGGAGCAGGTAGGATCGGGGTATCTGGCTAACCCACAGGTGAGACTGCAGACGGTGAGGAGTACCATTCTGAGATGTCTTCACTTACCGGAGCAAAGGGCCAGTGCCAGGACTACAAAGACCTTCATGGTTGTCTATGATGGTGGTGGCGATGACCCTGGTGGTTAAAAAATGAAAGACACAATTTAACACTCAATCCGAGGTAAATCCCCTTGAGACTCGAAGGCAATCCGACTCATCGCCTTACCTGTTTCTTTGAGAACCCTGTGGCGTTGTGGTGCCAGAGATATCCCCTCAGGGCCTTTTATAGCGTGCTGGGAGGGGGCAAAGTTCTCCACTGGAGATGCCCCGTTGTATGTATGTGCCTTCCGGTCCCACCACGTTACACTCCCTGTGACCTAACCCTTCCATCTGATTACCACTGTGGTTTATGGTGATCATCTGGGGCACGAGAAACAGGGCCACCACGTCGGCCTCATTCACCTGGCCATCCATCTCCCATTCCACATCTGGCTTCCCCCCCCCCCCCCCCCCACCCAGCTGGTGTAAACCACCAAGCTGCTCTTTGGTGTGTTCACTCATGGAAGCCCGTTGAGTAAACCTGTACACGTACGTCTCATCTCGGTGGACACGGTAACCGATGGCGTTGGCCCACAGCCTGTGACACACCGTGAGCACACACATTCCTAGAGAGGGCGTCGCCCCCTCCCTGCCCCCCGGCCGGCTCAAAGGTCTTCCTTACGTACTCTGATGGGCAAACATCTGAAGAGGGCTGCTAAGTGTTGAAGTGTGCCCTGTGGCTTTTGTCAATCAACGCAAGACAGTATGAGTCAATACAGACGGATGGATTCTATTGTCACCACCTGTCTGAGAGAGTCACTCAACTGTTGTCCTGTCGTTCTAAATCTATTCAGTGTGTTGTTTCTCTTGTTCGCGTCATTATATCTAATAGCGTGACTATAGAATACGGGCAGAGGGCCAGGCCAACATCTGAATATCTAATCCAAACACGGGTGCAATAAAATCATTTTTTTTAATTACGCTCCGTACAAATGCCTCACTCAAAATGGCCGCCATAACTGTTACGTCACCTTCAGAATCTGTTGGCGGTCGGTCGGCTAAGACCCCGTTACAGCCGTCCGACGACGATGACATCATCGTCGACGGTGCGCGACCCCTGAGGTCAGCGTCCACGCGGCGATGCCCGTGCGCTGCTGTGTGTGACACAAGAGACGTACAGCAGGGCACCCGGGCCTGAACCTTGCCCCCGTCAATGTTCTGTGAGTGTCTCCAGACCACCAGATATATAGGCCTCACAGACTCACCAGCCACACTCCACAGCTCCGGGGCTACAAGGCAGAAGGTTGAACCACCAGCACCAGCACAGGTAAAAAAATACTGAACGCAAATGTGGCGGTTTCTACAATATTGGCGCCGGACAGCAGTTTGATGACGTCCGAAATGGTGAATTAAATGTCCTTGTTTCCCCCGCCGTTTCAGCATCCATCATGAAGGTTTTTGTGGTAGTGGTCCTCGCAGTTTTTGCTGGTAAGTAAAACATGTGAAATAGACTAACAAACGTTCTGGAACGTTAGCATAACAGAAACAGAAGTGGGCTTTTTCTAAAATCCTAAGATTTTTTACTCCAGCAGGCTGTGATGCCAGAATCGTAGTGCCAAGGCAGCAGCCCCAGGTACAGCTGGACATGGTGAAGAACGCATTCTGGGACTATGTGGCCAAGATGGCCCACACCGCAGAAGACTCTGTGGAGCAGATCAAACGCTCTCAGCTGGGACAGGAATTCAAGTAAGCATCATGATGGTTACTGAGGAGAAGGTTGGGGTTATGGCATTTTGCCCAAGGATGCCTACTGATGAGTGAGGAAGTAGGGGATCGAACCCTGAACCATTCCACCATTCAGCTGGGAGTCGAACGCCCTATCCACTACAGTTGACTAACATGCCTCCTTGATGTTTGCCTGGGGGCTTGAATGTGTGTTTAAGACAATCCAACCAGAAACCAAGAAAGTCAAGTCACTGATTTAATCCCCCTGCACCTGTCTTCCCTACGTCCACAGCACCCTCATCTCTGAAAGCACGGACGTCGCCAACAAGTACGCCGTGCTCCTGCAGACCAAGGTGGCCCCCGTGAGCCAGGACCTCCTGGCCAAGATCTCCCAGGAGGCTGAGCTGCTGAAGACCCGTGTGGAGACGGACCTGAACGCCCTGAGCGCACACCTCCAGCCCTACGCCGCCGAGCTGAAAGAAGACCTGGAGAGGCAGATGGAAGAGCTGAAGATGGAGGTGATGCCCTACGCCCGCGCCATGGACGCCGAGACCCTGAGCGGCACCGTGCAGCAGAGGAGCCAGGAGCTGAAGGAGAGGCTGGACCAGAGCATCCGGAACATCCAGAGCCAGATGGGGCCCCTGGCCGGGGATCTGAAGCAGAAGATGGACCAGAGCGTGGTGGAGTTCCAGAGGAACATGGAGCCCCTCACCCAGAACTTCCAGGCCCAGGTGGTCCAGAGGAGCCAGGAGATCCAGCAGAGCCTGACCCCCTTGGGAGAGGACCTGAGGAAGACTGTGGAGGTCAAATCCCAGAACCTGAAGGAGCAGCTGGATTTCCTGTGGAAGTCCTTCGCTAAGATGATCCAGTGAACGGGACCGATGCAGCATCTCTCTGCTGATGTCACTGTGGTTACATGTAGTCTTATCAGTATTACCTCAATTATTACCTCAAGCCATCCTGTTTCTTCGACAACGTCGGAAAACAGTTTGTAGACGTGGGCCGCAGAACAAGTGCAATATTTGAAGTGTATTAATTTGGCACTTTTACGGTTCTATGCTTTTGAAGGTTAATAGTGAACAGCGTTTTAACAAAATTGGACTGTTTACCTTAACCCGTATGAGCCTCAATGTGTTGAGTGTCTATTTGTCTGTCAAGCGACAATAAACAGTTAACATCTGTTTGTACCATGACTTCTGCTGTTGTGTTGGAGGACAACAATACTACACTAATACTACTACTACTACACTGAGAATATTAGAATCAGAAACAACACTACCTCATTAAATACTACACCATTCACCCACAGACCCATCCATTCAACATGACTTGATAGTGAATGTTTATTGTTTAAAATGTTTAAAAGACCAAACTATCCCGCATGATAAAATAACATTATTTGAGGGTAAATCCATTGCTCAATAAATGGATCAATAAAGGCCTCAATTGATTGCTGCTTATTCTCCAGAATGACTCAAAGACATGAGACAAGGTCTGAGAGATTTCCTACAATTCTGCTTGTGTTGAAAACAGACAAATATGAATCTTAGGTTCTTAGGTTCAGGTCATTCTCCACATAATCTTTCCCCAGTGGTGACAACCTCCCTCTCAGAGATAAACAACCTTAAACACAAGAACAGCAAGTCTTCTGAAACACCACCACTCCTGCGGTTATGTCACTGGACTCTCAGATGAAAAGTTCAGGGTTCGAACCCCGGTGTCCCCGTGGTTGGGCAAGCCGTCCTCGTACCCCCCCCCATGCTCATTAATGGGGTGACCCCAAAAGAAGGGTCTTTGGTCTGCTAAACCACGGAGTGACCCCCTGTGGACCAAAGCTGACAGAGAGGTGTCCTCGTAGGATGAACACAGGTGTCTCACAACACTAATAATAATAAAATAATAATACATTTTATTTAAGAGCGCTTTTCTAAATACTCAAAGACACGTTACATTAAAAGCAAAACAATATAAAATAGTACTAGTACCCTAAACAGACTAAAAACAAGACACATTACACTGAGCTAAACATTAAAAGCAATTTTAAAAAGGTGTGTTTTAGTCAGAGATTTGAAGGTAGGCAGATCAGTACAGTCTCGGATGCGTTTGGGGAGAGCGTTCCAGAGGGAGGGGGCGGCTGCAGAGAAGGCTCTGTCGCCCCACTACTGACGGCACACTACTGACGAGTTGACCCCTTGTACTGCAAGTACTGTACGTATCCCCTGGTCTATGTTAGCAGAGTGACCTTTATCTATCAAGAGATAGAAAAAACTCCAAAAGTCCATGCATGAAAGTATTCTTTTTTTTTTAAATATCACAGATACAGCCGTGTAATTGGCAGTAAACCACTTAAAAACACCAAATATTAACCACGTTATCATCGCTTGTTGCGTATCGATTACGTATGGATCACAGATTAGCTATCTCTTCCCGATGGGTAATCAATATACTGTACAATGAATGAAAAAGCTGGATGACATGAATCCTGGAGTTGGCTTCAGCGCTGTGGGGCCTCTGAGACTCAGCTGATATGACACGCTGCATGGACTGTACACATCACTCGGATTGTGATGTGAAGCAATCAGTGACCTTTGCTCACTTTGGGGTTAGTTTCAAACCACAACAATCCCCTACGTGTGTGAACCACAGAGCACCTATCAGATAGTTTGGTTGTTTATAGCCAGCCTTTGATCGTTTGTTAGAATCTGGTGTTTGCGTTTTTTTTTTTTTTTTCGTGTGTTGTTGTGTGCCCAACGAAACCTGATTACAATAAAAACACAAATCCATATTACCATTAGTGCCCAGATTTGTTGTTCAAAACAGGCAGCTCTGAGCTGTTCAAGCCTAGCGTGATGTAAACATGTGACATCACATTACCGTCATTTAGCTGACACTTTTGGCCAAAGTGCATTCAACAATAAAGATAGAACTCAGGAAGTGAAAGAATCCTGCGAGTACAGTAAAGTAAATTAAATAAATAAGCAAACCGTTTTAAGTGCTACATCACTTTATGAGATAATTTAATAACTTCACATACACCATTCTGACCGTTAGGTTTTTTTGTGAGGGGAGAAAATCATAGCAATCAGCACCGTGTCCATGGTTGCTATGTGTGTGCACTTTATAAAGCTGTTGTTGATATGTGGAGCGCGATTAATAACCAACATGCCAATAAAAGATGACAACGCCACAGTCCAGGGAGGGAACTTCGGACAGAGGTCAGCCGCTCTGACATTAAACATTGGTATTTAAGCTGCTCGCTTAAATACCAACCCAGACCTATCCCAGCTGCTTCGGTCCACAGAATCTGCAAGGTGAGTCCTGCGAGGACACTTATCCTAGAGTCATTCTATGTATACTTATGTAACCTTACAATTATGTAAGGGTGTGTGTAAAGTTGAGTTACTTGAGGTTGGTTAGGTTAGGTTAGGTTAGGTTAGATTAGGTGTTTTTGCAAGCTTTTGTGTGAACTGTGTATTACTCAGGAATAAACTGATTACGAAGAACTTCCAAAAATTTAACTCAGGGAATTGTTACTATAAATAAAGGGAATTCATGATGTGATTATTAGTGTAATTATTGAAATGTGTATTGTTGTAGCAATCATATCAGTATGGCATGCGAAAACTTAATTTTGAGATTTGAGATAAAATTTTTTGCCTTGTAACATATCTCCAGCTTCATTGCATTTCAGGTGACTTTCAGAAATCAACATGAAGTTGATCGCAGTGGTTCTTGCCCTGGTCGCCTTCTCAGGTATCAAACATTTAACTTCCAACTTCAGTCATGACTACTGTAGATTTGTCCAATTTCTATGACAGGGTGTCATTGTTCCCCTGACTCACTCTTAAGTCACTGGGGCTAGCGGCGGCGTGTGCTAAATGCAAAATGGCGGTCCTGAGCAGGTTGCCATGGACGCATGCTGCCCCGGGACGAGGCCTGGAGTGCCTGGGAGACGGCGCTGGGCCGTGTCACTGACTACTTCTCAGACCTGAACTCCAGGGCCGACCGCGTGGTTAAGGACCTCCAGCAGACCCAGATGGTGCGCGAGCTGAAGTGAGTTCTGGTTTCCCTTCTCCCGGTTCTAACCGGGTCGCAACTGGTCATAAGACGCCAAACATGGTTAAATGGTCAAGAGGAATATATGAGGGGAAAAACTGTTGAGTTGAGATTGTACTAACTTTGTCTACTTGTGTGTTTGCTTTACGTCATCCTGTTTATTTACTATTCAACAGATGGCAGGGTTAGGACATCCAGTTCAGGTTTAAAAAAAAAAAAAAAAAAGGCTTAAAAATGGTTCAGCAGAGAAACACACATAATGCCCCCCCAGCACCCTGAAACACCCTCACCACACCACACCTTGCTGCTCCCCCTCAACCTACCTCCCTCGTCTCCTCCCCCCCCCCCCCCCACCCCTCCCAGCACCCTGACCCAGGGCACCCTGGCCGAGCTGGCTCTCTACAGGGACAACCTCAACAGCAACGTGGGACCCTACACCCAAGAGCGGGCGGAGCAGCTGGCCAGGGACCTGCAGAAGGCGGGCGACGACCTGCGCGACAACATGGTCTACGCGGGCGAGCGCGCGGCAGAGTACAGCCAGGACCTGCAGAGCATGGCGGAGCAGTCCGCCGCGGACATCAGCAGCACCTTCAACGCCTACGCCCGCAAGATCCGCAAGAGGGTGAGCAAGGAGCAGTTCAACAAGTGAGTCAAACAGTGGGTTCGGATGCAGTTCATGAAGGAGCCGGTAGGGGCTGCTAGAGCATCTTGCTCAACAAGCCTTGAACCCCTACCTAAAAGCTTGAGACCACGCTGCTCCGCGCGGCGTCCACAGGTGTCGACCAACTCAATCTCAATGCCTCCTTC
>JAXIVH010000019.1:3099736-3194736 GCA_036785325.1 Urophycis tenuis | reverse complement strand
GGCCCCCCCGTGGCCTTCCCCCACCTGACCTACGACGTGAGTGTCACCACCAACCTGCACCACCACCAACACCACCAGCTGCACCACCAACACCACCAGCTCCACCACCAACACAACCAACACAACCAACACAACCACCAACACCAACACCAACACCACCACCACCACCAACACCACCACAACCAACACCAACACCAACACAACCACCGCCACCAACACCACCACCACCACCACCAACACCATCAGCTCCACCACCACCTGGTGTGAGGAGGCGTTTCGAAACAGAAATCTATCCACTTGTGACATCACAAGTGGGAGACTCCAACCGAAACGATCCCCGATCACCTCCGACTGTACCAACCGGGGCGGGGGGCTGGAGTCGGCTCGGCCCCCCGTCATACACCCAGATGGATGTGCCCGCTTGTGATGTCACTATCCATGGATAGTGGATAGATGTTTTTGAAACCGTTCATTTTATTCACGCTGTGTGTGTGTGTATACACTCAAGTGTTTTTGTCGTGTTTTTCCTGTTGACCCGCCTCTCTCCGGCCCAGCCCTCTCTCTGGTACCACTCCAGCTCGGTTCTGGCGCTGACCCTGGACGCCCTCACCGCGCCCTGCCGCCTGCGGCAGAACAGCATGCCAGTGGGGCAGATGGCGGACCTGCTGACCGGGTCTGGAAGAAAGGTGCGCTGCTGCGATGACTGCCTTCAGGGAGTGTGTGTTGTGTGCTGACATCCCAGTGTCCCTCTAGGGAGGGCTCGGGGTTGGTGGGGGGGGGGTGGAGCTACCTTCAGCCACGCTGCTTATGGTTAGGCTCTGGGGACAAGTTTGTCTCAGCAATACCTGATGAAGCTCCATGCAGCCATGGTATTGGTTAAGAAGACCTGATGGACCCGCCTCCTGGTGTGGTTGACGGATGATGGATGGATGATGATGGATGTTGGATGATGACAACCAACTGCCGGTTTGTTTTAGGTTTTCCCTCTCCAGCGATTGAACTTCGGTTTCTTCTCTCACAGACTCAACTATGCCAAAAAGTGTTTATTCTGACATTAGGCTACGATTAGCGGCTACGTGTCCATTTCTGTTGCTGTTGTCGTTTACGCCGACTTCCAGTTGTTGGGGTGACCTAGCGCGGGCCCACTGGGTCAACCCTGGTCCCTGCAGGCGGGGGTGGGGGGGGGGGGGGGGGGGGCTTTACGGAGCCGTCTCATGTTCCTCCTTCGTCTCGTCTCGCAGGTGGTGGCCGCATATGGCGCCGTTCCCCTACCCATGATGCAAGGCACCACGCTGCCCGACGCCCTGGGCGACTGCGCTGGCGCGTTGCCGTGGAAACCCTTGTCCTCGTGCCCGGACGGCGGTGGCGGTCAGTGTTACGCTCAGCTGCTGACCCTGCGGGGCCTTGACAGCCAGCAGCTGGTCAGGTCAGTGGTCCGATGCTCTGTTGTTATGGTGACGTGTATGGTGACATGTGCTCTTAAGCTCTGTTGTTGTGGTGTGTCATGTGTGCTGCTGTGGTTTGACTGTCGCTGTGTGTTGGTGTGGTTTTGCTTTTTTTTGTGGTTGTTATTTTTGCTATAGTTTTACGTTTGCTGTGGTTCATGTACTGTTGTTGTGGTTTTGTGGATGCTTTGGTTCGGATTATCAGATTACTTTGTTTTGCTTCCTGTTGCTATAGCGTTACTGTTTTGTTCCACATAGGCTGCTGGCTTAAGCCCTGATGGCCTTTTGATTTGAAATGGCCACGTGTTCTGTTGTTATTTCAGCCGTGTGTCCCGTGAGACGCGGAGTCCTAGTGCCCTGCACAGCCTGCGCAGTGGAGAGGACGTGCTGGCGTCCTACATCTCCTCCTTCTACCCCACCGGCACACTGTAGGACACACGCACGCACGCACGCACGCACGCACACGCACACGCTCACACTCACTACAAACAACATTTTTTTTGCACTTTGGAATCAAATCTAAATCTTTGCTCATCTCCATCTTCACCCCATGCAGGGCCATGCACCTGCTCTCCACCCCCAGCAGGTTGACCCCACCCTTTCCCCGCATCTTCAGCCCAGACCTGGATGAACGGGGCTGGCTGCAGAGCCAGGACCTGCCCCCTGGCGGTGAGCACAGGGGGCGACTCTCGCTCAAGCTCCGATGTAACGCATCAGCAAAAGTGGACTGACACTAAATCAGATGTCTCTCCCACCCTCCCTCCCTCCCTCCCTCCCCCCGCCTCCACAGCCGTGCCTCCCGCCGTCTCCTCCGTGCCCGTCCTCGGCTGCCTCCAGTCCGCCCCGGCCCTGGGCCCCTGGCTGGCCGACATCCAGAGCGCGGTGGGGGCCCTCAACCTGCGGCGCCTGGCCCCCAGCTTCCTGTCGCAGGGCCCCGAGCTGGCCGAGTACAGCGAGGCCCTGGAGCAGCTGCGCCTCCTGGCCCGCTGTTACCGCGACGACGGCGCGCCCTGCGTCTCCTCGGAGGACGAGGACAGCGCCGACTGACGGCGGCCACACCCCCTCCCCCCCCCCCACCCCCCGATGGAACCCGGCGGGCCAGAACAGTGAGGTCATCGCTCCGCGGATGATGTCATCGCTCCGTGGATGATGTCATCGCGGCACGAATGAGGTCGCCGGTGGGTGGATGATGATGTCGGGACGACGACGACGATGACGTCGTAATGCTGAGGACGATGACATCATAATGCTGGGGTCGATGAAGTCATGATACTCTGGATGATGAAGTCATTATACTGTGGATGGTGATGATGATGATGATGATGTCGTAAGGCGAATGGTCATCCGCACTTACTAACTGTATGCATGCCGACTCCCTGACGGCTGTGTAGGTAAAATATGTACTCAAAGCTACAGCTTCTCTGCAAACAGAACAACATTAATGTCATGTAGGTAGTATAGACTCTGTAAACATGTCCATACATGTTTAGTTATAATATTCGATAAGAAGGATGGCACACATGGATTAATAATGAGATGGTTGTTACTGACTTTGTAAAATCCAATTAAATGTGTTTTATACTAAATTTGTTGTCACTGTTGATTTTTGAATGGTTTTAGTTCAGTGAATGTCTAAATATTGGAACACTTTATATCACAACTGAACTTAGACAACTGACGAAGACAGCTGATGAAGAAAGTGACCATGTGTAATAACAAACGGCCACCAGATGGCGCCAGGACACAAACTACCAACATGTTCCCTGAATGGAATAGGCTCAAAAACAGCAAAGCGTCCATTCTGCCAAGTAACATCCTGACATCTAACATCCCAAGTATAGTTTGATAATGTGTCGTTGGTCATCGTAAGTTTATGAATTTGACGTCTAAAGGTATAGTGGATATTTGGTAATACGTTTCGTAAGTTGAAGTTGAAGCCGTTTTGTGTGAGGGACGTTATGTGACCACAGGGTTGCAACAGTAGATAACGAACCAAATAACCATTTCGTTATTATTTCAGGCCACTTTGAAAATGGAAACTTGAAAATAACATAAACATACACTACATTTGTGACGTCGCCCCGACGGTTGTCAATGTGTGTGTATATTCAAACCAATGTATATTCGTTTGAAACTACAGCGTAGTCCATCTTAAAACAAAAACAACACGCAAAGTTTAAAACTTTGTCTCGTTCTTATGTCGCGGACGTTTGGACGACGAGGAGCGAATACAATTTGTGATATCGTTCCAACACATTTACAGCAGATTAGGTAGATAAACCGCACTCGATGTTCTCTTCCTCAACCGGGCTAGTGGCGCAATGGATAACGCGTCTGACTACGGATCAGAAGATTCTAGGTTCGACTCCTGGCTAGCTCGAATTTTTGTTTTTGTTTTATTTCATAAACTGACGTTAAAGACATTCTGAGTGTATCTTTATGATCATGACATGAACACAAGCGAAACAGATGAAGTTTAATGGATTCTATATATCATATATAATATGAGCACCCGTTATGTATGTACCCTTAACAGCTGCACGTGCCGCAGGTTCAGTAATGTACTTCATCGAGGTAGTCCTCAAATCTAATATTCTACCGTCTCTAGACTGTTAAAAAAAATATACAATGTGCTGGATTGATAGATAAATAGATGGATTCACCCCCCACCAGAATAAATTTAGTATCTCAACCAGGTCACCCTTAAATGCAGCAGAATACAGGAAATCACATCTACATATTAAAAATCCCCAATCGCCCCCCTTGTGGCTGAGCCCTCCCAAAAGTCAGGACACAGAATCGCCGCTGATAACCCCCTTGTTTTTGCGGCCACTTTGGGTATTGGCGTGTGGCTCTTCAACGGGCTAGTGGCGCAATGGATAACGCGTCTGACTACGGATCAGAAGATTCTAGGTTCGACTCCTGGCTAGCTCGAATTTTTGTTTTGTTTTATTTTGTTAAAGTGACGTTAAATACGTCGAGTGTATGTTTAGCACCGAGTTTTTATTAATACAAGGGAAACATTTGAAGGTTAACGGATTATATATATATATATATATATATATATATATATATATATATATTATAGACCGTTATATATCCCCAGTAACAGCTGCACGTGCCGCAGGTTCAGTAACGTTCTACCACTACGACATCGTGGTAGAAAATCCTCAATTTAGATGAGCTCGAACAATAATGAACTACTTTTTACTTTTATAAAGCATTAACGCATTGTAAATAGTTTGTAAATCATTAACGTCACCTAGCCTACATTATAACAAATCAACTCTTACCTTTGTAAAATATAAGCTGTGTTATACTCGAAAAACGGGTTTTATTTTCCAAATAGAATAATTTATTTTCTTCTTTAAGTTAAACGGAATCTCATTGTCTATATATATCTAATTATCGCACGTTTATGGCCCAAACAGATGACCACAGAAATAGCAGATTTAACCCGTTGTGTATTAAACAATTGCACCAATAAACATCACAACATATTTCCCCGTATTGCATTTCATATAACACACTCATCCCATAAACATCACAACATATTCCCCGTATTGCATTTCATATAACACACTCACCCCATAAACATCCCAACATATTCCCCGTATTACATATGACACATCTGCACAATAATCCTCACAACATATCTATCGAATTCCATGTGGAAGTGTCCCCGTCGTGAACAGTTCGCTTAGAAGTTTTGTTTCGCAGTCGCGACAAACAATCCAAAAAATGCCATTCAGCGCGCACCAAAAAAAAGAACACAGTCAGCTGGCTCACCGATACCGAAGGTACTCCTGGACGGGAAAGTAACCCAAAACGAGGTTGCGTGTGTCTTCCTGTAGCTTCTGTTAGACCCAAGTCAAAAATCTCTAACAGCGATTTGCTACGCGAAAATCCAACCCCGAGCGGCCTCCTCCGTCCATTCATAAAAAGACCGGCGTCCTTTTCCCACGTGACCATTTACATTTTTCAAAAAACACCCATTCGGCAAAAAATTGACAAATGACATGACAAGCCATAAACCATGCAAATATCAAAAGATAACTAAAAATAAAAATATGTTTTTGAACATTCTAATGACCCCCAATCTATATTTAGTTAGAGGGAAAACATCTCTCATTTGCATTAATGCACTCATCACCATATAAATAATGAAAAAATATACATTTTACTGAAACATTCATGGACACACAATTGTGTAACTGGTAGTGTTACAACATGATCACTTGTAATATTTCACAATATATTTTATTTCATGTATTTGACATTTTGAATCCTGTGCTGAGCCTGTTGCAAAGAAATTTCGTTCAATGTAAACTTGTATGATGAATAACAGTCTGTCAAAGTCATTATCTTAATGTTTAAAAAATGCAGATACTCGGAAGCATTACTCCTGGTGCAGCAACATTTCATTTGACTGGTTAAACTGTATATCATATTTATCTTACTGCACCAGTTTACCTTACTATTCATATTGCATTATATATACTGCACCCAATTCGCTCCTTCGCACTGCCGGTGAGAACGCCAGCTATTTCGTTGTCGTTGCATTTGTACTCTACACAATGACAATAAAGTTGAATCTAATCTAATCGGATTCATTATGGTCGTTGACCGAATTGTTTGATAACGGCAAGTGTAAACAAGTAGGTGTCCTTAACTCACCAGTTGATATATCAGTTATGGCCACCTCTAATCGCCAATCATGACACCAACTACTGCTGAGAATTGGATTTAATTTCAGATCGGGATGATCAACCCTTCTCCATTCGTTCAGTGGTTATGCATCCACACTCCTGTTTACAATGCAGCACCTCATACTCTTTAAAAACAATGACACAGGACATCAAAATGATCGTGTTTTTGCTTTTATTCTGAAAGGAAACAAAAAAAAAAGTTTCTAAACGGCTTGATGTCACAGAAGGAACACAAATAGCCTCACCCAGCACATCACTGGAACAATGCACACCTGTGATAAAACTGCTCTACAACATACCATAGCATATGTAATCCACTTAAAAACGCATAAAACTAGGCTTTCGACCCCCATTAGGCTGCAAAAACCCCCGTAGTTGACCAACTGAAAAAAATATCCACATTAAGTCAAAAAAAAAAAAAAAAAATGGAAGCATGTCCAGGAAGATGGGGATGAGACGGGGCGCGCTACAGCTAGTCATTAAAAAACATACAGGAGAGACGAGGAGGGCCGGGGGAATGTAGACGACTGGGGGGGGGGGGGGGGGGGGCCGCGGCGGACACTACCGCCACTAGGACCGGGACCTGGACCGGGATGGCGAGCGGGACTTGGACGGGGACAGGGAGCGCGAGGCGGAGCGGGACCGGGCTTTGGCTGGGGTTGGGGAGCGGGATTTGGACTTGGACTTGGAGCGGGCTCTCTGTTTGGGCTCGGCGGGGCTGCGGGAGCGTGAGCGGGAGGCGCGGCGCGGGGCGCCGCTCTCCTCATCGCGCCCCTTGGAGCCCGACTTCCTGCTGCGGTCCTTGACGCCGGACCGGGAACGGGAACGGGACCTGGACCGGGACTCGTCCTTCCGGCCCTTCTTCCCGTCCTTCTTGGGCTTCTTGCTCCGGGGGCTCCTGCTGCGGCTGGTGCTGTGCGCCTCCTTGTTCTTGGGGGTGCGGCTCCGGCTTCGGCTGCGCGCCTCCTTCTTGACACTGCGGCTCCTGCTGCGGCTGCGCTCCTTGTTCTTGGGGGTCCTGCTCCTGCTGCGCTCCTTGTTCTTGGGGCTGCGGCTCCGGCTGCGGCTGCGCGCGTCCTTCTTGTGGGAGCCGTTGGTGCGCTCCTCCTCCTCCTTCTTGCCCTTGTTCTTCTTGCTGCGGGAGCGGCTGCGGGAGTGGGATGCGGCCCTGGGGGGGGAGGGAACAATAGAGTTAACGTTTTCCCAGTGGGCCCCCCCCCCCCCCCAAACCCCATGGGGAGCGGTGGTGGCGGCGGCGGCGTGGCTGACCCAGAGCACCCCGGGGACTCACCTGGACCGGGACCGGCTGCGGCTGCTGCTGTCACTGCGGCTCCTGCTCTTGCGGGACCTGCGGCTCCTGGAGCGAGACCTGAGGGGGACGGCAACACGCGGCGGTCAGGGCGACAGCAGGGGGGCCGCGTGTGGCGAGCGTGTGTGTGCAGGCGCTGGGCGCGTGGTGTTACCTGGAGCGGCTGCGGGAGTATGAGCGGCGTCGGCGAGCGCCGGGCCGGTCCTCGATCAGCCGGATCTTGCGGCCGTTGACCTCGGTGCCGTCCAGCTTCTCCAGGGCCCGCTTCATGTCGGCGTACAGGCGGAACTCGATCACACCCTCGTTCTTGCGGCCACGGTTGGTGTCAGCGTACGTCACCTCGCCAGCCTGCCTCATGTAGTCCTGGGTGGGGGGGGGGTCATCGTGAGAGGTCAGCGGCCGGACAGGGCAGACACCCGGAACGGGTGTTCAGAACAGTAATGAAGACCGAACGGGTAAATCTCAAAAGGTTAATGCTAAACCTGTGCTGCTGCTAGGATACCAAACTCCTTTGTGTTAAAGCATCTCATCTTGTTTAGGAAACAGCTCTGATGTAACTTTACGCGTTTCCCCCGTTTCATATTGTGATCGTTTTATGAGTATTCTCATGGGATGAGACCAACAGGGACTCTCAATGGCCTTGACCTCCAAATGACAACAGAACACAATTCAGGGACCAGCGATGGACCTCCGTACCTTGAGGTCCTGCCAGCTGCAGCGGCTGGACAGGTTCTCCACAATGAGGCGGTAGTCTGTACGTGTCGGTGGGCCGTACCGGTCCCTCCCACCGCGGCCGTAGCCTCCTCCTCCCCCGCCGCCACCTCCGCCGCCGCCGCCACCACCTTTTCAATTGGACAAGGGAAGAACCAGGCCAGCCAATGAGGGCGCGGGCGTTGCTGGGACACAGCCTCATAGCTCCTGACGGCTAACACGCTACACACTGTCCATACAGGTCTGGGACAAAACGAAACCAAATGGGGGCAAATCAAAGACCACAAAACTACAGGGTAATAAAAATACACATTTAGAAAAATGGGGTCTATATATAACATTTGTTCTAAAAGGACTACAAAAATATGTAAGCTCTAGTCCTATTAATGTGCATCTAAAGTTGTATTTGGTCAAATTGATAAGCCTGTGTTACACATGAAAGAAAAGTCTGACTTAAAAAAAAAAACTATGTACTTACGATGAAACTATAGCAAGTCTCTAAACTATCATACTAGCAAAAAAAAAAAAAAACATTTCACTGTTATGAAAACAAAATGTTCTTTCAGGCACCTATAAGAGCTGAACCCACATCTTTTCCTAACCCCAATGGGATCCTCACCACCCGGCCAGGGCTTAAGGGAAAAGCGGTCTTCATTCTCAATGGCTCCCTTTTATGGTCTGCCCAGGGGCCCAGAATGGTCAAACCACACTCTTGGAAAGGGGGACACCGTGGCCAGCAATAGGGGGCAGGCAGTCGGCAAAGGACTCTTTCAATTAAAACATTGAGGTTCTTTGTTAAATCTTTTACCTTTTACAAATTGACAGTCAATTTAAATTAAGAAATCCTGCTTTTTTTTTAGCAATAGATTACAAGATACTTAACATCATAAAATACTAATGTTGAAATATTATTACAGCAGTAATTTTTGTTCCAGAAGCAAATACACACACACACGCACACACAAACCCCATCAGGTTATATTTCTCGGTAGCTGCATTTCCTGTGGAGAAACTAGTCCTGTCCCACTTAACATGCGGAAACCCAAGACGTTCTTAAGTCATTGGTGGCTCTGTTGCATACTACTCTGATTCAACACTAAGTGGTCATCTGCTAGACAAGCCCAAACTGGGCCTAGGGGGGGGAAACAAATTGCTTTGATTAACATAAAACCAAAATATGTCAATACTACTCCTAGATTGTTAATAAAAAAAAGAAAAGAAAAAGTACCGTTTATATTTCTTAACAAAATGAAAAACGCTAATTTTGCTTTACGATAAAAGAAATTTATAAATCCAACTACGAGCTGGCAAAAGTGAAGCCGACTTTAAGGGACCCTATTGTATCTAATAACTAAAAAAATAGAAATAAAAAAAAAGGTAAACTGAATGCACATCAGCCACCAAGGACACGCTTGGTAAATCTACTGAGACAACAGCATGCCTACAGACGCCCAACTCCGGTTAACTGGAGCTCAGAGCCCCCCCAGACTATACCTCCCCCAACATGTTGGAGAACAATGTCCCCCTTGGTACTCACTTCTTCCGCCGCCATAGCTGCCGTCCCGACGGGGGCCCTTGGTGTGCTCAACAATAACCCTCTCACCACACAGGTCTTTCCCGTTCAGGTCGTACACTGCGTCGTCCGCATCGCGGGGGTCGTCAAACTCAACGAATCCATAACTGCACAGATGTTAGAAGAAGGTGCAAAAACAGAGTGAGTCCCGGTCGTAAATCCTCAATCACTTACATGGTCAAGGTGAACTCGCGTCATAGCGCGCCGCGCACACGTGCAATCCAAAAGGCGGAGCAGAGATTAAACGTGTATGGATTACAGATAATCATTAGATCAGCCCCGCAACGACATCGGAACACAGCACCACCACGACTGCTGCACGCCTAACAAATGGCCACCGCCATTCGGTGGCGGAACATGGCGGACCTGCGTGCTAGCATCGCGGCTAGCAGGCTAGCGACCATTATGTGTGCGAGCACCGGTGCTAGCAGGCTAGCGTTCATTATGTGGGCTAGCTGGCTAAATCAAACCTCCAAATCAAAGCAAGCAGACGAATATGTCGACGCGCTCGTTGCCCTACAATAACGACAAAATCGAGTAGGTCTGTGCATATATTGCTCATGAGATTGACGGATATTTTAATTCGCGTTTGCTGGTTCGGTATCTCAGGCCTAAATGAGGAGGCCCAGACACCAGCGCCGCCATAGCTACCGAATTGACACCAAAACACGTGCTCACCCGTTCTTTAAGTCTACTTCGAGTATCTTTCCATATCCCTTGAAGAACTTCTCCACGTCCTTCTCCCTGGCTCGGTAGCTCAGTCTTCCGATGTAAACTCTAGACATCTTTCAGAGTGTGTCGGTGCGGTGAAGACGAACACACTGGCGCGACGTCGAGCGGCACGCTAGCTAAATCGCGGCGACTGCGCTTGCGCAGTGGGCGGGTCTGGGTTGTTGGCGCTCGCGCCGGGTCCGGTTTCAGGGGTAGTGTGCAATGGGGGGCCAGTCTGCATACAACTACACTACTGATTCAATGTTTGCGAGGTTTATTTTTATTTTTTGCGAGTGTTGATTAACAACGACAGAGAGGGGGCAAGTTTGCCAAGAGATTCACCCGGAAGAAGAGAGTCTGAACGTCATGACTGACTTATGGGTGTGATTTTAAAACCTCCTTAGGCCAACACACGTAGAATGTAGTGTTTACAGCGGGTATATTTTATATATCAGGTATACTTGACATCTAAAATATGCTAACCACAACAGGTTTATAGGTCTACACGCCGTTGTTTTTCCCCTTCTGCTTGAGACATTGCGCTGCAACAATGTTTTTTGTAGTTTTCGGGACTTTCTCGAAGACCAAAAAACAACAACACTGTTAAAAGTTGGTAATATACCTGCAATTCAAGCACTGTCTTCTCATGGGGGCCCCCCCGTCCTGTGACCCAGCGGGGGGCCGCTGGGGAGCAGCCTGTTGCCCGGGGCGGGGCGGGGAGGGGAGGGAAGGGAAGCGCGTCGTGTGAACAACATGCGCCCGTCCTCCACACACAGCTCCAAACTTGTGTGCACTCACAGTTCACCACGGACTAGTGATGTAGTCTTTCGCTGTCACCGTGAACCTCGACATAAACCCGCGTGTCCTGTCGATCGCTATAGACATGAAGACATCGCGGCCGTGTTCCAGCCGACGGGACGGGGTGAGGTCGATAAATAAAGTAACGGGACCTCCTCGGTGGGGTTAGCCTCGGCCGGCTAACGTCGGCGCCTCGGGCAGCCATGGAGTGCCCGACTTTCCCCAAGTACTCCTGGTTTGACTTCGCGTTCTCCGTGGTCGGAGTGTGCACCTTCCTGTTCGACTGGGGGTCCGACGTGTGGGTCGCCACGGAGTTTTATTCCCGCGGGGATTTCTTCTGGTTCGGGGTGCTGGTCGGCTGGATGCTCCTGTCCTCGATCGTGGTCCAAATGTTCAGCTGGTTCTGGTTCAAATACGACCGCGACCTGGAGGGGTTCAGCGCCAGAACGCACCACGTTCTCTTCGGTGACCACGTTAAAATCTCCTGTCTTCTTCATGTGTTCCAGCTCGGCTTTCTCTGCAGGTTTGTATTGACTGTGTGTGTGTGTGTGAGAGAGAGAGTTTCTTCAGAGTGTTGCTTTCTTCCCCTACACCGTTATATCAAAACACAGAAGATCGGCGCTTTAAAGCACGACAGTAAAATTCCGGCCAGAGCAGGCTCAGCTAAAAGTTTGATTGAGACCGCAGGCGACTGTCGTGAGTGATCATCATGAAATGACCACCATAGCGTAAAGTACTTGGACTTCAGGTATGTCTGTGTCTGTTCTCACCCGGCATGCGACTAATTGACTGACTGGTGCGCGAATGCGATTCATAATCCCTAAGTCACCGTGACAGCACCCCCTTTCCTCAGCGCAGTCAAGGACCTCAAATTCAAAGTGACGTGTTCCCATGTCAATGTCGTCGGCCCGGGCGTTGCTGGGAACAGCTGCTGTTTATGCTTTGTGTTTTCCACCGCGGGGAAACATGACGGCTGCCTTCAAGACATCCAGACGTGTCATCGTGTGTATGTGTGCTTGCGTGTGTTTTCGCGTGTTTGCACGCAGGTTGTGTGTGTGTGTGTGTGTGTGTGTGTGTGTGTGTGTGTGTGTGTGTGTGTGCCTGATCTTGCCTGCGCAGATCAGGTGCCTGAGGGTCATGGGTGTGTTTGTTTCTTCTTCACGTGCTCATGGTTGTGTTTGTGCATCCACGTCCATCCATTGTGTGTGCGTGTGCGTGTGAATGTAGGCACATCTCGGCCATCTGGCATGGCTTCCGAGTGTGGTGGCGCAAGGAGCGGGGCTCGGAGTACGCCGTCTACCTGACCCACGACCTCAGCATGCTGCGACTCATCGAGACCTTCTGCGAGAGCGCGCCACAGCTCACGCTCATGACCTACATCATGCTGCACACCAACCAGGCCCGAACCGTGCAGTGTGAGTACCAGGCCACGGGCCCCCCAGTGTCCCCAGCTCTGCCCCTGGGGGGGGGGGGGGGGGGGGGGGGGGGGGGGGGGGGGTGTCCTGCAGTGAGAGGCCCCTGGCTCTCTGCCTGCTCCAGCTGGTAGAATGACAGGATGCCCCCCCCCCCCCCCCCCCCCCCAGTGGATCTGAATTCAGTCACTTTGGATGAAGGCATCTGGTAGATGAGTTGCGCTTTCAGTAGAATGTCTGCACGATGAAACAGGAAAGGTGTTGGGGCTTTCGGCCGAAGCTGTCTGCCACCTCCGCCTGGAGTTTCTGCTTTAACATAGTTAGGACCGTTGGATCAGAGGTTCTGCTATTACGTAGTAGGAACCCCGGATCCCACATACTTGATGGTGTTATCAGCCGTCTCCGTTTTCAGACTTTTCCATCTCCCTCCCTCCCTCCCTCCTCCCCCTGGCAGGTGTGAGTGTGGCGGCCTCCACCACCTCCATCGTGTGGATGGTGGTGGACTACCACCGCTGCCTGCGCGCCTTCCTGCCCGACAAGGCCAACCAGGGCTGGGGCTCGGCCGCCGTCTACTTCCTGTGGAACCTGCTGCTGATCGCGCCGCGCGTGGCCGCCGTGGCGCTGTTCGCCTCCGTCCTGCCCGGCTGCGTGGGCGCCCACTTCCTGCTGCTGTGGCTGGCGCTGACGCTGTGGGCGTGGCTCCAGCGGACGGACTTCATGGACAGCGCGGGCGGCGAGCGGCTGTACCGCGCCACGGTGGGCCTCATCTGGTACTTCAGCTGGTTCAACGTGACGGAGGGGCGCACGCGGGGGCGGAGCCTCATCTACCACGGCTTCATGTCCGCCGACGGGCTGGTGCTGCTGGCCACCTGGTGGGCCTACCGGGACCCGGCGCTCACGCGGTCCTACGGACACGCCCTGGTCGCCGCCCTGCCCGCCACCTACCTCACGGGGCTGGCCCTCAAAGCCCTCTACTACTACCGCTTCCACCCCAAGCTGGGCCGCTGGGGGACCCCCCGGGCCCTTCAGGGGTCCCCCGGCCTCGGAGAGGGGGGGCGGTCGCCCGTGGAGATGCCCGACAGCGGGGACGTGGGCTTCAGGAATGTCTCCCTCACCCTGGAAGGCTCCACGCCGCCGCCACCGCTGCCGCTGCTCAACGCCAGGATGTTCCGCCACGCGGCGAACTTCTACTCCAAGCAGGAGGTGACCGGGGACAGAGGAGGAGGCACCGGCGTCGTCGTGTGAACGCCGGCGAGGAGCGCCGGAGAGTTAGCGCTGCTGCCCTGTGGAATGCTGGGAAACGACCTTCCGCATCCTGTTTTGTGCGGTTTTGGCTCTGACATATTTGCAAGGTGTTTGTAACTTTTGTCATGCTGCATGACGCGGTGGTATTTTAATGAGCTTGTTTTGTAATTTCACAGTCGAGAAAGGTACCGGAAGTTATATTTTTGTGTTGTTTACAAACCGTGAGTAAATTCTTCTGCGACAAAAACTGAATATCCCTCCACTCTAGTGCGTATGGCTTCGGCATAATTGATTGTATGCCATCTATTTGATTGTTTTCCGTAGCTTTAAACGCTGTTACACCTGTTCTTACCTCATGTGATGTTTTCGCTTTGTTTTTGAAAGGTTATGGATCACCATGTTTTTAAATCATTTTTCATGGGATGCACCAAAAGATTTTCTTCAAAATAAAATTGTCTACATTTTGAATGTATTGTCATGTAAAGCTTTAAGAATGGGTTACATGCAGGTAGAGACAATCCCCCCAAATATTGCACTGTTTTCTAAGACAGCCATGAAACAGCAGGGGGAACATCAGTGGCCAACCGCAGAATCCAAGCAACGGAATCGTCACATGTGAAGACAATGAGTCAACATTGACTTATATTCCCCTGTATTTCCACTCTGCTTTCAGGACTTCATTTTAAATGCACCTCTGGGTTTCCTTGGGAATAAGCTGCCCAATGCTGCCGGTCTCTCTGTACTTTGTCAATAAAGTAGCCTTTGTTTTTTTAATTTCAACTGATCAACATTTTAGATTAGGACCACACCTTGTGTTATTTACTGGTTCAGCTGTTTTCTTTCAGGGGATTTCACAGCTCAAGGGGAATACATATTGTATGAAATATTGTATGAAACAGTAGAAGAAGAAGAACCAATGACACATATAGAGTGGGTAGAGTGTGAGATCTGTTAAGAGGCCAAAGACTGCTTCATTGTGGTTTAAAACCAATGACATGCATTCGTGTAGTATGCACAAGCCGGAAACCACCACCGGCAATCAGCATGTAGGGTGGTACGAATAGAAGAGAATACCTAGTAGGTGAAGGTGAGAATAGAGGAATAGATAGTTTAGTGTGTTACATTTTGAAAACATTGACAAATCCGATGGAGGGTCCAGTTATCAGAAAGTATTCACGCGTGGACTTTGTATTTTCCCTTCTCGGGCTGCTTTTCTTCTTGGCGGACATCGTGCTGGATGTATGGGCACTGGTGCATTTCTACCAGGAGGAAGAGCACATCTACATGGGGCTGTTGGTCCTGTTCCTGGTGGGCTCCTCGGTCCTGGGGCAGCTGTTCAGCTGGCTCTGGTACCGGTATGACAACTACGAGACACACAGTCGCTCAGAGGGCTGCGTGAACAAGGTGGTCCTTATAGGCCTGCACTTCTTCCAGTTGGGCGTATACCTAAGGTGGTGTGAACCTTTTTTTATTCTTTAATGAAAAAGACAATCATAATGCAAGTTAAAATAATAGGACTATATTAAAACAATAGGATACTTATATAATGATATATGTGTAGATATACAAAGTAACTCCTTCCAAGCCCCTTCTTAAGTTACCTTCAGCGATTAACATGACAAATTATACTAGAGCGACTGTCCCAGTCTTTCCATAAACCTTTAACACAGGGTTCGAATTATCTTATCGTCTTTAAGAGGGTCTCTCAATCTCATAGCCTTACCGTGCGCAAAAGCGCCGGGTAACTTGACACACGCACACAACAGACAGTGAGGCGTAGCCACGGGCAGCATGGCAGGTCGAATGTCAATGTTATGGCAGGTCGAATGCTAATGTTATGGCAGGTCGAATGTTACTGTTATGGCAGGTCGAATGCGTATGTGTGCCACAACTCACGCTTGCCAGAACCGTCTGGCAACGCGTTCAATCTTTCTCACGTCTGTATCTTGTCGTTAAATAAGCCCATACTTCAATACTCACTGTGTGCATACCAATTTAGACAAAGTATGCCAGTGTAATGGTTTGAAACTCTACCTTTCATCTTGAGTCAAGTGCGAATCCCAACCTATGCATTGTTTTTAATTTTTAAATTCCATATCCACAACCCCATCCCCTCCCCAACCTGGACTGAGTCCTAAGTTATTACTTGAATACTGGCAGTGGTTTAATATACACCCTCTGGTCCAACCTAGACACATCATCAGTGATGTAACCTGAGGTCATAGGGTGTTTCGGGTCTCTCAACATCAGACACCCTCGCCCAGGCGACCCAGCCGGGGGTGATCAGACCCCGGCTTGTGTCTAGGTAGCTTGTGTGGCCCACGGATCACCCCTCATGATCCACAGCCATCTTGATGCCTTCTCAGCAGCATCAGTGGTGTTTTTGATGGCTTTCTTGCTGTGCAGTCCCCTTATTCCCAACAACTTGAGGGCCCTGCAGAGTGACTGGCCTGCAAAACCTCGGCATCCAACCTCAATGGGGCTGCACCGAGTCTTCCATCCGTTGTGCCGGCATTCGCCTGCCAGCTCCTCATACTTGGCCCTCTTCCTCTCAAATGCCTCCTCCATCCGGTCTTCCCAGGGCACAGTCAACTCCAGCAGTATCACCTGCCTTGTTGATTCTGACATGAGAACCAAGTCCAGCCTAAGTGTGGTCACTGATAGTGAGGAGATTGTTGTTGATGCAGAAGAACAAGAAGTGCCAGGAACTCTATATAGTTTAAGCTGAAGTTGTTTTTTGGTCTCGTACGAGGAGAAGGCAGAGGATTACATCAAGCAAGAGATTTGTGCGTGAATCTTCCTCAGTTCCTTCTGCCTGCTCCCGGAAACACAGTGTATTAAATACAAGTCTCAAACCGGAACAGCATGTATCGGACAGGAGTGTCCCATTCTGATTGGCTTATAATGTATAAACATTACATGTTACTGAGCAGATTTGACATGACGTAGGTGTATTCTTCAATCACTTCATGTTATGTCTCCAAGTTCCAGAGAGTCAGACTTAAAGTCGCCAAGAGGAATACAATCTTCACTATGTCCTTCTTCAGAATGTCAGATCAACCTAACCGTACCATTGCTAAATAATATTTTTCCTAACAGTCACTGCGATGGTCTCTGGGAATTTAAGATGTTTCCCCAAATCCACATTCAGCTGCCAGTCCCTAGCTGTGGTCAGGAGCCCCCCTGTTTGGCTTGGGCAGTGTTGAGGCTTCTCACCAGCTTTAACAAAGGTGATTGAATGCCTAGCTGGCTGTTGCTGCTTGGTGAGTGAGATCCCTGAGCAGATGGTATCTGCTATCACCTTCAGCACCTGATCGTGGCGCCAACGGTAGCACCCCTCACCCACGGCTTTCGGGCAACAGCTTAGGATGTGCTCCAGTGATCCTCTCCTCTGGCACAGAGGGCAAGCAGGTGTTTCTGCCAGGCCCCAACAGAAGAGGTTGGATGGGCTGGGGAGGACGTCGTAGACTGACTGGATCAAAAACTTCATCCGGAGCGGCTCAGCCTTCCAAAGCTCTGACCAAGGAAATCTTCCTATCCAGTGTCTGCTCCCATCTAGTCTCACCCCCTGTTGTCTCATCCCGACCACCCTGCTCGAGCGGGTCTCCTCCAGCCCTGCTCGAACCTCTTCCTGGATAAGCTGCCACCTCTCCTTCCCTTGGGCCTTGTTGTACTGAGGTCTTGGGTTGCTTCCAAGCCCTGCCCGGCCTGTCACAACTGCTCCCACGAGAACACCGTGGCGCAGCCGTGCCTCAGCTTGCTCAACCATCTCCTGCGCTCTCCACTTCCGACCAGTCCGCATTTCAATCCCAGCTAAGGAGACTTTGGTGTCACTCGAGTCTCTGTACAGCAGCACTTCTCTTGCACGGGTAACCATGAACTCCTCCGACAGACTACTGAAGGGAAGTCGCAGCTTGTTCTTATGCCCATACAAGGCTATGCTGCTGAAGCTTCTTGGTAGGCCCAACCACCTGCGAAGGAAGCCACTTACCTTACGCTCGAAGGCTTCAACGGTGGTTAGTGGGACATCGTAGACCAGTAGTGGCCAGAGGAGGCGTGGCAGGATGCCATGCTGATATATCTATGCTTTATACTTACCTGGCAGCCCTGACTTATCCACTGCCACTAGCCAGGTTCCCAGTTCTCTGCTCAGGGTGCCATCAAAGATCTTTCCCAGGCTCTTCACTGGCTCCTCTGAGACCGATGGAATCTGGACACCTCCCAGCGAGAACTGGAACTTGTCTGTGACCTTCCCCTTCTTCACCACCAGGGAACGGGACTTAGCAGGCTTAAAGCCCATACGTGCCCAGTTAATGAGCCGCTCAAGGCCTTGGAGAACCCACCACCTACAGCCTGGAACTGATGTTGTGGTAACTGTCAGGTCATCCATAAACGCTCTGATGGGAGGCCGCTGCACACCTGACTTAGTGAGCGGTCCTCTGCACTCCACCTCTTCTGACTTAACGAGCATGTTCATGGCCAAGGCAAACAAAATCACTGAGACTGTACACCCAGTGATTATGCCCTTCTCCAGCCGATGTGATGCTGATGTTACTGGTCCCGAGGTGACTCTCAAACTGAAGCAGTTGTAATAGTCCAGTATGAGGTCCCTGATCTTGCCTGGAACATGATGCCGGTCAAGAGGGGTCTCCACCAGTTTGTGAGGAATTCACCCATAGGCATTGGACAGGTCAAGCCACAAAACCGCCAGGTCCCCACTGCCCTCCCAGGCCTCCCGGATGAGCTGAGTGACAACTCCCGTGTGCTTGATACATCCTGGTACCTTTGGGATCCCCCCCCCCTTCTGCACAGAGATGTCGATGTATGCATTCTTCAGGAAGAACTCTGTCATGCGCCAGGCAACAATGCTGAAAAACACCTTGCCCTCCACACTCAGGAATGAGATGTTTCTAAACTGCTCGATGCTCGATCGAGCAGTCACTGCAAGAGCCTGGGGCACCTCTTGTAGACAACATATGGTACTCCACTGGGACCTGGAGCTGAGTTGGATCTAGCTGTTCTGACTATGTCCTCAACTTCTCTCAGGGTTGGCTCCTCGGTGTTAAATGCTGAAGTGGGTTCGGGTGGTGTTATCAGAAAGCTGCAGAGGCCAAGATCCTTCTCCCTTGCGCTGTCACTGTAAGTTGCCCTGAGGTACTTGTCAACCTCTTCTTCAGAGCAGGCCAATTGTCCACCTCGCTTCTGCCCAAGGATCTTCTTGGTGAAGTTGAAGGGCCTGCAATGAAGGCGGCACGCTTCTTGGCTCTCTCCTTCCCCCTCTTCCCGTGCCATTCGGCTCGACGGAGTGTCGTGAGATTCCTCCTTACGATGTTACGGAGCTCTGCTAGACCAACCTTCTCTTCCTCTCTTGCCTGCTTGTAATGCCGTCCTAGCAGTCTAAGCTCTTGCCGCAGCTGACTGATCTTCTTCTTCCGTCGGTTTGGCTCCCCTGCACCGCTGGTTGGGTGGTGCTCCTTGGTGCCAAACCTTTCGGTGGCAATGCTGACAATCATTGCACTCATTGTGCGCAACTTCTGGTCAGCATCCCCTCTGGCTGTGGCTTCAAGAATCTGATCGACATCCGCATCGTACTGGCACCACTCCTTCACCATGTTGGCCAAAGGCCACTTGACCCGACGGTGTTCTGACTGCCTGACTTGGGGTAGGGCTTGTGGGGCCTGGAGGGTCTGGGCACTGTGGGGTTACTCCGGGCCGGGCTCCTCCTGCGTTTCATCAGGCACTGGTCCTGTGCGTTGCACCACCAGGCAAGCATCTCATCTTGGTCTGGTGGATCTTAAGACCACGCAGGTTTTTGCAGACTTTGCCACATAAGCAAGCTTTTGCCACATCAGCAAACTGCACTCAAAGTCGTAATTCCATTAGCTTGGGTCAATACTGTATGTCCGTCCTGTTGGAATTGTTGAATTGTTGAATACTGGCAGTAACTCTCATACTTTAATAGATTAATATTTGCAGTTGATTGATCATTGACCGTGCTAATGGGGCAGATTCAAATACAGCTTGACTCTCAGTGGCCCTAGAGGACAGGGTGGAATCCAACTTCTGTGATCTTCAATTGAAATGGAATCTGAACAGACCAATAAGCTGATTCACGTAATGTAGAAATAAACGTCTATGTTTAAAAAAAATATAATAATGTTATCATCATAGTTGCCACTTACCATAGACAAAACAGTGCACACAGTGAGTTTTGGAGTGCAGTCTTGACTCAATGACAAGATGCCTTAAATTGACATTTACATTTCGGGCATTTAGCAGACGCTTTTATCCAGAGTGACTTACAAAGAGTACATTTGTCATAAGAAGGTTAAACATTTAATTGCTGCCAACACAGTAAGAAAGACACCAGAACAAGTTTCAAGCATTTCAATTGCTAGGTCAACCATTGCTAGTATACAACATCTCTGACTAAGTGCCAAGTTACAAAGAGCGATTAAAGTGCCAAGACGTACAACATACAAGAGCATGAGGCTAGGGTTTTTTTTAATCTATTTTTAATAGAGGTAGAGGATGGATGTTAAGGTTAGGTGAACTCTGAACAAGTGAGTCTTGAGTCTCTTCCGGAAGATGGGGACTGACTCTGCAGTCCTGACATTGGCAGGGAGCTCGTTCCACCATTGCGGTGCCAAAACGGAGAAGAGATTGTGATTTTGCCATCCAACCGTTTCCTCCTTTTAGTGATGGAGGTACCAGTCGACCAGCTGAGGTAGTTGAGTGGACTGCTCGAGCAGGGGCGTGGGGTTTCACCAATGGTGGGCCGTCAGGGCCAGCAAGGCCTTCTCTGCTGGCCTAACATAAATCATGATCATATTTGATAAAAGTTAATTTAATTTTGAATTTACTTTCCCTAAATATATAACAATCAGTCAGTCAGTCAGTCATTTTCTAAACCACTTATCCTCTAGAGGGTCGCGGGGGGGCTGGAGCCAATCCCAGCTGCAACGGGCGAGAGGCGGGGTACACCCTGGACAGGTCGCCAGCCTATCACAGGGCTTAAAAATATTCTTCATATTCTCTTCACGTTCGTGTTGTTTTAGGGTAGAGTTTTTATCCAATCAGATTTCAGATAGTTTGTGTTGCCAGGTTGTATGAAATCCGCACCAGAGCCACACCCGGTTAGCAGAGTGAGAAATCTAATATATCTACTCACTTTTTTAACCCACAATGGCCGAAGGAGGGCAAAATGCTGATTTGGTTGCAGATATACTTGCAAGGCCATTTTCAAGACGGACCTTTCAAGAGAAGCAAGATCTCGTGAGACGAGGAATGTATGTAAATAATGTGGCACGCTGGCGCAGCTGTGTGGTTGTACTCAAAGAGACCTGTGTCATTGGCTGTGTCTCAATCCACGTACTTCCACGAGTACACTTCCGTAAGTGCACACGTACTTACTGATGTAGTGCGTGAATTCCGTCTAAGAAGTACAGTCTCAAATGAAGCACTCCCGTTTTGCACTTACCGGAAATGACGATACAAGCGTTCGTTCCCGTATTAGCATTCACGTATAAGCATATCAGCACAAACCGTTCACAATCGCTTATGACATCTGTCATACATCTGTCTAACAATAAAATGGTAATACATAACGAAAAATAACCACTTTTCGATTGATGTGTAACGTTATATCTTACATTTAAAAGGAGTGGTCTGGGCCAACGGTCCACAGGTGTCGTCCGCAATCTTTATCAGATTTTTTTGGAAAGTGCTGGCGTTCCCTCCCCTTCCGTTACGTAGACAAAATGGCGACCATTGAGGGTGAAAAGTGTCCAGCGTAGTACACTCAGCTTTTTGACCGTTATGAGTGCACCATCCGGGTACTAGCAGTGTACTGCGTCTTGCCGCAATTACCAGTGTGAACGCACTATGTACTCAAAAAGTGCGCAAGTACGTGGATTGAGACACAGCCATTGTGTTTCCTTGTGCAGCTGGATGTCACCAAGATGTGGCCGTCTTGCTGGTGACTTTATTAATTTATTAATCAGATCATTTTAAATACCCTTTTTTTTTTAAAGTACCACGTAGAGATATGTTTTAATTGCTGATGCGAGTTTATTGATTTTTAAATGCGCTGAAAAATAGCCCGTTTTGTACACAATTGAGGTGATGCAATGCCCAGTAGTGCGTAAGTGTGTATCTGTATACTATTTCTCCAGCCGTGGTCATGTGGTGTCATAAATGATGGTATTATGAGAGGTATTTATTGAAGTCGGACTAAGTAGGACATCACTGAAGGCCAAGGCGTGAAATGCACGACCCGCCACTGGGTTTCACTAATGCTTAGAGGTAGGTAGAGGCAGTTCCACTAACGGCTTTGTAGGCCAGTAGCATCATCTTGAATTTGATGCGAGCCACTACAGGGAGCCAGTGGAGGTCATGGAGGAGGGGGGGTCATGTGGGAGAATTTGTGTTGATTGAACATGATGTCATACTGCAGTGTTCTTGATCCGCTGCAAAGGTTTAATCGCGGATGCTGGGAGTCCAGCTAAGAGTGAGTTGCAGTAGTTGAGCCGGGAGATGACAAGTGCTTGGGTCAGGAGCTGTGTCGCTTCCCTCATGAGGAATGGCCGGATCCTGCGGATGTTGTAGAGAGAAAATCTACAGGATCGGTTCACTGCAGTGATGTTTGCAGGGCAGGACAGTTGGTTGTTGAGTATTATGCCCAGGTTTCTTGCGACCGGTGAGGCACATACTGTGATGCCCTCGACCGAGATCAGTAGGTCCCTATGAGGGCAGTCTCTCCCAAGTATGAAGAGAAGCTCAGTTTTTGCAAGATTGACCTTGAGTTGATGCGCAGTTGTCCAAGAGCTGATGACTGCCAAACATTCTTAGAGGCGTGTTGCAATCAGAGTGTCTGTGGGGGGGAGGAGAGGAACAGTGAGTGTCATCTGCATAACAGTGATAGGAGAAGCCGTGTGATGTGATTACAGAGCCTAGAAATCTGTTATATTGGAAGAACAGAAGCGGTCCTAGTACTGAGCCTTGAGGGACACCAGTGTTTAACGAGCGGGGTTGTGACAGGGAGCCATTCCATGTGACCTGATAGGTGCGATCCATAAGGTAAGATGTGAATCAGGCTAGCGCAGTGCCAGTAATGCAGAGTTCAGCAAGGGTGGCGAGGAGGGTCTGGTGGTTCATGGTGTCGAATGCCGCAGACAGGTCGAGGAGAACAAGCACCGGTGAGAGGGAAGAGGCTTTGGCTGCACGAAGGGACTCGGTCACCGTCAGGAGGGCCATCTCTGTAGAGTGTGCAGTCTTCAAGCCAGACTAGGTTTCTTGAGGGGTGGTTTGACTCTGGCAGATTTGAAGGGTACTGGGATGAGACCGGAGGTAAGGGATGAGGGTGGTGATGAACTTAAATAGCAAAAAATATCTGTCAAATAACTTTTAAAATAACATAAAATGTCCACAAATGTTAGATATGACAATTTTTTTAAGCCCACTATACACTAAACTAACACCATGATCAAGTAGGCCTGTAGTAGTCTCTTGTAGTAGTAGTAGTTTGAGCAAACTTTGCAACAAGAAAGATTTGCAGAGAACAGGAGATCTGGCCTCGACTGATGTGGTGTGTTTGCCCTGGCATATGATTGTTTGAAGGCAGTTCAAATCTATGGGCTGAGAAAATTGAGGAGGAGATCATTGGCATGTGACAAAACGCGTTTCTTGACGCGTATTGAACACGTTGCCAGACGCGTTCAGAAAGATTGAACGCGTTGCAAGACATGTTGAATCTTTCTTCCTATCAGAAAGCGTGAGATGTGGCACATTCGGCCTGCCATATGGGCGGGCCTGGACGGGCCGAGGCCCACCTACTTGTCAGTCTTGCCCATCAAATTGGCTTTGCCCACCCCTTTTGTTCTGTGCCCACCCATTTGAACAATTCTGGCTATGCCACTGACAGACAGAGATTTTTTTTTACAGTAATGGATTTCTTTTAATTGATTTCAACATATATTATTGATTGCAGTAGTCCATATTTCATTTCAATTTCACAATACAAAGAAATAGACTAAAAGATTTAGTCTGACTGTCATTGTAATTCTTAATTTAACAATGCAAATGTACCTCCTTTGAACAAGACCACTGGCTCAGAGATCCTCAGTGTCAAACACAAAAATGCATGTAGTTTTTAACTTATACACAGGAAAATTGCACTAACTGGCAGAAATTAATAAAGCCATTGTCCTACCATTACGGAGAGACCAAACTGCCCTGTTCTCAGCTGGCTGGGGCCTGTGTCCGGGAATCCATGATGCTGATGTCCGGTGTCCATGCTGAATCCATGACTGGAAAATTTCTCAATAGGTGGTCTATTCAAGTCTATGAACATCAGGGCAGTGGGGCTTGGGGCACGCAGTCTGTTCCTTGTTTTATCGTCTGTGTCATTGCAAGCCGAGAAACCCCTTTCACAATCCGCTGAGGTCAGGAGTACAGTGCGGTATGCAACGTTAAGTTTATTAAGAGAACCGAGAACCTTCCCCCGAGAACCTTGAAGCTTCCAATCTCGGAATTCCGCGATAGCCTCGGAGGAGGGTTTGCGAATCTCCTTGCGACTCTCCCTACGTCGCGCTCTCAAAATAGCATTAGGTCTGACTTCTCTGCAGGCCAGAAGTTCAGATCTAAAGGCTTGAGCATGGCAATAAATTCACTGTCAGGAAGACGTTTTCTGAGATTATCAAGGATGGACTGATAAAACCAGGGTTTGTTGATCTTAGGGTGCGTTAGGCTGGTAAGTGCCCCAGGAGCAACATCATGATACTGGTTATAGCCACAACGTCCTCTGCCTCAGTAGAGCTAGCAGGCTCTTCGGTGGCATAACTGACAGTGAGATTTATCTATTGGATGTAGCCTATTGGTATTTACCTCGAAAGCACATTAAGCTAAAAGCAAGGTGACTTCTTTGGACTTGCGAGCTGTCAAATCGAATCGATCGTATGCAGTTTGCTCACATAGCCTAGCGGTGTTGTGGTGAAGTGCAATCATGTTGTGTTCCTGAGCGTAGGCTACAGTCTACGTAGCCTATATTATAATTTAATGTTTTTAATGGTACGAGACTGCACGACGGTGCACAGGGATGGATAATGAGCGTTGTTTAAGATGAAATTACAATGCCACATATGGCAGACACCTTCAGATATGAGAGATCCCCTCAGATGTTTTACTCTGTATCCTTTATGGGAGCCAATCCTCACTTTATGGGAGCTCGGCTCCCTCTGGCTCCCACGAAATTCGAACACTGCGTTTACATCATCATCATCACGCCTCACCTGCTACTTATAATAACTTTCCTGGCTGCTACCTGCAGGTATTTAGGGGTGCTGGAGAGTGCCGTGCGCAATTTCTGCTCCAAAAAACAACTCATAGAGAACAAGACTGTGTTCCTGGCCCACGACCTGTCTCTGCTGCGGCTCTTCGAGACCTTCTCGGAAAGCGCCCCGCAGCTCGTGCTGATGCTGACGGTCGTGCTGAAGGCCAAAGGATGGACGGAACCCGTCACAGGTAGGAGTTTGCACTCACACTTAGTCTAAGGGACTGAGAACATGTTGAAAATTATGCATAGAAATTTAAGTTGATAGGTTGGTAGAAGAGGAAAGATAGAGAGCAGATCAACAGACAATGTAGCTTTATTCGCTCACAAATAGCTTCCCGAAAACTATACTATTTCTCACAAATGATACCAAAGCAAAAGCTCTCCCATCTCATCCTCTCCCACCCTCCAGTGCTGAAGGCGCTCGGGTCCGCAGCAGCCATCGCGTGCAGTGTGACCCTGTACCATCGCGCCCTGCGCTCCTTCCTGAGTGACAAGGCCCAGCCGAGCCTCTGCTCCTTCCTGCTGTACTTCACCTGGAACCTCCTGCTCATCTTCTCCCGGCTGGCCGGCCTGGCCCTGTTCGCCTACGCCCTGCCCTGCTACATCTTCGCGCACTTCCTGTGCTGGTGGGCGGTGCTGGTCTTCCTTGCCTGGTGCTCCAAGACCACGCTGATGGAAAGCCCCGGGGGGGAGTGGCTGTATCGCGCCACGGTGGCCCTCATCTGGTACTTCAGTTGGTTCAAGGTGAACGACGGCCGCACCCTGTACCGCTATGCGCTCTACCACACGTTGATGATGTTGGACCTGGGCCTGCTCTGGGGCCTGGCATACTGGAAGACTCACAACATGCCAGGCCATGACATGTCGCTCATCATAGGCGCGATCATCTTAGGGTCGTACCTGCTGGGCCTGCTGCTCAAGGCGCTGTACTTAAATTTCCTCCATCCCAAGATGGAGGAAATAGCCGTTAAGGTAGCCGTTAAGCAGACGTTGCATCCTGGGGTCTACGCCGACATGGCACTTTTCAGTGACATCCGCGTTAGAGATTCCCCTTACCTTGTTCCATTCATGACCCTTGGTCACCACAGAGGTGGGATTCACAAATCGTTGAATGTGCGGGTTCCTCCCGCACATTCAACTCCCCCCCGGCCGGAATACTCGACCGTAAAGTGCCACGTGGACAAGGACGTCATGTTTCGCTCTGGGTTTGATGACTTGGAGGAGATAAAGTTGGCCCCTGAGGACGACGAGGACATCATGTTTCGCTCTGGGTTTGATGACTTGGAGGAGATAGAGTTGGCCCCTGAGGACGACGAGGACGTCATGTTTCGCTCTGGGTTTGATGACTTGGAGGAGATAGAGTTGGCCCCTGAGGACGACGAGGACATCATGTTTCGCTCTGGGTCTCATCAGGTGGAGGAGAACCTGGAGGACAGAAGGTTGGAGGTGGAGGAGAACCTGGAGGACAGAAGGTTGGAGGTGGAGGAGAACCTGGAGGACAGAAGGTTGGAGGTGGAGGAGTTGAAAGTGGAGAAACTGGAGAACAAAAGGTTGAAGCGCTTGGCTCAGAGCTTCTTCTCTTAGTTCCACTGGGGAGCACCGCAGGGACAGAATTAGTTCATTTATTTTTTATTAATTTTGCAGGGACACCCCCCCCCCCCCCCCCCCCTCCCCCCTCCCCCAAAAAAAAAACCTACCCTCATGCTGTACGTTGTACGTCTTGGCACTTTTTAGTGGCTCTTTGTAACCTGTTGGCACTTGGCTGTTGTATGCTAGCTGTGGTTAACCTAGCAATTGAAATGCTTGAAACTTCTGGATCTGGTGACTTTCTTACTGTATTAACATCAATGAAATGTTTCACGTTCTTCTGACAAAAGTGCTTTTTGTCGCTTTGAATAAAAAACATCTGCTAAATGCCCTAAATGTAATTAATTGCTCTTAGCTGCTAGCTAAGAGTTAGCTCACAGCAAAACAGCAAATACAAAACATAAAACAGCCCAATACATAAAACTCTGTCATTGTGAGAGAGAATCAGTATGATTCATACAATCAACACAAGGCAATCATTGGTGGTGAGACATTTGTGCTGACTTAAAGCCCATGGTGCAGGGTTTTTTTTTTTCTGGCAATTTTCTAGTTGGTAATAAACATTTAATTAGTTATCCATTGTATTTGATGTTGTAGGGTATCACAAAAAGGAAATATAATAAGGAAAATTAGGTGATATTTTAGCAGTTAGCAACAGGTTAGCGATGATTCTTATTTCTCCCACAATGCATTGCATGACGTCACATGGGGGACACCAGACGAAAGCCCACCCTGATACCATTGAGAGAGACGAGTAGTAGATAGATAGATACATACATACATACATACATACTTACATACATACATACATACATACATACATACATACATACATACATACATACATACATACATACATATTGAAAGATAACATAGCATAGAGAGATAGTAGATATATAAATAGATAAAAATGGTTAACTACTGTGTTTGTGCCGGGTGCAAGAACTCCAGCAAAACTGGACATAGGGTCCATTGCTTCCCCAAGGACAAAGGAATCTTCCGAAGCTGGGTGCAATTTGTCAAGGTTAGGTGGGTAGATTTTTCAGCTAGCTCTGTCACCGCCAACTCGAGAATATGCAGCGCACATTTCAAGAAGGATGATTACTACTCAGGGGATGCCAAGATGGTCTCACTTGGTTTAAAGAGTGAAGAGCGATGTTAATTCTTACCGCCGTGCCGTCTGTGCATGCAAACCTCTCTGCCTGCCCTGTCCCGAGGTCGAGAGACGCCGTCTGCCAAATGCCAGATTGCCACGGTAAGCATCATGCTAATGTTGACAAGCTGCGTGTTAGCTAGCTCTCTGTGTATTTTGCATACCGTGTTCCCTTTGACACAGCCTCCACTACAAGCATGATCAGTCTGACATTAGAAGAGCATATTTTGTGATTCAGGATGCGGGTATCACGGCAGCAGCAAGTCAGGTTCACCGCCAGCCGGAGCGGGAGCCCGCTAAAGTGCCAGCAGTCTGCCAGGTGGTCCACCAACAGCCGCAACAACAGGCAGGAACCGCGGCATCAGCTGGCTTCATTTCACAGCAGGATTCAGAAGGAAAGGAGAGCGCTTTGAGTGGAGAAGAGTGTGGGACGTCCAGCGACAGGTGAGGGATGGGATGCACAACTTGGATAGCAGCTCAGTTGAAGGTGAAACAGACTTACTACCACTGGCTTCTTATGGAAAATTCAGGTTTGGGCTATAGGTACAACATGTAAGGCGGTCCGGACTTTAGGGTCAGAGAAGACGGGGGGATGAAACTCACAAAAGAGTGGGTCTCATGCACAGTAACCTCATCTGCTCCAGTCAGATATTAAAAAACAGCAACGTGCACTCAGAAAAAAAGTATATGAACATGCCCGTTCCAAGGCTCACCTAGTCAAGTAAATATGAATGCTAAAGAGACACTTTAGGACAGGCTATAATAGATAGTCAATCTGAACAGATTGCCACCTTAGCTCACGTATTTTGCACCGCGTAGAAGGAGGCTAAACGTCACCGTCCCGCTTATGGCTTTGAACATGAGATTGATTGCCAAGAGTTAAATGGACTTGATATGGGGAGGATTTTGCATTCCAATGTTGGGTTTGCAAACATACAGAAACATATTTCGGAAGAATTAATAAGAAAACTGTTTGAAAAAATAGTACAGTGCGCATCCAAACTCAGTATAGTGCTGGATGAGTCAACCAGTTTAAGCAAAAAGAGTTGCTTGATAATATATATATAAGGGTTCAGCTGCCAGATATGGACAAGCCTATAAACATTTTTACTGAAGTGGTAGAGCTAGATGATCTAACTGCTCAAGGCATTGTCCACCAACTATTATCTGCTCTAGAACGCCTGCATTTGACTCAGGATTTTCTCTGTAACACCCTTATTGGAGTAACTTGTGATGGCGCTTCTGTCATGTTAGGACGCAAAAACGGAGTAGCCAGTAGGCTCCAGGCCATGTTCCCCCAACATCACAGTGTGGCACGGCTCAGCCCACCCTTGAGCTCGCAGTCGCGGATGTAGTGAAAGAGATGGGCGCTATAAATGACTTTAAAATATTGATGGACGATGAAGTTATATTCACTGTATAGCACATCTAACAAAAACCGAATGGAGCTAAGGGAGTCTGCAGAGAGCCTAGATGTCCAGCTATGCAAAATAGGTTGTATTTTAGAACCTCATGTGCGATGCATTGCAAGAATTATGCGAGCTCTCAGTCGAGTTCCAAAAACGAAACATTACCATTATTTCGGCACACAAGACAATTTGTCGGGATATCAGGGTACTTGAGGGCATGTCGGATCTGCCAGGGTGCTACACTGAACTGAGCCAGAGGGGCATTGAGGAAAACTCTCTCCATGGTATCACATTGAATGGAGGAAAATCAAGTGACAAAACACTCGACCCAAAGCAGTTAACTGTGGCTAAGAACATGGAGGCCTGTATGCTATCTCAAGGAGACCGGCTGCCTGATAAAACTGGATATAACGAGTTCATTGAGGAGCTGAAGTTGCTTTACGCACAGTAAAGCAACTCCACTGATGACCATGGTCCAACTGAAGGAGGCAACCAGCCTCCCCTCCTAACACTTGCGTCATTAACTCCCCTTGGCTAACTGTCTTCGTCGCCGGCAGCTCTAGATCGCTGCGAACGACACCCTCCCCAGCTATCAGAGTACCGTGCCGCCGAACTTGTTGCTCCTCTCCCTCCCACGCCACATCTCCCACACCTATATTACCAGATTGTCCCTTCCCACTTCTCTGCACAGCTGCACCACATCAGCGATAAAGGATTCCCTGCTCCTAATGTCACCCACCAGGTCTCTCTTAATGTCACCACAATATTTTTGTGTTGTTTACAAACCGTGAGTAAATTCTTCTGCGACAAAAACTGAATATCCCTCCACTGTAGTGCATATGGCTTCGGGCATAATTGATTGTATGCCATCTATTTGATTGTTTTCCGTGACTTTAAACCAGGGGCGTAGCCAGAAATTTTAATTAAGGTGCGCCTGTGAGATTTTGGGTGGCCTCAACCCAGTGAAAATTAAGGGCGCAAATAGGACATGTGTGATGCAAATGATGTGGAGGCTCAGCTGAAAGTGTAAACACCACTTACTGTGTGGCCTATAGCCTTTTTCAGTGCTCTCAAAAGTAACGTGATCGCGTATTGACAATCAAAAACCGCACGTCAAAATATGCTAGCTTGCAAGAATATAATTCACTGAAGGCTGCAACATGGTTAATTGTCAAACTGAAATGAAGATCTAAGTAAAAAATAATGAGCTGTCGGCTATTTTAAGGCAGAATAAAAACTCACAATTCTGTGGCTATTTTAGAAATTAATTTTATTGTAGGTCTAAAAAATCAACACGTGAGTTTGTTAACCAGCTAACCAAAGCTGTACGGCTCTGGCTAAAACATTCGAAAATGTCTGTTCACGCCAAGGGTGCGTGTTGCATGCAACTTAGTCTGTCAGTGGCCAGAGCCCGTGTCTTTATTATCACGTCTTCCGCTCGTTAACGATATGGTTGTAGAAACGTACGGCTTTATGTAACATTGTGTCAATTGCGAGCAGAATATTTTAGGTGTGCCAGGGTCACGTTTGGGTGGCCCAGGCACACCCTGGCACACCTGTGGCTACGCCACTGCTTTAAACACTGTTACACCTCTTGTGATGTTTTCGCTTTGTTTTTTAAAGGTTTTATGGATCACCATGGTTTTAAATAATTTTTCATGGGATGCACCAAGAGATTTTCTTCAAAATATATTTTTTTACATTTTGAATGTATTGTTATGTAAAGCTTTAAGAATGGGTTACATGCAGGTAGAGACAATCCCCCCAAATATTGCACTGTTTTCTAAGACAGCCACGAAACAGCAGGGGGAACATTAGTGGCCAACCGCAGAATCCAAGCAACGGCATCGTCACATGTGAAGACAATGAGTCAACATTGACTTATATTCCCCTGTATTTCCCCTCTGCTTTCAGGACTTCATTTTAAATGCACCTTTGGGTTTCATCGGGAATAAGCTGCCCAATGCTGCCGGTCTCTCTGTACTTTGTCAATAAAGTAGCCTTTGTTTTTTTTAATTTTCAACTTATCATTATTTTAGATTTGGACCACACCTTGTGTTATTTACTGGTTCAGCTGTTTTCTTTCAGGGGATTTCACACCTCAAGGGGAATACATATTGTATGAAATATAATGAAATATTGTGTTAAAGAAGAACCAATGACACATAGCCTAGTATGGAGTGAGTAGAGTGTGATATCTGTTACGAGGTTAAAGACTGCTTCATTGTGGTTTAAAACCCATGACGTATATTCAAGTAGTATGCACAGGCCGGCCCAACTCCATAATGGGCATTATCCGAAAACAACCACCGCCAATCAGCCTGTAGGGGGCGTCTCAATTCCTTTAAACTCCTGGAGGGTATAAGAAAACGGGAGCGGACTAGTGGATCATTTGTTACTTCAACTTTCCTTTCGCTTTCGTTTGGTATACTCGATAGGTCTAAATGAACGGAGGTGTGTTCGTGTGTGTGAGAATAGAGGAATAGATAGTTTAGTGTATCACATTTTGAAAACAAATGGACAAATCCCATGGAGGGTCCAGTTATCAGAAAGTATTCGCGCTTCGACTTTGTATTTTCCCTTCTTGGGCTGCTTTTCTTCTTGGCGGACATCGTGCTGGACGTATGGGCACTGGTGCATTTCTACCAGGACGGAGAGTACATCTACATGGGGCTGTTGGTCCTGTTCCTGGTGGGCTCCTCGGTCCTGGGGCAGCTGTTCAGCTGGCTCTGGTACCGGTATGACAACTACGAGACACACAGTCGCTCAGAGGGCTGCGTGAACAAGGTGGTCCTTATAGGCCTGCACGTCTTCCAGTCGGGCGTATACCTAAGGTGGTGTGAACCTTTTTTATTCTTTAACGAAAGACAGACAATCATAATACAGTACAAGTTAAAATAATAGGACTATATTAAAACAAAAGTGTACTTATATAATGATATAAGTGTATGCTTCTGCGTAGGGATCGCGTCGTGATCACGCAATGGCCACGCCGTTGCTCGGACGCCGTCATGAGCCCGTGATACTTCAACGGAGGGATTGCGTGGGGTTTACGTCTCGAACTGCAATTCGTTGCCACACCGGTAGAGGGACCAGAATGACCATTCTGGTCATTACATACGGATGGTTTATGCTTCTGCGTAGGGATCGCGATCGATTACTAGTTAAAAAAAAGTTTACCGAAATGAAATGAAGGCATATATATTTAAACATATACTTATAAAACTTTTGCCTTCATTTCAGTAAACTTTTTTTAACTCGCTAGTAATCCGTAATTACCAGAATGGTCATTACATACGGACATATATAAATGCAATTCATTGCCACACCGGTAGAGGGACCAGACCATTCTGGTCATTACATACGGATTACTAGCGAGTTAAAAAAAGTTTACAGAAATATATTTTGTCTTTTGCCTTCATTTCTGTAAACTTTTTTTTACATACGGACATATATATATATATATATATATATATATATATATATATATATATATATATATATATATATATATGTTGTCGCCAATCAGTCGAAGCATTTATCAAGGCTGTGTTTGCACCGTGGCGGTGTTTACCATGGTGTTTACGAGTGGAAACCGGAAAAGCGATCTCCAGCCAAGGAAGGAAGGACCAATCACAGCCAAAGCCAACGCGTTGGGACTAGAGTACTATAGAGAGACGGCGTCGCCTCGACGCGCGTCTAGGATTTGGGGAGGTGCACGTCGAGGACGCAAAGGGTCCGCAAAGGGTCCGCCGTGGGTCCGCCGTCCCAACGCGTCGCGTCGACGCGGAAGTATAAACGAAGCATAACTAGGCCTTTAGTCCGCGAACTCGTAAACACCGCCACGGTGTAAACACAGCCTTGATAAATGCTTCGACTGATTGGCGACAACGTATGTAATGACCATTCTGGTCATTACGGATTACTAGCGAGTTAAAAAAAGTTTACAGAAATGAAGGCAAAAGTTTTATATATGTATATGTTTATATTTTAGTGCGTGTGTTTACAAATGAATTAGTCGTTTATTTGCTTGAGCGCATGGGAACATGTCAGCTCGTTTATTTTCCCAAAACACAACAACACATAGTAAAAACACAGGCCGTCACGCCCACAACATAGTGGAACATACCACCAGTGATCTAGAGGGGGAATTCGCTTGTCAAGCGACAGTCACCACAGAAGCCCCCCCCAGAATTCACCCTATGGTGGCTAACGAAAACGAGGAGGAAGTGCCACTACTCGTCCACAGCGCGTCCGCGTAGGTGCCGAAGGAGTGGAATCCCTCCGCATCCGCGTAAGGCGGCTGGGCGCAGACGGCTCAAAAGGCACGGCGCCGGGATTCAGAACGGGGGCCCTGGGGCGCCCTCTCCGTGGAGGCTGCGCCATCTCCGGCAAGGCGGAAAAATCTAAATGTGCAGGCTTGAGGCGGTCAACCGAGATGGACTCTAGCCTACCCCCGATATCCACCACGAAATGCTTCGGGCCAGGCACCACTACTCGGAACGGCCCGTCATACGGTGGGCGGAGCGGCCCGCGATGAGCATCATGCCTGATGAACACAAACGGGGCAGAGCCCAGGTCTGCAGGCACGTGCTCCGGCGGAGTGCAATGTGCCGAAGTCGGAACTGGCGCAAAAAGCCTGGCGTCCGCGCGTATGTCACGCAAGTGTTGTGAAACAGACCACGGCTCCGTAGCACTAGGGATAAACTCCCCAGGCACCCGCAAGGGCTGACCAAAAACAAGCTCAGCGGACGATGCCTGGAGGTCACCCTTGGCCATCGTGCGCAACCCCAACATCACCCACGGCAATTTGTCCACCCAATCGCCATCCGAGAGAGTAGCGCGCAACGATGCCTTCAGGGAGCGATGAAAACGTTCCACCAAACCGTTGGCCTGAGGATGGTAGGCTGTGGTGTGGTGCAACCGCACCCCAAGATTCTGCGCGACCGCATCCCACAGCTCGGACGTGAACTGCGACCCACGGTCCGAGGTTATGTCTAAAGGCATGCCAAACCGGGACACCCAGGCGCCGATAAAAGCCCTTGCTACGTCGGTGGTAGTCGTGGTCTGCAAAGGCACTGCCTCCGGCCAACGCGTGGTGCGATCAACAATGGTCAGCAGGTACGTGAAACCCCGGGAATGAGGCAGTGGGCCCACAAGGTCGAGGTTAACGTGCTCGAAACGTCGCTCAGGGACCGCAAAAGTGTGCAACGGCGCTTTAGTGTGTCGGTGAACCTTCGCACGCTGGCACCTGACGCACTCCCGTGTCCACTCCCGCACGTCCTTTTTCAGACCGCGCCACACAAACCTAGCCGCCACTTGCTTGACAGAAGCCTTAACCCCTGGGTGCGAAAGATCGTGCATCGCCTGGAAAACGGGCTTCCGCCACGCGGCAGGAACGATGGGGCGCGGAGAGGCCAAGGAAACGTCGCAAAGCAACATGACGCCCGTCTCATCAAAAGGCAGCTCAGCCAGACTCAGGCCAGATGCAGCGGAGCGAAGCTGTCGCACCGTGGGATCAATCGCCTGCTCCTTAGCCATCAACCTATAATCCAAATTGAGACGGGCGGCACCCGCCACCGCGCGCGACAGACAATCCGCTGCGCAATTGTCCTTCCCCGCCACATGCTGTATATCGGTCGTGAATTCCGAGATATACGCAAGGTGGCGCTGTTGCCTCGCGGACCACGGCTCCGTAACTTTACTCATCGCGAAAGTTAGCGGCTTGTGGTCGACAAACGCGGTAAAGGACCGACCCTCTAGCATATTGCGAAAATGACGCACAGCCAGATAGAGTGCCAGCAGCTCCCGGTCGAACGTACTATACTTCCGTTCGGCCGGTCGCAGCTGGCGGCTGAAAAACGCCAGAGGCTGCCATACGCCCCCCACGCATTGCTCGAACACAGCCCCCACCGCCACATCGGAAGCGTCAGAGGTGAGCGCAACCGGCGCTGAAGGAGAGGGGTGGGCTAGCATAGTCGCATTGGCCAAGGCGGCCTTAACGTCCTGAAATGCCTGCACGCGTTCGGCGGTCCACTCCACGAGCTGCTTAGCCGGATGTTTTAGCGCCTGGTGGAGTGGCTGCATAAGCTGCGCGGCCCCCGGAACAAAACGGTGATAGAAATTTACCATCCCGAGGAACTCCTGTAACGACCTGATCGAGTGCGGCCGAGGAAAACGCGCGATAGCCTCCACTTTGTCCGGAAGGGGAATGGCGCCCTCCGTACAAACGCGGTGCCCAAGAAAATCAATAGTCGAACACCCGAACTGACACTTCTTGGGATGGATAGCCAGGCCGTGTTGTTGGAGCCGCGCGAACAACACCTCCAGATGCCGGATATGCTGTTCGCGGGACTCGCTGGCCACAAGCATGTCGTCGAGGTACACAAAGACAAAAGGTAACTCGCGGACAACCACATCCATCAGACGCTGGAACGTTTGGGCCGCATTCTTGAGTCCAAAAGGCATCCTAAGAAACTCAAACAGCCCAAAAGGTGTAACGACTGCGGTCTTAGGTATGTCCTCTGCGCGGACTGGAATCTGATGGTACCCGCGCACCAAGTCCACCTTCGAAAAAATCACCTTGCCGGCCAAGCCCGCGGAAAAGTCCTGCAAGTGAGGCACAGGGTACCTGTCAGGAACAGTCGCATCGTTGAGACGACGGTAGTCCCCACACGGCCGCCATCCCCCATCCGCTTTAGGGACGATGTGGAGGGGTGACGACCACGGGCTGTCCGAACGGCGGACGATGCCCAGGCGCTCCATCTCCTCGAACTCCCCCTTGGCCACCGTCAGCTTCGCCGGGTCTAGCCGGCGGGCCCTTGCGAAAACGGGGGGACCGGCCGTCGGCAGGTGATGCTCCACGCCGTGACGTACGGTCGCTGAGGAGAAATCCGGAGACTGAAGGTCCGGAAAGCGTGCTAGTAGCCGGACGAAATCATCGGCGCCCGCCGCAGCGCTGGGCAACTGCGCCGTCTGATCGCTCGCTGGGGCGCACACGCGCGCCTGAAGATCGCTCGCGTCCAGCAGGCGTCTGTTCCGGAGGTCCATGACCAGGCCGTGTGCGTGGAGGAAATCCGCCCCGATGATGTGGAAAGTCGTGTCCGCCGTGACGAAATCCCAGTCATAACGGCGGCGGCCGAAACAGAGCTGCATGCGTCTTCGGCCGAAAACGCGAACAGTCTCGCCGCTGACGTTCACCATGCGTGGTAACAGACTGCCAGCGGCGCCACCCGGCGCGCACGTCCGCTCTCTGGGCAGCGCCGGAACCATGCTTGCATGAGCACCGGTGTCGCACAAGAACCTGTAGCCGGAGAGGGCGTCGTGCAGATACAGCAGGGTGACGTCAGTGGAAGTGCCGGTGCCCGCTGTCACTAACGAGCACCGGCCCGGTCGTTTCCCTGTACCACGAACGAGCAGGGCTGGCGACACTTCGTGGCCCGGTCGCCGAAGCGCTCGTGGTAAAAACACAAGCCAGGCCGCTGCGAGGGCCGGTCGGACCCGACAGCTACCTTCCTGTCCCTCCTCATGTGTGGCGCTGGGGACGCGTATGCCGGGACGGGCGAGGAACTGCGTTGCGCAATCCAAAACTTATCCGCTTCCATGGCAAAAGCGCGGAGGTCCTCCACCGGAACGTCCGCGAGCGCGGACCTGACAGAGACGGGCAACTGGCGCAAGAAGAGGTGCGTAAACAAGAACCCCGGCTCGTTATCACCCAGCAGCGCCAGCATGTGCTCCATCAGCTGAGACGGCTTGCGGCCGCCCAGGCCGTTCAGCGCAAAAAGCTCCCCCGCCCTCTCTGTGTCGGAAAGGCTGAAGTTGTACAGCAGCTGTGACTTCAAAGTCCCGTACTTGCCGTGTATGGGAGGGCGCGTCAGCAGTCCGACAATCTTGGTCGCCACGGAGGATGGGAGCGCGGCCACCACATGATGGTACCGGCGGTCGTCATCAACGATGCCGTGCAGGTCAAACTGCGACTCCGCGTGCGCGAACCAGGCCGCTGGAGAAGTTTCCCAGAACTCGGGGAGCTTAAGTGAAGGTACGTGTGGCGGAGTACCCAGGTGATGGCGGCGCGGGGAAGGTGAGTCGGGCGCCGGGGTCTCATCGCTGTCCTCTGACTTGCAAGCCAAAAGGCCGCGGTTCTTCTTCTTTGGCATGTTTAGACCGAAAAAAAAACGTTCGGTCCGGTGTCGGGGTCACCAGTTTAGTGCGTGTGTTTACAAATGAATTAGTCGTTTATTTGCTTGAGCGCATGGGAACATGTCAGCTCGTTTATTTTCCCAAAACACAACAACACATAGTAAAAACACAGGCCGTCACGCCCACAACATAGTGGAACATACCACCAGTGATCTAGAGGGGGAATTCGCTTGTCAAGCGACAGTCACCACAATATATATATATATATATATATATATATATATATATATATATATTAGGGATGCACCCGAATACGAATACGTTATTCGGAAAGCACAGATAATGGGATACAAACATATCTGTATTCTACCCGAATATTCGCGTTATTATTCGGGAAAAAAAAAACTTAAAATCCGTTCATATCATTGTGGATGGCAGGTTGGCAACAAGATAAAAATGTCTATTCTGTTTGCAGCATCGGACTTTGATTTCACTAAATAGTCGTTTCATTGATTACAAATGATTGAAAAGAGATCACTTATGTCATCGTCCCACTGAGTCAGCGCACAACAGCGAGCTGAGCTGAGCTGACCGCGGTGGACATGAAACTTAGAGCTTGAAATTAGACATTCGCCTGACATTCACCACATAGCTGATCTCTCTCTCATTAAAAGTCAAATAAACTACTTACACAGTATGTTTTCCTGTTTTGTATTCCGTTGTGAAAATATAAATAGTGTGCGATGACAGTCGAACGTTTTACCGTGTATTTCAGTCAATATTAATTCCTTTAAGTGACATATGCTGTATGTATCAGTCAGGTTTAATGGAATTTTGACCAAGTATTTCATGGTTATTTAAACAAACAGCAACAAATTCAAGTTTAGATTCATCATTCAGTATCCGCTGTGTGAGAGAGGGCACGAGCGCAGCCCTTTGCATTACGTACGATCGGCAGCAGGTGGCTTGTGCATGTCCTAGTGGTGTGGACTGGCATACAATTCGGTAAGACAAACCAATGATCATTATGGCATTATCTATAAGAAACTTTCAAAACAGTAACCTGGTACTGCGTCTGGAGTAAAGGCAATTGTATAAAACATGTTAAATATGTGTAGCCGACTCTGGAGGCCATGCAGGCTATTTCTTTCATAACTATGTAATTATTGTCGTAAAGTATATTTCATAATTAATTATATAACAATATTAAATCAATGTGATGCTTGGAAGGGACTACTATTGCATTGCAAATGAATATTAGGTTAGAAAATACAAATTCGGCACAATAAATGAGACTTCCGGTATAAACCACGCCCATTTCCGGTTTCCTATCCGAATATAGATACAGATACAGATAATTTTTTGGTTGAACAGATACAGAAACAGATACAGATAGTGAGGTTGCTGTGCACCTCTAATATATATATATATATATATATATATATATATATATATATATGCCTTCATTTCATTTCAGTAAACTTTTTTTAACAAGTTATCCGTATGTAATGACCTGAATGGTCATTCTGGTCCCTCTACCGGTGTGGCAACGAATTGCATTTCGAGACGTAAACCCCACGCAATCCCTCCGTTGAAGTATCACGGGCTCATGACGGCGTCCGAGCAACGGCGTGGCCATTGCGTGATCACGACGCGATCCCTACGCAGAAGCATAAACCAGCCTTAACTTGACACACGCACACAACTGACAGTGAGGCGTAGCCACTGGGGGCATGGCACGTCGAATGTTACTGTTATGGCAGGTCGAATGCTAATGTTATGGCAGGTCGAATGTTACTGTTATGGCAGGTCGACTGTTACTGTTATGGCAGGTCGAATGTTAATGTTATGGCAGGTCGAATGTCAATGTTATGGCAGGTCGAATGTTACTGTTATGGCAGGTCGAATGTTAATGTTATGGCAGGTCAAATGTCATGGCAGGTCGAATGTTAATGTTATGGCAGGTCGAATGTTACTGTTATGGCAGGTCAAATGTTGCTGTTATGGCGGGTAAAATGTTAATGTTATGGCACGTCGAATGTTAATGTTATGGCAGGTCAAATGTTAATGTTATGGCTGGTCAAATGTTAATGTTATGGCAGGGCGAATGTTAATGTTATGGCAGGTCAAATGTTACTGTTATGGCAAGTCGAATGTTACTGTTATGGCAGGTCGAATGTTACTGTTATGGCTGTTCAAATGTTACTGTTATGGCAAGTCGAATGTTACTGTTATGGCAGGTCGAATGTTACTTTTATGGCAGGTTGAATGTTACTGTTATGGCTGGTCGAATGTTACTGTTATGGCAAGTCTAATGTTAATGTTATGGCAGGTCGAATGTTACTGTTATGGCTGGTCGAATGTTACTGTTATGGCAGGTCGAATGTTAATGTTATGGCAGGTCAAATGTTAATGTTATGGCAGGTCGAATGTTAATGTTATGGCAGGTCAAATGTTAATGTTATGGCAGGTCGAATGTTAATGTTATGGCAGGTCGAATGTTACTGTTATGGCAGGTCGAATGTTACTGTTATGGCAGGTCGAATGTTACTGTTATGGCAGGTCGAATGTTACTGTTATGGCAGGTCGAATGTTTCTGTTATGGCAGGTCGAATGTCAATGTTATGGCAGGTGGAATGTTACTGTTATGGCGGGTTGAATGTTAATGTTATCGCTGGTCGAATGTTAATGTTATGGCAGGGCAAATGTTAATGTTATGGCAGGTCGAATGTTAATGTTATGGCAGGTCAAATGTTAATGTTATGGCAGGTCGAATGTTAATGTTATGGCAGGTCGAATGTTACTGTTATGGCAGGTCGAATGTTACTGTTATGGCAGGTCGAATGTTACTGTTATGGCAGGTCGAATGTTAATGTTATGGCAGGTCGAATGTTTCTGTTATGGCAGGTCGAATGTCAATGTTATGGCAGGTGGAATGTTACTGTTATGGCGGGTTGAATGTTAATGTTATCGCTGGTCGAATGTTAATGTTATGGCAGGGCAAATGTTAATGTTATGGCAGGTCAAATGTTACTGTTATGGCAAGTCGAATGTTAATGTTATGGCAGGTCAAATGTTACTGTTATGGCAGGTCGAATGTTACTGTTATGGCAGGTCAAATGTTAATGTTATGGCAGGTCGAATGTTACTGTTATGGCAGGTTGAATGTTACTGTTATGGCAGGTCGAATATTAATGTTATGGCAGGTCGAATGTTACTGTTATGGCAGGTCGAATGTCAATGTTATGGCAGGTCGAAGTTTACTGTTATGGCGGGTCGAATGTTAATGTTATGGCAGGTCGAATGTTAATGTTATGGCAGGTCAAATGTTAATGTTATGGCTGGTCGAATGTTAATGTAATGGCAGGGCGAATGTTAATGTTATGGCAGGTCAAATGTTACTGTTATGGCAAGTCTAATGTTACTGTTATGGCAGGTCGAATGTTACTGTTATGGCTGGTCAAATGTGACTGTTATGGCAAGTCGAATGTTACTGTTATGGCAGGTCGAATGTTACTGTTATGGGAGGTCCAATGTTACTGTTATGTCTGGTCGAATGTTACTGTTATGGCAAGTTGAATGTTAATGTTATGGCAGGTCGAATGTTACTGTTATGGCTGGTCGAATGTTACTGTTATGGCAGGTCGAATGTTAATGTTATGGCAGGTCAAATGTTAATGTTATGGCAGGTCGAATATTAATGTTATGGCAGGTCGAATGTTAATGTTATGGCAGGTCGAATGTTTATGTTATGGCAGGTCAAATGTTAATGTTATGGCAGGTCGAATGTTAATGTTATAGCAGGTCGCATGTTACTGTTATGGCAGGTCGAATGTTAATGTCATGGCAGGTCCAATGTTAATGTTATGGCAGGTCGAATGTTAATGTTATGGCAGGTCGAATGTTAATGTTATGGCAGGTCAAATGTTAATATTATGGCAGGTCGAATGTTACTGTTATGGCATGTGTCACATCTTTGTCGAATGCGCCACAACCCGCGCTTTCTGAACGCGTTCAATACGCGTCAAGAAACGCGTGTTTGACGCGTTTTGTGTTGCCTTTATGGGAGCCAATCCTCACTTCATGGGAGCTCGGCTCCCTCTGGCTCCCACGAAATTCTACCACTGCTTTTACATCATCATCATTGCGCCTCACCTGCTACTTATAATAACTTTCCTGGCTGCTACCTGCAGGTATTTAGGGGTGCTGGAGAGTGCCGTGCGCAATTTCTGCTCCAAAAAACAACTCATAGAGAACAAGACTGTGTTCCTGGCCCACGACCTGTCTCTGCTGCGGCTCTTTGAGACCTTCTCGGAAAGCGCCCCTCAGCTCGTGCTGATGCTGACGGTCGTGCTGAAGGCCGAAAGATGGACGGAACCCGTCACAGGTAGGAGTTTGCACTCACACTTAGTCTAAGGTAGTGGTTCTCAAACTTTCAATACTGAGTACCACCTGAGAAACTATTCAGCTGTCCAAGTACCCCCATGATGACCGATTTTAAAATATAGCCATATATGCCTTCTCAGTTAGCTTTAAACACACAGGAGACACGTTTATTCCTTATTGTGGTCATTTATTGTTACCTGAATTGTTACCTTTCTGAATCAGACATTTACAACTCTGTCCAACAACTCTCACATAGACAGTTTCATACATTTCATACACATATCAAACATATGACATTCAGGGCCTCATTTACTAACAGAATTGCGTCCATTTCTAGCGTAATTTGCGGGTAAAATAGGCGCAAAAACATGGAACCGTATTTACTAACGTGGCGCAACGGGGTAAATGCGCAAATAGCCTGCCTCTGAAGAGGTGATAGGCAAGTTGCGCATCCCGCCTCATTTATATGCATAAATGGGAGTGTATCAGGGGAAGTGGGAGTGAATCGCAAAGAGCTGGGAGGTAACGCGTTAAGTGCGCCTTATTATGTATTGCGTGGTATTTACTACGATTGCCTGAGAAGTGCGCGACTCGAATTGGGGCGCAAATCTCCGCCTCATAAAAGCAGGTGTAAACCAGGAAGCGGGTTTTGCTTGAGCCTGTAAACAAGGACATGGCAGCTGTTGTAAGAGCAAGAAGAAGACACCGACAAAGGCACCGCGCCGATCAGCGACCACTTCCTGGTCGCTGATCGGCGCGGAACTTTTGTTTTCTTTTTCTTGGATCGTCCATGGTTACGCAAACACGCAGACCAATTCTTCCTTCTTTTAACGGTGCGCTAATTACACTAGGGCGGAGTATGGCGCTGATTGCCTGATGAAGTACGGGTTTGATAAATACAACGTAAAGTGCGGTGACGAATGCTGCGCAAATAACGGCTCGGCGCTGGCGCAGATTACGCTGCTTTCGCAAATGTTAGTAAATGAGGCCCTCAGTGTCATACAGAGCAAAATAAACATACTTAAAAGTTGTATCATGCTACTAATCATGCTCCTAATCTGGTCAACAAATCAAAGAGCAAGACAGAATTTTAATTATCTCAAGCTACATATTTCGTTTTAAACGTTGTATTTATAATGCATTGTATTTTTCCGATTTTTTTTTCCGATTAAAAAATTGTGTTTTTTTAAGTGAAAATGTGGAAAATCAAAACATCCCCCGCGTACCACCAGAGAGTGCTCAAGTACCACTGGTGGTACGCGTACCACCGTTTGCGCACGACTGGTCTAAGGGACTGAGAACATGTTGAAGATTATGCATAGGAATTAAAGATGATAGGTCGGTAGAAGAGAGAGAGCAGATCAACAGATCAACAGACAATGTAGCTTAATTCACTCACAAATAGCTTCCCGAAGGGTATACTATTTCTCACAAATGATACCAAAGCAAAAGCTCTCCCATCTCATCCTCTCCCACCCTCCAGTGCTGAAGGCGCTCGGGTCCGCAGCAGCCATCGCGTGCAGTGTGACCCTGTACCATCGCGCCATGCGATACTTCCTGAGTGACAAGGCCCAGCCGAGCATCTGCTCCTCCCTGCTGTACTTCACCTGGAACCTCCTGCTCATCTTCTCCCGGCTGGCCGGCCTGGCCCTGTTCGCCTACGCCCTGCCCTGCTACATCTTCCCGCACTTCCTGTGCTGGTGGGCGGTGCTGGTCTTCCTTGCCTGGTGCTCCAAGACCACGCTGATGGAAAGCCCCGGGGGGGAGTGGCTGTATCGCGCCACGGTGGCCCTCATCTGGTACTTCAGTTGGTTCAAGGTGAACGACGGCCGCACCCTGTACCGCTATGCGCTCTACCACACGTTGATGATGTTGGACCTGGGCCTGCTCTGGGGCCTGGCATACTGGAAGACCCACAACACGCCAGGCCGGGACATGTCGCTCGTCATAAGCGCGATCATCTTAGGGTCGTACCTGCTGGGCCTGCTGCTCAAGGCGCTGTACTTCAACTTCCTCCATCCCAAGATGGGAGACGTTGAGCAGACGTCGGGTGCTGTGCCCGACGACGTGCCGATGCGTGTCAAAGGCACTGGCGCTGGAGATTCCGTTATCAGTGGTCAGCGGAAGGCCCCTGAGTACCACGATGAGTGGGATCGCTCTGGGTTTTATGTCTTGGAGGAGATAAAGTTGGCCCCGGAGGACAGAACGTTGGAGGTGGGGGAGGAGAAGGTGGAGAAACTGGAGAACAAAAGGTTGAAGCGCTTGGCTCAGAACTTCTTCTCTTAGTTCCGCTGGGGAGCACCGCAGGGACAGAATTAGTTCATTTATTTTTATTAATTTTGCAGGGACACCCCCCCCCCCCAAAAAAAAAAAAAAAAGCTACCCTCATGCTCTTGTATGTTGTACGTCTTGGCACCTTTTAGTGGCTCTTTGTAACTTGTAGGCACTAAGCCAAGCCACTAACATGTTATACTACGGTGACCAGACATCCCCGGTTTCCGGGGACAGTCCCCGTTTTCAGTGACCAGTGTCCCAAATTGGAAAAAAGGAGAAATGTAAAAAAACAAAACTGTTGAAGAAAAGACATGTAGTTGAGCACCGTAGCCTACAGCTCGCACAGCCACCGGCTAAAGCCAGCCAGAACAAGCCCTGATCAGAGCAGAATGCCCCTCTAGAATGCCAGCTGCGCTGTACAACTATCTTCTTCCCTTTGCGAGAGGCTACAGGTAGCCTACCTACGCGGTACTTTCATGACATTCATGCATCTATTCAGCCAGCTATGGTGTAAACACAGCAGCAATATCATTGATTGAATATGATTGGCGAACCAAAGGTGTTCTTTTAAGTGTTACTGTTAATTATTATCACTCTTTGGTGGGTCACACCCACTTTTACATGGAATTTACAGTGTCTAAAGATAAATCAGTGTATGGCATGACACATGTCCCAACCTCATTAATGTGCTGTCCATGTATAGTACATTGGGTTAGATAACCCAATGTATTATACATGGCCTTCATTTGTAATGTATATCTTTTTAATAATTCACATATTTCAAGTTAGGGACCATTGACAATAAGATATTAATATTGTACAACAATATATAGCAGGTTAGCTGCTTGCTACTTCCCACCCACATTTAGGGAAACCCTTAAAACCATATATTTTCTAAAACCATATAACCTGAAGTTGTCATTCAACTTGAAGTGTGGCATTTTCCATTTTAAAGTCTTCCCCAAATCTTGTGAAAATCATATGGTGTAAGGAGGAGGGCTTAGTTTGGTGAAGAGTCTGATACATGTTTTTTTTAGAGCTGATTTTAAGGATGTTCTTGATCTCAGCTAATTATTAATCAATTCCTTAATTCCAATTTTGTATAACTAGAGTGAGAGAAACTGCTTTCTGAATGGTAAGGGCAGTGTCCCCGTTTTAATTTTTCTATGACAAAAACACTACATGTTTGGAGGTTTTTAAACTACTGAACCGAAAATGTCCCTGGATTTTGTCTCAGAAATCTGGTCACCTTATGTTATACGCTAGCTGTGGTTAACCTAGCAATTGAAATGCTTGAAACTTCTGGTTCTGGTGACTTTCTTACTGTATTAACATCAATGAAATGTTTCACCTTCTTCTGACGAAAGTGCTTTTTGTCACTTTGAATAAAAAACATCTGCTAAATGCCCGAAATGTAAATGTAATTAACAGTAATTAATTGCTCTTAGCAATTAATTACTGGAATTACTGGAATTAATTAAGGAGCTTCGCCTTTTGGCTCAGCTCCTTCTTCACCACGACGGACCGGTGCAGAGCCCGCATCACTGCCGACGCCGCATCGATCCGTCGGTCAATCTCCTGTTCCATCCTCCCCTCACTCGTGAACAAGACCCCGAGATACTTGAACTCCTCCACTTGAGGCAGGATCTCCTCCCCGACCCGGAGAGTGCACTCCACCCTTTTACAGCTGAGAACCATGGCCTTGGATTTGGAGGTGCTTATCCTCATCCCAGCCGCTTCACATTCAGCTGCGAACCGCTCCAGTGAGAGCTGAAGGTCACGGCCCGATGAAGCCAACAGGACCAGATCATCCGCAAAAAGCAGCGACGCAATCCTGAGGCCACTGAACCGTAACCCCTCAACAAATTTCTGGCTGCGCCTAGAAATTCTGTCCATAAAAGTTGTGAACAGAATCGGTGACAAAGGGTAGCCCTGGCGGAGGCCAACTCTCACCGGAAACAGGCTCGACTTACTGCCGGCAATGCAGACCAAGCTCTGGCACCGGGAGTACAGGGACCCGACGGCCCGTATCAGCGGGCCCGGTATCCCATACTCCCGGAGCACCCCCCACAGGGCTCCCCGAGGGACACGGTCAAACGCCTTCTCCAAGTCCACAAAGCTCATGTAGACTGGTTGGGCGTACTCCCATGCACCCTCGCGGACCGCGCTAAGGGTAATAATAATAATAATAATAATAAATCAGTCTTGTATAGCGCATTTCTAGGACCCAATGCGCTTCACAACAACAACAACAACAAAAAAAAAAAAAAAAAAAAAAAACAACAACAACAAAAAAAAAGTCATATGAACGGAGGTGGGGAGATTGTTCCAGAGTGCAGGTGCAGCACAGCTGAAGGCCCGTCCTCCCATGGTGACTAGCCTGTAGCGAGGCTGTAGAAGGGTGGTGGAGTTAGAGGAGCGAAGGGTGCGTGTGGGCCGGGATACAGTGATGAGTTCTGAGAGATAGGATGGACTGCTGGAGTGGATGGCTTGGTAAGCAAGTACAAGGACCTTGTAGTTAATACGTTGGCGGATGGGGAGCCAGTGTAGTTTGGAGAGCACAGGGGAGATGTGCTCACGGGGAGAGGTGTGGGTAAGGAGCCTAGCAGCACAGTTTTGGACATACTGCAGCCGGTTGATGGTCTTGTCCGTTGCTCCCACAAGAAAGCGTTGCAGTAGTCCAAGCGGGAGGATATGAAAGCGTGGATGAGGCGCTCTGCAGCAGGTTGTGAGAGGTAACGGCGAATGCGAGCAATATTCCTCAGATGGAAAAAGGAGACCTTTGTGACCTGCTTGATGTGAGCCTCAAACGAGAGCTGGCTGTCAAGGTAGACTCCCAGGTTGCGAACCTGTGTTGAGGGGAGGACCTGGACGCCATCAATATCCAGAGAAAAATTAGCAAGCTGTTTTAGCGTGGTCTTGGTGTCAAGGAGGATCACCTCTGTTTTGCCACAGTTTAATTGGAGAAAGCTTAGTTGCATCCAGGCTTTGATATCCTGCAGGCAGCTGGCGAGGAGTGAGGTGGCTTTTTGAATGTTGCTGTTGGTGGTGGACACATATAGTTGTGTGTCATCAGCATAACAGTGGTAGCCAAGGCCGTATTTTCGGATGATGCTACCCAGTGGAAGCATGTAGATGGAGAAGAGCAACGGCCCAAGGACCGAGCCTTGTGGAACACCTTGGTGAATCATCATGCTTTCTGACATGCTGGACCCAATGGTGACATGATGGGAGCGGCCAGAGAGGTAGGAACGAAACCATTCAAGAGCTGATCCAGTTAGGCCGAGGAGGTCCTTCATACGGTCCAGGAGGATGTTGTGGTTGACCGTATCAAATGCTGCACTCAGGTCCAGGAGGATCTGGATGGAGTTAGCACCAGAGTCAGCAGACAGCAGCAGGTCGTTGGTGACCCTCACTAAGGCCGTCTCAGTGCTGTGTCTTGCTCTGAATCCAGACTGGAAGGGTTCAAGAAGGTCTTGGTCAGTCAGGTGCTGTTGTAGCTGGCCGGAGACAACACGCTCTAGGACTTTGGCCAGGAAGGGGAGGTTGGAAATGGGCCTGAAGTTAGACAGTTCAGATGGGTTTGCACCTACTTTCTTGAGAACGGGAGTGACAGCTGCATGTTTGAGTTCATCTGGAACTATCCCGGTGCTGAGGGATGTATTGATGATGGCTGTGATGGAAGGCACCAAGGCAGGTAGGCAGATCTTGACCAAAGGTGTAGGGAGATGGTCAAGAGAGCAGGTGGTGTTCCTCATCTGGTTGGCCAATTCAGTCACAGCAGCTGTGTTGGTTGGAGCAAAGGTGGGGAGACCAGTGACTGGAAGGACAGGTGATGGCAGCTCCACAGCAGTGGGTGGCATGGAGAGAATTGTGTTATTAATGAAGTCAATTTTATCTTGGAAATAATGAAGAAAGTTGTTGCACTGCTCAGTGGAGGAGGTAACAGCAGTGTTGGCAGGTCGGAGGAACCGGTTCACTGTGGAGAACAGGACTCGTGAGTCCGTACTACTATTGATGAGAGTTGAGTAATAGGATGACTGGGCAGTGATTAAAGCTGTTTTGTAATCTTTTTGATGCTGCTCAAACATCTGGACATGGACTGTTAGACCGGTCTTCTTGTACTGGCGTTCGAGTTTTCTGCCTTTTATCTTGAGTGAGCGGAGCTCTTCATTATACCAAGGAGAGGATTTGAAGAAAGACACTGTGCGTTCCTTTAAAGGGGCTACTTCATCTAAAACAGAGACCAGGTATGAATTGAAGGTGGCAACAGAGTCAGTGGTGGGGAGGTTTGTAATGGTACTGGAGAGCAGGGTTGTGTCCACAGATTTCAAATTCCTGAATTTAATTGTGCGTTTCATAGGGGTGGGGGGGCGGGGCATTTCCAGGTCACAGGTGATGAGGATGTGGTCACTTAGCCCAGAAACTGTGCCCTCAATGCTAGAGGGCTCCACCCCGGCAGTGCATATGAGGTCAAGCGTATGTCCTTTATTGTGGGTAGCAAAGTCAATGTGCTGCTTGAGGCCAAAGTTCTCAAGCAGAGAGGCCAGACTAGCAGAGGAACTGCATTCAGGACGGTTAACATGGATGTTTAGATCACCAAGGACAACCATGGCAGGACAGGTTGAGCTCAAAAGAGTCAGGAGCTCAGACAGCTCAGCAAAAAAGGCACTATTGGGCATAGGAGGAGGGCGATAGATCAACACTACCATGACTGAAATATGGCCAGATAGGATAAATGCCATGCATTCAAAGGAAGTGAGTGGTGGTATATCTGAGCTTTTCACACTGAAAACAGTATTATATATAACGGCAATTCCTCCTCCTGATCCAGTAGTGCGAGGGCAGGAGAGGTAGCTATAACCAGGCGGAGCACACTGGTTAAGAGCCAGGTATTCATTTGGTTTCTGGAATGTTTCAGTGAGGCAGAGAAAATCCAAATTCTTATCGGAAATGGTTTGGCCAAGTAATAATGATTTATTATTAATGGACCTGGCATTAAAAAGGCCCAATTTGATTAGTTTCATTGCAGGAGGGGAGCGGGTGATAACTGGAAAGGGACGCAGAAAGGCTGGTGTTATGCCACACTGTGTGTGTTTGCGTGAATGCTTTCTACTGTCACGCCGCTTAGTGCAGATAGAACAAATGACGTTGTTCTCTGTAGCACAGAGGCGCCAGCGCGAGCTTCTATGTATGTATCTGTAACCGTGAGGTCTCCGGTAGAGAATGCCAGCCTCGTAACATTGTCGCAAAGCCTTCTGATTAAGGGAATCGGTTAGACATGCAGGCATAGCTTGTCTAACGCGGATAAGTTGAGTGAATGTATATGTCGGCATATCGAGAGGAGAGGACACCGGCATGTAGCTGAGTTAATGAGTTTAAAAAATAAAAAGATGAGCAGCTTCCCTGTGCGCTCTACAGGGAGAAAATACAATACAACGCGAAGCCAACTAAAAGAGCAGCCCCAAAATCAGCCAAATAGAAAATGTCCGTGGGCAAAAAAGGCTAGGGATCACGTAGGCCTATGCAGTGGGAACAGTATCTCTAAGAAAAAAGAAAAATCGTCCATAAAAAGAAGAGGCATAGACCACGAAAAAGTTAAAAAGATAAAATCCAATCAAACAAACAAACTTCTCTGTAGCGTCTGCCAACGCGGAAGCGGCTGCCAACGTGCGCCTGCGTACTCCGATCCGCTGGTGACGACTCAGGTGATGCTACTGCGACAGTATAGCATATAGGTATAGAGCTGGTCCACAGTTCCACGGCCGGGACGAAAACCACATTGCTTCTCTTGGATCCGAGGTTCGACTATCCTACGGACCCTCCTCTCCAGGACCCCCGAATAGACCTTACCGGGGAGGCTGAGGAGTGTGATCCCCCTGTAGTTGGAGCACACCCTCCGGTCCCCCTTTTTGAAGAGGGGAACCACCACCCCGGTCTGCCAATCCAGAGGCACTGCCCCCGATGTCCACGTGATGCTGCAGAGTCGTGTCAACCAAGACAGCCCCACAGCATCCAGGGCCTTTAGGAACTCGGGGCGGATCTCGTCCACCCCTGGGGCCTTGCCACCGAGGAGCTTTTTAACCACCTCGGCGATCTCAGCCCCCGAGATAGGAGAGTCCCCTCCCGAGTCCCCAGACCATGCTTCCTCAGTGGAAGGCGTCCTGGTGGGATTGAGGAGGTCTTCGAAGTATTCCCCCCACCGATTCACGACGTCCCGAGTCGAGGTCAGCAGCGCCCCGTCTCCCCCGTACACGGTGTTGACAGAACACTGCTTCCCCCTCCTGAGACGCCGGATGGTGGTCCAGAACCTCCTCGAAGCCGTTCGGAAGTCGTTCTCCATGGCCTCACCGAACTCCTCCCACACCCGAGTTTTTGCCTCGACAACTGCCGAAGCCGCGCTCCGCATGGCCCGCCGATACCCATCAGCTGCCTCAGGAGTCCCACAGGCCAAAAAGGTCCGGTAGGACTCCTTCTTCAGCTTGACGGCATCCCTTACCGCTGGGGTCCACCAGCGGGTTCGGGGGTTGCCGCCGCGACAGGCACCGACGACCTTACGGCCACAGCTCCGGTCGGCCGCTTCAACAATGGAGGTACGGAACAAGGTCCACTCGGACTCTATGTCCCCCGCCTCCCCCGGGACATGTTTGAAGCTCTCCCGGAGGTGGGAGTTGAAGCTCGTTCTGACAGGAGATTCAGCCAGACGTTCCCAGCAGACCCTCACAGTACGTTTGGGTCTGCCAGGTCTGACCGGCATCTTCCCCCGCCATCGGAGCCAACTCGCCACCAGGTGGTGATCAGTTGACAGCTCGCCCCTCTCTTCACCCGAGTGTCCAAGACATGCGGCCGCAAGTCCGACGATACAACTACAAAATCGATCATCGAACTGCGGCCTAGTGTGTCCTGGTGCCAAGTGCGCATGTGGACACCCTTATGCTTGAACATGGTGTTCGTTATGGACAATCCATGACGAGCACAGAAGTCCAATAACAAAACACCACTCGGGTTCAGATCAGGGGGGCCGTTCCTCCCAATCACGCCCCTCCAGGTCTCACTGTCATTGCCCACATGGGCGTTGAAGTCTCCTAGCAGAAAAAGGGAGTCCCCAGAAGGAGCGCTTTCCAACACCCCCCCTAAGGACTCCAGAAAGGGTGGGTATTCTGAACTGCCGTTCGGTGCATAAGCACAAACGACAGTCAGGACCCGTCCCCCCACCCCCCCAGGCGGAGGGAGGCTACCCTCTCGTCCAACAGGTTGAACCCCAACGTACAGGCACCGAGCCGGGGGGAAATAAGCATTCCCACCCCCACTCGGCGCCTCTCCCCAGGGGCAACTCCAGAGTGGAAAAGAGTCCAACCCCTCTCAAGGACGATGGTTCCAGAGCCCAAACTGTGTGTCGAGGCGAGCCCAACTATATCCAGCCGGTACCTCTCAGCCTCGCACACCAGCTCCGGCTCCTTCCCCGCCAGAGAGGTGACGTTCCACGTCCCCAGAGCTAGCTTCTGCAGCCGAGGGTCGGACCGCCCAGGTCCCCACCTCCTGCTGCCGCCCAGCTCACATCGCACCCGACCCCTTTGGCCCCTCCCACAGGTGGTGAACCCATGGGAAGAGAGTTGCCACATGCGAGATTGCCACGGTAAGCATCATGCTAATGTTGACAAGCTGCGTGTTAGCTAGCTCTGTGTGTATTTTGCATACCGTGTTCCCTTTGACACAGCCTCCACTACAAGCATGATCAGTCTGACATTAGAAGAGCATATTTTGTGATTCAGGATGCGGGTATCACGGCAGCAGCAAGTCAGATTCACCCAAGCGGCAACATTCCATGCTGAAAAATGAAGCCCATGCGGAAGTGCAAAAACTTGCAGTTCCTCGACTGGCCGCTTGAGGCTGGCTGCAGAAAGGAGTCAACTCCCATAGACACCCATGTTAAAATGTCCAACTTTACAGCCAAAATAAACATGTTTACAGCCTGGTTCAAAAAAACGGTTTTGGTGTCTTTCAGTAGTGTTCGAGTCCATGACAACTGTGAGGGGGGTGAATTTTTTTAGAATCCATTATTTTAATGCACAGAGAAGGATTTATTTTATGAATAATTAAGGGTGTGGTCAACTTGATTGGCAGCTGTCATATGTCATCACGGCATGACCTTCACGGATTCGAGGCTTTGATTGGTCTGGCCGGAGGTAGGCGGGCTTAGAACACAGACTGAAATGTCCAAGATGGCGGTGCCCAGAAGCTCAATTTTAGGCTTCATCTCCGCTGTTAAGAAATCTATGGGTGACGTCACGGAGGGTTTGTCCATATATATATACAGTCTATGGGTTCACCGGCAGCCGGAGCGGGAGCCCGCTAAAGTGCCAGCAGTCTGCCAGGTGGTCCACCACCAGCCTCAACAACAGGCAGGAACCGCGGCATCAGCTGGCTTCATTTCACAGCAGGATTCAGAAGGAAAGGAGAGCGCTTTGAGTGGAGAAGAGTATGGGATGTCCAGCGACAGGTGAGGGATGGGATGCACAACTTGGATAGCAGCTCAGTTGAAGGTGAAACAGACTTACTACCACTGGCTTCTTATGGAAAATTCAGGTTTGGGCTGTAGGTACAACATGTAAGGCGGTCCGGACTTTAGGGTCAGAGAAGACGGGGGGATGAAACTCACAAAAGAGTGGGTCTCATGCACAGTAACCTCATCTGCTCCAGTCAGATATTAAAAAACAGCAACGTGCATTCAGAAAAAAAGTATATGAACATGCCCGTTCCAAGGCTCACCTAGTCAAGTAAATATGAATGCTAAAGAGACACTTTAGGACAGGCTATAATAAATAGTCAGTCTGAACAGATTGCCACCGCAGCTCACGTATTTTGCACCGCGTAGAAGGAGGCTAAACGTCACCGTCCCGCTTATGGCTTTGAACATGAGATTGATTGCCAAGAGTTAAATGGACTTGATATGGGGAGGATTTTGCATTCCAATGTTGGGTTTGCAAACATACAGAAACATATTTCGGAAGAATTAATAAGAAAACTGTTTGAAAAAATAGTACAGTGCGCATCCAAACTCAGTATAGTGCTGGATGAGTCAACCAGTTTAAGCAAAAAGAGTTGCTTGATAATATATATATAAGGGTTTAGCTGCCAGATATGGACAAGCCTATAAACATTTTTACTGAAGTGGTAGAGCTAGATGATCTAACTGCTCAAGGCATTGTCCACCAACTATTATCTGCTCTAGAACGCCTGCATTTGACTCAGGATTTTCTCTGTAACACCCTTATTGGAGTAACTTGTGATGGCGCTTCTGTCATGTTAGGATGCAAAAACGGAGTAGCCAGTAGGCTCCAGGCCATGTTCCCCCAACATTACAGTGTGGCACGGCTCAGCCCACCCTTGAGCTCGCAGTCGCAGATGTAGTGAAAGAGATGGGCGCTATAAATGACTTTAAAATATTGATGGACGATGAAGTTATATTCACTGTATAGCACATCTAACAAAAACCGAATGGAGCTAAGGGAGTCTGCACGCAAGACAATTTGTCGGGAAATCAGGGTACTGGAGGGCATGTCAGATCAGCCAGGGTGCTACACTGAACTGAGCCAGAGGGGCATTGAGGAAAACTCTCTCCATGGTATCACATTGAATGAAGGAAAATCAAGTGACAAAACACTCGACCCGAAGCAGTTAACTGTGGCTAAGAACATGGAGGCCTGTATGCTATCTCAAGGAGACCGGCTGCCTGATAAAACTGGATATAACGAGTTCATTGAGGAGCTGAAGTTGCTTTACGCACAGTAAAGCAACTCCACTGATGACAAAGTCAGAAGAGCAGGCGTCACTACGGGATCAGGACGGAAATGGGCAGCTGACACATCAGTGGCACAAGCTGAAAGCTCATTGAAGCTGAAGGACATCATCGGGAACCCATGCATAGGGAGGCAAGGACTTGAATCCACCCACTTCCAGCAGTGGGGAAAAGCAGACCCAAGGCAGAGGAGGGACATGATCCAAGCCGACACCTAGAGGAAGAAAGGCGCAGGTCTAGGGCTGTTGAACTTGGAGTACAAGGCGCCTGGACAAAGTGGGACCTGCCGAAGCGGAAGATCACGTGGCCTGAGATCTGGAGACTGGAGCCCTTTCGCATCTCCTTCCTGCTTCGTTCAGTGTACAACACCCTTCCATCACCAACAAACCTCCACAGACGGGGAATGAGGGAGGACCCATTGTGTAGGCTATGCGGAGGGAGGAGAACAATGGCGCACATACTGGCAGGATGCAAAACAGCTGTTAGCCAAGGAAGATACAGGTGGCTCCATGACAAGGTTCTCAGTGCGCTGGCTGACATCTTGGAGTGGGAGAGGCAGAAAAAGTGCTAGACCAGTACAAGGCCGGCGACATCCATTCAGTTCATCAGAGAAGGGGAGAAACCACCAGCCCCTAAGAAGACCAAAAAGAGCCTCTTGCAAGCAGCACAAGGACCTGGGAAGGAAACTAGTCTTCCCCCAGGTTGTGCAAACACCACTGAGGCCGGACGTGGTCTTATGGTCTGAGGAGGCAAGGAAGATCATCTTGATTGAACTGACGGTCCCGTGGGAAGACGGGTGCGAGGAGGCCTATGAGCGGAAAGCCACCAAGTATCAGGACCTCGTTGAGCAGTGCAGGGCCAAAGGGTGGCAGACATGGCTATTCCCGGTTGAGGTCGGGTGTAGGGGTTTCCCGGCGCAGTCTGTGTGGAAGACACTCACAGCTCTGGGTATAGCAGGAAGGGAGAGGAAGGCAGCTGTCCGTAGGTTGGGTGAGGCAGCAGAAAGAGCGTCTTGCTGGCTCTGGAGTAGAAGGGAGGAGTTGAGCTGGGGGCCAGGAGGAGATGGGCAGTGACTGGCCACCACTGCCGACCTGCCAACTAGAGGGTGTTGTGGTTCAGGGTCGAAACACCCTGTGAAAGTTGGACGCCACCTGACGACATCTTCTCCTGGCTGAAAGCTACAGTCACGCACTACAGTCAGTGACTGAGGTAGACAGCATCAGCATAGATGTATCCAATAGTATTTCCCCTGGGAAACCAGTGACTTCCAGGAAAGGCTGGATGGCATATGACACCCGTAGACCGCCCACCCACAGACCCGTCACTCCTGCCCCGGCAACCCCACCACTGCATACACTATAAAAATAGGCCAACCTCTACCTATACTAAATAACTTCATACAAAGTTAAGACTGGTTTGTATTTAGCTCGCCCGCCCGGCGAGACCCTCCCCCGGGGTCTGAGCTTATACCGCCGTCCAACTCCCCGGGGCAACGGCTTCGCTGGACGGCGAGGACAGGAAGCGGCTGGAGGAAAGAAGGGCGCTGTAGTGGCCGCACAGGGAGCGATGGCCACACGGCACTCTTTACGAAGGCCCTGGTCCAACTAAAGGAGGCAACCAGCCTCCCCTCCTAACACCTGCGTCATTAACTCCCCTTGGCTAACTGTCTTCGTCGCCGGCAGCTCTAGATCGCTGCGAACGACACCCTCCCCAGCTATGCCGAACTTGTTGCTCCTCTCCCTCCCACGCCACATCTCCCACACCTATATTACCAGATTGTCCCTTCCCACTTCTCTGCACAGCTGCACCACATCAGCGATAAAGGAGTCCCTGCTCCTAATGTCACCCACCAGGTCTCTCTTAATGTCACCACAATATTTTTGTGTTGTTTACAAACCGTGAGTAAATTCTTCTGCGACAAAAACTGAATATCCCTCCAGTGTAGTGCATATGGCTTCGGGCATAATTGATTGTATGCCATCTATTTGATTGTTTTCCGTGACTTTAAACCAGTGGTGTAGCCAGAAATTTTAATTAAGGTGCGCCTGTGAGATTTTGGGTGGCCTCAACCCAGTGAAAATTAAGGGCGCAAATAGGACATGTGTGATGCAAATGATGTGGAGGCTCAGCTGAAAATGAAAACACCACTTACTGTGTGGCCTATAGCCTTTTTCAGTGCTCTCAAAAGTAAGGTGATCGCGTATTGAAAATCAAAAAACGCACGTTAAAATATGCTAGCTTGCAAGAATATAATTCACTGAAGGCTGCAACATGGTTAATTGTCAAACTGAAATGAAGATCTAAGTAAAAAATAATGAGCTGTCGGCTATTTTAAGGCAGATTCTAAAACTGTTAGTCCCAATGCTTGATTCTGATTGGCTGATAGGTGTACCTTATAAGATAAGGTACACCTGTCCCCATCCAATGCTGCTGCTGACCGCTTCACATATCACTCCGTGCATAGCAACGACGACGACAATAAAGAAACCCTGTAGGGATTTGTTTTTTTGTTCAAAGCATTAATTAACTGCACAAACGATGGTCTGTAGTGTCGATAAACTGCTTGTGGAAAGGGGCTGTTAAAAATAAAGTGATTGCTTGCAAGCGACGTGTTGTTTCTGCAACCTGGCCGGGAACTACTTCCTTGTATCTGGGAACTACTTTGTTGCGCATCTAGTGAATTATTAGTGAAACGGAAGCGTTTTTATTGCTACATGTCTATGATTTTTCATATTGCCGCATTGGTAACAGTTTTAGAATAGCAATTAGCCACTCGACGATGTGAATTATGGAGAAAATATGGAATGCCTGAGAGGCGTTCCATATTTTCTCCATAATCCACACCCTCTCGTGACTAATTGCTAAAATAAAAACTTGCAATTCTGTGGCTATTTTAGAAATTAATTTTATTGTAGTTCTAAAAAATCAACACGTGAGTTTGTTAACCAGCTAACCAGAGCTGTACGGCTCTGGCTAAAACATTCGAAAATGTCTGTTCTCGCCAAGGGTGCGTGTTGCATGCAACTTAGTCTGTCAGTGTCCAGAGCCCGTGTCTTTATTATCACATCTTCCGCTTGTTAACGATATGGTTGTAGAAACGTACGGCTTTATGTAACATTGTGTCAATTGCGAGCAGAATATTTTAGGTGTGCCAGGGTCACGTTTGGGTGGCCCAGGCACACCCTGGCACACCTGTGGCTACGCCACTGCTTTAAACACTGTTACACCTCTTGTGATGTTTTCGCTTTGTTTTTGAAAGTTTTATGGATCACCATGGTTTTAAATAGTTTTTCATGGGGTGCACCAAGAGATTTTCTTCTAAATATATTTTTTAACATTTTGAATGTATTGTCATGTAAAGCTTTAAGAATGGGTTACATGCAGGTAGAGACAATCCCCCCAAATATTGCACTGTTTTCTAAGACAGCCACGAAACAGCAGGGGGAACATCAGTGGCCAACCGCAGAATCCAAGCAACGGCATCGTCACATGTGAAGACAATGAGTCAACATTGACTTATATTCCCCTGTATTTCCCCTCTGCTTTCAGGACTTCATTTTAAATGCACCTTTGGGTTTCATCGGGAATAAGCTGCCCAATGCTGCCGGTCTCTCTGTACTTTGTCAATAAAGTAGCCTTTGTTTTTTTTAATTTTCAACTTATCATTATTTTAGATTTGGACCACACCTTGTGTTATTTACTGGTTCAGCTGTTTTCTTTCAGGGGATTTCACACCTCAAGGGGAATACATATTGTATGAAATATAATGAAATATTGTGTTAAAGAAGAACCAATGACACATAGCCTAGTATGGAGTGAGTAGAGTGTGATATCTGTTACGAGGTTAAAGACTGCTTCATTGTGGTTTAAAACCCATGACGTATATTGAAGTAGTATGCACAGGCCGGCCCAACTCCATAATGGGCATTATCCGAAAACAACCACCGCCAATCAGCCTGTAGGGGGCGTCTCAATTCCTTTAAACTCCTGGAGGGTATAAGAAAACGGGAGCGGACTAGTGGATCATTTGTTACTTCAACTTTCCTTTCGCTTTCGTTTGGTATACTCGATAGGTCTAAATGAACGGAGGTGTGTTCGTGTGTGTGAGAATAGAGGAATAGATAGTTTAGTGTATCACATTTTGAAAACAAATGGACAAATCCCATGGAGGGTCCAGTTATCAGAAAGTATTCGCGCTTCGACTTTGTATTTTCCCTTCTTGGGCTGCTTTTCTTCTTGGCGGACATCGTGCTGGACGTATGGGCACTGGTGCATTTCTACCAGGACGGAGAGTACATCTACATGGGGCTGTTGGTCCTGTTCCTGGTGGGCTCCTCGGTCCTGGGGCAGCTGTTCAGCTGGCTCTGGTACCGGTATGACAACTACGAGACACACAGTCGCTCAGAGGGCTGCGTGAACAAGGTGGTCCTTATAGGCCTGCACTTCTTCCAGTTGGGCGTATACCTAAGGTGGTGTGAACCTTTTTTATTCTTTAACGAAAGACAGACAATCATAATACAAGTTAAAATAATAGGACTATATTAAAACAAAAGTGTACTTATATAATGATATATGTGTATATATACAAAGTGTAACTCCTTCCAAGCCCCTTCTGAAGTTACCTTCACAAATCACATCACAAATTATACTAAAGCGACTTTCCCAGTCTTTGCATAAACCTTTAACACAGGGTTCGAATTATCTTATCGTCTTTAAGAGGGTCTCTCAATCTCATAGCCTTACCGTGCGCAAAAGCGCCGGGTGACACACGCAAACAACAAACAGTGAGGCGTAGCCACGGGCGGCATGGCAGGTCGAATGTTACTGTTATGGCAGGTCGAATGCTATGTTATGGCTGGTCGAATGTTACTGTTATGGCAGGTCGACTGTTACTGTTATGGCAGGTCGAATGTTAATGTTATGGCAGGTCGAATGTTACCGTTATGGCAGGTCGAATGTCATGGCAGGTCGAATGTTACTGTTATGGCAGGGCGAATGTTACTGTTATGGCAGGTCGAATGTTACTGTTATGGCAGGTCGAATGTTAATGTTATGGCAGGTCGAATGTTAATGTTATGGCAGGTCGAATGTTACTGTTATGGCATGTGTCACATCTTTGTCGAATGCGCCACAACCCGCGCTTTCTGAACGCGTTCAATACGCGTCAAGAAACGCGTGTTTGACGCGTTTTGTGTTGCCTTTATGGGAGCCAATCCTCACTTCATGGGAGCTCGGCTCCCTCTGGCTCCCACGAAATTCTACCACTGCTTTTACATCATCATCATTGCGCCTCACCTGCTACTTATAATAACTTTCCTGGCTGCTACCTGCAGGTATTTAGGGGTGCTGGAGAGTGCCGTGCGCAATTTCTGCTCCAAAAAACAACTCATAGAGAACAAGACTGTGTTCCTGGCCCACGACCTGTCTCTGCTGCGGCTCTTTGAGACCTTCTCGGAAAGCGCCCCTCAGCTCGTGCTGATGCTGACGGTCGTGCTGAAGGCCGAAAGATGGACGGAACCCGTCACAGGTAGGAGTTTGCACTCACACTTAGTCTAAGGAACTGAGAACATGTTGAAAATTATGCATAGGAATTAAAGATGATAGGTCGGTAGAAGAGAGAGCAGATCAACAGACAATGTAGCTTAATTCACTCACAAATAGCTTCCCGAAGGGTATACTATTTCTCACAAATGATACCAAAGCAAAAGCTCTCCCATCTCATCCTCTCCCACCCTCCAGTGCTGAAGGCGCTCGGGTCCGCAGCAGCCATCGCGTGCAGTGTGACCCTGTACCATCGCTCCATGCGCTCCTTCCTGAGTGACAAGGCCCAGCCGAGCCTCTGCTCCTCCCTGCTGTACTTCACCTGGAACCTCCTGCTCATCTTCTCCCGGCTGGCCGGCCTGGCCCTGTTCGCCTACGCCCTGCCCTGCTACATCTTCCCGCACTTCCTGTGCTGGTGGGCGGTGCTGGTCTTCCTTGCCTGGTGCTCCAAGACCACGCTGATGGAAAGCCCCGGGGGGGAGTGGCTGTATCGCGCCACGGTGGCCCTCATCTGGTACTTCAGTTGGTTCAAGGTGAACGACGGCCGCACCCTGTACCGCTATGCGCTCTACCACACGTTGATGATGTTGGACCTGGGCCTGCTCTGGGGCCTGGCATACTGGAAGACCCACAACACGCCAGGCCGGGACACGTCGCTCGTCATAAGCGCGATCATCTTAGGGTCGTACCTGCTGGGCCTGCTGCTCAAGGCGCTGTACTTCAACTTCCTCCATCCCAAGATGGGAGACGTTGAGCAGGCATCGGGTGATGTGACCGACGGCGTGCCGATGCGTCTCAAAGGCACCGGCGCTGGAGATTCCCCTGACAGTGGTCAGCGGAAGGCCCCTGAGTACCACGATGAGGGGGGTCGCTCTGGGTTTGATGAGTTGGAGGAGAACCTGGAGGACAGAACGTTGGAGGTGGGGGAGGAGAAGGTGGAGAAACTGGAGAACAAAAGGTTGAAGCGCTTGGCTCAGAACTTCTTCTCTTAGTTCCGCTGGGGAGTACCGCAGGGACAGAATTAGTTCATTTATTTGTACGACTTAGCACTTTTTAGTGGCTCTTTGTAACTTGTAGGCACTAAGCCAAGCCACTAAGCCACTAAGATGTTATACGCTAGCTGTGGTTAACCTAGCAATTGAAACGCTTGAAACTTCTGGATCTGGTGACTTTCTTACTGTATTAACAGCAATGAAATGTTTCACCTTCTTCTGATAAAAGTGCTTTTTGTCGCTTTGAATAAAAGCGTCTGCTAAATGCCCGTCATTAATAGCTAGCAGCAAAACAGCAAATACAAAACATAAAACAGCACAATACATAAAACTGTCATTGTGAGAGAATCAGTATGATTCATACAATCAACACAAGGCAATCATTGTTGGTGACACATTTGTGCTGACTTTAGCCAATGCTTGAGGCTGGTTTTAAAAACTGTGAAGCTTCCCGAGTGTCTAATTTTAAGTAGATGCCTGATGCTCTTAAAACAACTCAGATCAGAGTCAAATGGACATCAGTCTCTTCATCGCAAAGTATTTATTTGGAAATACATTACCTTATCTTTAAGAGCACAGCAGGGCATGTGCTCTTGTACAAGTTCCCAAAATGGGTTCCGGGTTTGTTTTCTATTGTTGTTTAGTTTAGACACGTAATGCTTGTGAGTTTGTTGTGCCTGTTGCAGTTTACAGACCAGTCTATCGGACCTCCTTCCTCATTAACAGACCACAACAAATGCACAACTTTTTTACATTGCAATGTCACTTCACTTTTTACCACTTCTGCTCAGGAAAATGTTGAGTATACCGTGAAGCTAGTATTTAATATGATGAATGAAGTGCGATTGTCAATTGTGATCCTAACTCTCTGTAAAACAGCTGTGTGTATGTGTGTGTACATAAAAGAACCAGACACTGAACAACACGTGATAATGTTTTCTTTCCATTTTTTGATAATTTATTTACATTGCAGAGGGAGTGTGTACAGAACACGGCGGGAGGCCTTTAACAAATAGTGATTATGTAAATGAGCCTTGGCGACAGCGCTGTGGGTGGAGCTCAGCGCGTCACGCTCGCTCGGCCGCACGGCACCGGCGCCATGAGATGAACTTCGAGAACAACAACAACAACAACAACAACAACAACAACGAACACGAAACAAAAAAAAAAGTTTCAAAGGTTGCAGTTTAAAAATACACAGTCTTTGGCATTGAGAAAGGGAAAAATAAAACTACGATGTGCACGGCAGCCACAACGAGCCTCGAAAATGGGTCCGGGTAACAAAGACAAAACAAAAAGAATCCTGAAAGCATGACAGTTGAAACAAAGAGAGTTTTTGAGGATTACCTACAACTGCGGGCTTGTCCTGTGTGTAACAGCCGGGTTCTCCGGTGATTGTCTCCGAGCCTCCTTCACAGGTACAACACGTGATGGGCGCAAAAGAAAAAAAATAAAATCGACAGCTTGGAATTTCTTTCGCAATTCAGAAGTTACGCAATCCTCTGAACGAGGCATTCCCGATGCTCCAGAAACATCTGTCACGATTCAGATCCAAGAAAGGTATAATTTGTAATATAACAGACTGTCCGTAAATCATGACCGCTTTAAAAAACAAAACAAAAAACATATCATGAATTTGTCATATCATAAGCATTTTGAAAAGAAAAATAAACTGAATAAACAGACAGAACAATCAAACCACAATTAGTATTTGTGTCTTTTAAACATGTCAAGTTGCTGAAGTGTTAGCTTCCGCAGAAATCATATATATATATATATATATATATATATATATATATATATATATATATATATGTATGATAAAGAGTTAAAAAAACAAAACAACACTTTGGATAATAAACATATGACGGTACTTCCCTTTTTTTGAGATTACAATAACTGGTTAAAAAGGCACAATATAAATATGCAGACACACAAAAGAAAGAGGAAAAAACAAAACCTAATACACCAAAAACACATTCTTATTGGTCAAAGCTGCATGATTCTACGCGTGAAACCAGGCTCAGTTAAATTCAGTCATAATCTTCCAGACACCCCTCCCCTCCTCTCCGTCTCCCCATTGGTCAGCGTGTCCAGCTGTACATGTATTGCAGTCGTCCCCACCGTTGTGACCCCGCCCGCCCCCCCCCCCCCCCCCCCCCCCGCCCCCCCCACCACCAACACCACCACCACTATCACTTCCTCCAGCACCCTAGCTGATCCTGCGTGGGCGCCAAGACACGCCGGTTGGATGCCATGTGACTTTAAGGGTGACAGGAAGGACATGGCGCAGGGGGGAACTCACTAGGGGGATGCACGCGGAGGGCGGAGCTTTGAGGGCGCCGGTCTTGGGATCCGGGTGTGTGTCGTGGGTGTTTCTCACGGTGCGTGTAAACCACCGCAGGCTTCATGCGAATGATTGAGAGTATTGCCTCGTGGGTCCACACTGCAGTAGGAGTGTACTTTCCAAGGCAGCAAGATTAACATTGTGTGGGTTCTCTCTCTGTGGGTCCGTTCGGGAGGCGACGGCACAACCTGCCAATTCTGACAAGCTTTGAGCTCAAAGTTTTTCAAACAACAAAAAAATCGAACTTGCTGTACAGATTGTAACAGACTATAGAGTGCTGCCATGATTGTATTTATCGTCATCATGAGAGAATGTTTTTACAGGAGTCCCACACGCTTAATATAGTAACCCCCCCCCCACACACTAACACTGTCTGAAGTGATCCTGACTGGTCACCCAGGGTCACCAGGGGGCAGTTGAAAGGGGTTTGTTGAGGAGTCGGTTGGTGGGCCTCGCACACAGGAAACAGGAAGAGGAAATCCGCCGTGACGGTGGTTGCATTCGAGCGATGTGGTCTCCGGGCCAACGGGGGAAAAACTCCGCCCGTTGGCAGGCGAGCTGGAGGCTAGCAGGCTAGCTGGGGGCTAGCAGGCTAGCAGGAGGTTAGCGGACAGTCAGATAAAAAGGGGACGCGGCGCGGGTTTTCATCTTCCCGCCTCAGAAAGGGTTACTTCCTGGTGTAGGCGGACCCCGAGAACAGACCAGACCACAGCGTCCATCTGTCAGGCAGGCCCATAGAGAGGGGGGGGGGGGGGGGGGAGACAGGGAGGGAGGGAGGGAGAGAGAGAGAGAGAGAGAGAGAGAGAGAGAGGGAGAGGGAGAGAGAGTCCCTCTTGATGTCCCAGTCAGTGCCAGTTCCAGCTTGTTTGAGCGTTTAGCTGCCATACAGCTCAAGGGTCAAGGGTCATCCATCCAGTCCCACCAAGCCGTTTAGACAGTTTGGTGGGACCGGATAGAGTCCGAGTCCTCGCCAGCACCAAAGCCTCACCCGCAGAACTCCAGGCTAAGGCCGGCGGTGCTGCTGCTATAGTACTCGCCAAAAACAACAACAACAACAACAACAACAAAAGAAAAACAAAACAGGAAATGAAAGTTGTATAGTGGAGGTTGGTTGAGGGAGGGAGGGAGGGAGGGAGGGAGGGAGGGTGGATGGGTGGATGTGGGGTGGGGGCAGGAGTCCTCCCGGCACCCCTCTACCACCACCACCACCACCACCACCACCACCTGGTCTACAGGAAGTCCAGCTCCAGCGCCTGGTGCAGGGACACCAGGTCCCCGTGGGTGGAGATGCGCCAGAACGGCATGTTGTGCTGACCAAGGAGCAGAGAGAGAGAGAGCAGGTCAGACCCTCCATACACCGGTGGTGCTAATGCTGTGGTAACCATGACGACTACGTTCTAGCAACCGTGGTGCTGATGCTGCGGTGACAGTGGAGATGATGTCGTGGTCACCGTGGTGATCATCTGCTGTATTTAAAGTTGTAACTACGGCGCTTGTGTTGCGGTGCGTTGTGTTAACCCCGGTGCTGATGTTGCGGTTGCCATGGGGATTGGTTCACCTGTTTGGCTGCGAACTCCTCATCCCGGCCGTCCCCGATCACCACGTAGGTCACCTTCTTGCCGAAGCGCGAGACAATCCTCTCGAAGCAGCTCTCTTTCCCTGGAGGGGGGGGGGGGGGGAGACAACAGCTTTCAGGGGCTTCACTTCCAGCCCACCTTCACATATACACAGAATGTTATTGTTGTTCTGTTACTCTATTGTAGATGAATTTCGAATCATGTTTGGCTGACAAAAAAAAAAAGAAAAGAAAAGATATCCTTCACTTCTCTCCACGGACCTATTTTGGTGGCGCTGTAGATCGTGTCGATAGAGAAGATTTCTCCCAGACCGTAGAGCAGAACCTTGGCGAGGGCCGGAACCAGCTGAGTGGTGGTCACCAGGATGTTCAGACACTTTCCCCTGAGAGACACACACAGACACACACACACACACACACACACAGACACAGACACAGACACAGACACAGACACAGACACAGACAAACACACACACACACACAGACACAGACACAGACACAGACACACAGACACAGACAGAGACAGACACAGACACAGACACACACACACACACAGACAGACACAGACACACAGACACAGACAGACACACACACACACACAGACACAGACACAGACAAACACACACACACACACAGACACACACACAGACACTTTAAAATGTTGCCCCATCGTTTTTCCCTAAAAAGCACAGGAATTGAAAGGGCGGGGTTTCCCGCAGCTCTTTACAGCTTAGGCAGCCGCCTAAGCAACACACGCCTGCGCCTTAACTAACGTCTTCAAAAAAAAAAAAAAAATTATATTTGCTATATTGGCCGTGTTACTCGGTCCTGTTTCTCCCTTTTATTCCAAACTGTGACCAACGCCAGTCTCCCTTCTCTGCTGAACGCATTTAAAATAAAATAAAACGTTAAGTTTAAGACCAACCGTTTTTTTTAACTCTTCAAACAACTAATGCAACTACAATAAAAACATATTTTAGTAAGTATCGCAAATATAAATTGCCTACATACCAGGGCTCCGAACCGGTTCAAGGAACGAAAACGAAAACCGAAAACGAATGGCATTTTATGAGGAACGGAAACGGAAACGAAAACCAAATGGTCTTCAACTGTTTCGTAACAGAAACGTTATACTGGAATACCCAAAACCGGTTAATAATGTTTTTTTTTCATTCTCTATATAGCCTATAAAATTTCGCAAAAGCATAGCCTATTTCATGAAAAAAAAAAAACTAATTCCAGTTGCCGCGTTCACTTCGCCGCCCGCTAAGCTCAGCTGTCACAAATTCCCACCACCACCCTGGCGAGAGGCGATTGAAATGTAAAATTAGTTAAATTGGAAGTTGTTGGAGAGACTTGGGTATTTGTCAGCAACATAGACAATACGACATATTCGGGGTTAGAAATTATTATTAGCGAGCCTCTATATCTGAAGATCTCCATGGAATACGGATAAAACGTACAACCAGGTAAGGAGTTTCTAGCCCACTTATCCAGAGATGATTTTGATACGAAATTATATTTATCATAGAATATAGGCTACAGTCAGCAGCAGTCTGCCTGGTATGTGAGATGGATATCGCAAATATTTTTGGATGCTGCATGTGATTTATGATTTTTGCGCATTTAGACTACCTACTGTGTAAATTAAGGGCAAATACCAATAAGTAGGTCTATTGTAAGATATCGACCACAAAAATAGACTAGGCCCAATAACACTGCCGGAACGTTAAGAACGAACGTTATTTTACGTTCCGAACCGGTTCAGGAACGATATGTTGGTGGCGGAACGCAAGAACGAAAACGTTAAATATACCGGTTCCGTTCGGAGCGGAACGATTGAAAAATAATTTCGTTTTCAAGCCCTGCTACATACACACGTAGCCTACGTTCTTTCTTTTATATTCGCTTCATTACATCAATGGTTCGCGCTTGTCTGTTATGATGGCTGCGGCTGCACTAAAGAAAATGTTCGCGGTCACTTTTCAAAGTTATAGAACGCTAAATTTATAACTTTGAGTTCAGGCACCGTAGCAATAGGTCCTACATAAAAACAATGCACTGAAATATCTCGACACCGCTATAAGGTGACGTGTCGACTGATGTCAAGGAGACCGCTAAACTTTTACGGGTTGGAGACGCAGTCAGTGACGTCACGATGTGCAAATTTGTTTAAATTCATACCGACGTATTCACCATGACCAAAATTGTAATTTTGTAAAAAAAAATGTTTTACTCCTCCTCCCCCACCACCACCATCACCTCCACCACCACCATCACCTCCACCGCCCGATCCCCGGCAACCCTCTGAACACAGAGGTAGTGGGTGGAACCCGGAGTGGGCTATGGACCCTAAACATGCAGGGTGGCTTTACCACAGCTCTGCCATAAGTAGTGACTGACCACCTTTGCACATGTTTTGCACTTTCTTTAGTTAAAATTGCATCACTTGCATGTCACTTTGCATTGTTCTCGTTCCAGATGTTATTTTGAAAAGCTTATTATTTATTTATTATAATATTTTATTTTTATGTAATATTCAGTGTTTAATAAATAATTGTTCAATGTAGTACAGAGTCTGTAGTCTATATCGCGCCGCCCCCCCCCCCTCCCCCACCACCTTAACTAACAACATTTCTGCGGGAAACCGTGAAGGGCGATGCATAACCACACACATACACCTGAACCTGATTAACAACACACACACACACACACACACACCCACCCACACACACACACACCTGGACTGGATGAGGAGCAGGGACTTGAGGGCCGTGTTGAGCAGGCGTCAGTCACGTTCTCAACATCAGACTGAACCCTCAGCAGAAGATCCCTCTTCATCGGACTCAGCAGGCCTGAGACACACACAAACACACGACACACAGGATAAAACCAAGGCTCAAGACCCAAATCATTAGGAAATAAATGCTGATATACTCGATAAACTGCCAAGGATAAGCACCAACTGAGCTGTTCAGAGATCATGTGACATGCATGTGACATCATAGGGGGCATACTGTCACATGCCCCCTATGATGTAAGGGCGCCATGCAAAACAGCTGAAACGTGTCTTAAAATAAACATTATGTCCCGACAGTCAATATACTGTTCAAACATGGCTGCGGCGATCCCTTTGGCCACCCCCCCCCCCCCCGAGACTACAGCCACAACAAGCTAGCGGGCAACAGCGTGCTAACCAGCTGATTGTAGCATGGTAGCGCGACGCTAGCTCTCACCTCCAACGTTAGTCTTGTAGGCGTTGTAGACCTCCTTTAGCCGGCGGTAGCGGAAGGCTAGCTTGCGCATCCACTCCACGCCACCGGGGACGCCGGTCGGCCCGGATCCCCCGCCCCCCCGCACTGGAGCCGCTGAAGCCATCAGCCAGGAAGTTATAGTTACTGAGAGAGAGACAGAGAGAGAGAGAGAGAGAGAGAGAGAGAGAGAGAGAGAGAGAGAGAGAGAGAGAGAAGAGAGAGAGAGAGAGAGAGAGAGAGAGAGAGAGAGAGAGAGAGAGAGAGGAGAGAGAGAGAGAGAGAGAGAGAGAGAGAGAGAGAGAGAGAGACAGACAGACAGACAGACAGAGGGGGAGAGAGAGAGAGAGAGACAGAGAGACAGACAGACAGAGGAGAGAGAGAGCGAGAGAGACAGAGAGGAGAGAGAGAGAGCGAGAGAGACAGAGTCACAGAGAGACCGAGAGAGAGAGACACAGACAGACAGACACAGAGAGAGAGAGAGCGAGCGAGAGAGACACACAGACAGACAGACAGACAGAGCGAGAGAGAGAGACACACAGACAGACAGACAGACAGAGACAAATAAGAAATGTTATAAATATGGTTGTTGTTTTTTGCATTGGGGACAGAACCCAGAACCTCGGTGTTAAACCCCATAGCCCCTGCTAGACCAACCCGCTGCCGACAGGTCTAAAAGCCTGTGCCAAATGGCTGCATGCTGGATTATTACGTCATTCACGGCAGACCCGTTCCAGAAGACTCTATGAACCTCCAGACACCCACCTGAGGTCCTGTCCGTTGTCGTCAGACGCCACGTCCTCCACATGGACCTGGTCGCATTCCTGGAAGAGGAAGTGGTGGTTTAGTCAGCTGGGTCTGCTGAGGCATGTTCCCTCACCACCACCACCACCACCACCACCACCCACGCAGACAACAAAACCCCCCTCAGGTCATGAGACGAGGTCATTTATTCCTCGATAACACCATGTTTGTACCATGCCCTGCTATAGAACATTTAAGCGTGAAATGTTTTTTCGGGACCAGGTGTGCGTGTTGATCCAGGCCTTATAGACTGCTAAACACGACGAGCAGATCAGAGTCTTTGTCCTCTACCTCCAGGTCGTTGAAGAACAGGTGTGTGTCCGCCAGTTCAAAGATCAGCTCCTCCATTTGGAGACCCAGGTTCAGCACTGTGGCTGGGTCCTGAACACAGAAACACACACACACACACACACACACAATAAAGTATCTGAACCTATTACATGACATTCTACTGCTCAAACGGTACAACATGGGTTCGACTCCCATGAGGGCCAGGTGTGGACTCGCGGCATCCCAAGACACTTTGGATACATTTGGGTATATTTTAATTTCTGTTTATCTTTGATGGAATGGGGACGACGACGCAGGACACGCGACGGCAGTCAGCTTGTGCCAGAGTCACCATCACCGTCAAGGCATACAACCCCAGGAAATAACACACAGACACACACACCTTGCCGAACTTCTGGGCGAAGGAGCCGGTGAGCAGGGAGTGGAATATGATGATGGTCTCATCCAGGTCCCACAGGAAGACTCGCTGAAAAACACAGACACGTTTTGGGCTGGGGTCAACCACACGGCTTCGACCCCAAAAGAGCATCGCAAAAACGAAAAACCGAGCTCGTTAGTCTAGAAGTAAAACCATTCATGGTTGGGCCATCAGAACCTCAGCTTCCCCAAAAAAATGCCCACCAGGCCCACTGACGGATTAAATGGCAACCACCGGGCAACACCCCCTGTAGCGACCGCGGGTTCGATTCCAGCCCGCGGTCCTGCGCTCCACATGTCATCCCCCCGCGGTTGACTGGGGGGGGGGGGGGCGGGGCTAACCTCCAGGTGGTTGACCCAGAGAGAGGGAGGGGGAGGGTTGGGGGGCGGGGCTCACCTCCAGGTGGTTGACCCAGAGAAGGGGGCGGGGCTCACCTCCAGGTGGTTGACCCAGAGAGAGGGAGGGGGAGGGTTGGGGGGCGGGGCTCACCTCCAGGTGGTTGACCCACAGAAGGGGGGGCGGGGGGGGGTAGGGGGGCGGGGCTAACCTCCAGGTGGTTGACCCAGAGAAGGGGGCGGGGCTCACCTCCAGGTGGTTGACCCAGAGAGAGGGAGGGGGAGGGTTGGGGGGCGGGGCTTACCTCCAGGTCGGTGTCGGTGGAGGGGCAGCCCTCGGGCTTCTTGGCCTTGCCTTTGGCCTTCCCCACGGAGTTCCTGCGGCCCGCGTCGTCCAGCTCCCGGGCCCCGGTGGGGAGGGCCACCCCGGCCGGCAGGGCGATGCCCGGGGGCAGGTTCTCCTGCGGGGGGGCGTCTGGAGGAGGACGGGGGTCAAAAGGTCGAAAGGTTAGGCAGAGTTGACCTGCGGCGGCGGCGTTTCGCACACACACACACACACACTCTCGCCGCCACTGTGATCGATCGCCGTCGACGACAGAAAAGGGAAAGAAGGGGAAGAGAGAGAGAGAGAGAGAGAGAGAGAGAGAGAGAGAGAGAGAGAGAGAGCGGGGGAGGCGGGGCTGGGAGGTCAGGTGACGTATTCACCGGTGTTGCTGGGCAGCCCGGCAGACACGGTGCTCTCCGACTTGACGGCCGGGGTAGCCCGCCACGCCCACGTCCGTTACCGTGGCTGTCGCTGCTGGGCAGGCCGGGGGGCGCGTAGCTGGGCAGTGGGGCGTAGTACTGGGAGAACTGGCCCTGGGAACCCAGGGAGGAGTAGCTGCTGAACTCCTGGAGGAGGAGAGGAGAGGAGAGGAGGAGAGGAGAGGAGAGGAGAGAAGAGAAGAGAAGAGAAGAGAAGAGAAGAGAAGAGAAGAGAAGAGGAGAGGAGAGAAGAGGAGAGGAGAGGAAAGGAGAGGAGAGGAAAAGAGGAGAGGAGAGGAGAGAAGAGAAGAGAAGAAAAGAGGAGAGGAGAGGAGGAGAGGATGAGGAGAGAGGAGAGGAGAGAAGAGGGGAGAAGAGAAGAGAAGAGAAGAGAAGAGAAGAGAAGAGGAGAGAAGAGAAGAAGAGGAGAGGAGAGGAAAGGAGAGGAGAGGAAAAGAGGAGAGGAGAGGATGAGAGGAGAGAGGAGAGGAGAGAAGAGAAGAAGAAAAGAGGAGAGGATGAGAGGAGAGAAGAGAAGAAAAGAGGAGAGGAGGAGAGGATGAAAGGAGAGGAGAGGAGAGGAGAAAGGAGAAGAGGGGAGAAAGAGACAGAGACAGAGACAGACAGACACACACAGCTGGTTAGGAGGGCGACATCAATTCATCAACGTATTGTCCTCATCATCATCATCATCACCAGCTCATCGCCGTGTCATTCATGATTAAAACATTGACTCTTGATTGGTTCGACTTGGACCAGGGCCCTCCCCCTCCTCTCGTCTCCCTCGTACCTGATTGGGCGCCGGGGCGGGCGCGGTGTTGGCGGCGGTGGCGGGGATGTTTGAGTAAACACTGGACGTGGTGAAGCTGGAGCCTGCAGGACAGCAGCGGCAACACACTTTACACACCGCACCTCGAGGAGGAGGTGCACGCACACGCACGCACGCACACACACACGCACACACGCACGCACGCACACACACACGCACGCACGCACACACGCACACACACACACGCACACACACGCACGCGCACACACACACATACGCACACGCACACACACATGCACGCACACACACGCACACACACGCACACGCACACGACCACACACACAGGGTTCGTAGCCTACCTGTGGGCATCTTCGTGTTCGTTTTTAACAGGGTTCGATGCCCAAAGGCTAACTGAAGGCATCCTCGAGCAAGATGCGCCCCCCCCCCCCTTAGTGCCCATGTCCCCCCCAATGTCTTTTTCTGCGCATCTGGGTCATTCTCCACTCGTTAACAATGAGTCCGCATCCGCGGACAAATGGAGACGCCTCGACAATAAGCATGGCGCCCAGCCCCTCCCCCAGAGCGTCGGCCATTTTGTGCAGCCAAAGCCGAAACACCTTGCTTTTGGCTCACTTCAGTTTTTTTTTTTTACCAGAGAACCAATCCCACAATGACATCCCAGCCCTAAAGAGCACCGATGAATAACCAACAGGTAGCCAGTCTCCCCCTGGTGGCGGTTGTTATGTGTCTGGGAAAGCCGTGATGTTACATGGAGGACAAGGAGGAAGGAGGAGGGCGGAGGGAGGAAGAGGAGGGTGAGGGTCACGGCTTGCCTTGGCTCGGGTAGGAATAGTGAAGCTGGCCGGGCTGCGTGGACGTGTATGCGCTGCTGAAGCTGAGAAACCCCGGCTGACCAACAGAGGGCGCCTCGGGCAGCCCTGTCTCTGTTTTTATGCCTGGCCACATAGCACCTGAAGGAGAGGAAGGAGAGGAAGGAGAGCAAGGAGAGGGCAATGGGAGCGGATGGGAAAGGGACCAGGAGGAGGAGGAAGAGGAGAAGAAGGATCAAAGAGAAGCAAGAGGAGGATTGGTGGTATTAGGAAAGATAAAAAAACGAAAGCTCTCTCAGTTACCAGGTGTGACGTTTGGTTTTCACGTCAGATTAAGCAGAGATTAATGAATTAAAAAAAACAAAAACAAACAAACAAACAAAAAAAAAGCCAAAAGGCTGTGGAGTCTGCGTTGCCAAGGCGACCGGTAGCACAGTGGAGGGGTGTGAGTGGCTGGGGGGGGGGGGAGGTTTTAGTAAGCAGACCGTGACCGGCTACGTGAGCTGCAGCGAGGGACGCAAACACAGACAAAGGGGGGGAAGGGGGGGTCCGGGACCCCCCCCAGGGCCCAGGAGGCCCTCAGTACTGACCGAACGGAGGCAGGCCGTAGGTCTGGCCGGCCTGGGGGAAGGAGGTGTACACGCTGGACTGGGCCAGGGGAGAGAACGCCACCTGGCTGCCGTAGGACGTCACCGCCGGGCTGAGGGAGAAAACAAAAGCCACCGTGTCAGCAGTGAGCCGGCTCCGCTTCCCGCCGGCCAGCAGACGCTCCTGCATGTACATTCACATTTCACAGTCAGGGCGTTCGGCGCACGCTTTCATCCAAATCTACTTTCCACGTTACCGGCGAGTCATCGAGAATTGTGTTGTTGTTTCGACTGTTACATTTGAATGATATAAAAGTATTACATCTTTTTTTTTTTTGTTATTGGGGAGATGAGTGGACTTTAGGTTGGGCTTTAGGCTTTAGGCTGATCTGAGGTCAGCTGACGGAGCAGCATGTGTCTGGTGAGGACAGTACACTAATATGAATCGCTGGTTGCCCGTTGTTGAAGCAACAAGAGGGACGGCCCTGCAGTCCCACCAGTTGTAGGGTCGATGTCCATTTGTTCCTTCTCTAAAGCCTCCGACGTTCACGAGGGGAACACTCAAACATTACGCTGCACACCAGAAACATTGCAGCGTTTGCTCCTGCTACTAGGGAGGACTCTCGAGCGACGATGTTGGCAAACGCTCAAGTGATTTATTTGGTTAAGGATTAACACTAAAACCCCCTGGGCAAAGGGTTTATAATGTTCACCGTTCAATGGCTGTTCTCTGCAAGTCTGCAGGCGCATTGTCTACTCACTTAACCTGAGCAGAACAGTCAACAGGTTAGACGGCATCTAGTGTGTTCATGACATACAGAATGTTATGCTATGCTATGTCTGGACTTCAAATAATAATAATAATAATACAAATAAATAATAAATAATAAGTAAGAAATTTACAAGTATGATTGCAAGATATGAATAAAAACACATCGTATGGTGAACCTAAAACCACCACACTAACCAACGTTAACACTGCTAACCGATGCCGGTTGACAGGTGCATAGGGGACACCTACTTGTTGTCTTGGTACATCTGGGAGTTGTACTCGGACACAACAGTGGTGTCGGGTTCCTTGCACGGTCCGACTGAAGTCAAAACATGGTAAATCAGGACAGGTCAAGGGTCATCCACAGACAATAGAATCACATGGCGGTGATGATAAATACAAAAAAAAAGTTGCAAAAGAAAGCAGGTAGATAATTAAATATGCAGATGTGCAGGTAAAACCAAAAAAAAAAAATCTACAATCTACAAAAAATCTACAATCTACAAAAATCTACGAGGCCACCGACATCCACCAAAACAAGCATTAGCGCTCTCTAAATTTCACACCGTTGTGTCATGTTTCCTGTTGTTAATAAAGATTTCCCCCTACCCGAATGTGTGTAGGAGCCCATGGTGTCACTGCATGCTTGCGGCGCCAGCGCGCTGGGCTGGTCCGGCGGCCCCGGGTCTCCGACTGTCAACACGGCGGTGCATTGGGTTACATGGGCTTACATTACAGTATGTTGTCCCTCCACAGATTAACTGTACAGCTGCCTTTCTGTGCACCCACTTTGGGATGAAAACGTGTCCACCACGAGGTGGAAACATCACACCGATCTCCATCGGGGCACGTTCGTGACACGTTGGATCGGACGAGCGGCGTGCTATCTATTTGGGAGGGACGTGCGTGTCGTGGATGATGATGATGATGATGATGAGGTGGTGATGAAGGGCCGTTTACCTGAGGTCAAGGCTGGGAAGGGGTTCTTGGGGCTGCCATCATCCGTCAGGTTCCTGCAGGAGGAGCAGAGCTCTGCTAGGTCAGTGGAGTCCATAGTTCACTTCATTAGGAACCATGCATGCACTTATCAATGCACTTATCAATGATGGAGCGTTTTTCAAAACAATATGTGCAAACCTCCAGGAGTTTTTAGCCTCACGCAAGTATACATGTTTCACAGTGTTAGGCTATACATCATTTACTTTTTTTTTTTTTTAAGTTGTGCTGCTGTGTATGTTTTCCGGAACATTTTGCACGGAAATGTGAGAGCAATGTGTAATGCAAAAAAGCTTGTACAGTTAAAAGTGACATCTGAATAGGATTCAGTTTGATACACAATAGCATCAAGTTAGCCGGAGCAAAACAACGTGCTGGTAGCACAGATATTCAGTGTCACTGAAGAAATAGGACAAGAGGGAACCGTCAACATGAGAACCATTTCCAGGGTCCACAGCCACATTGAGAGTATTTCAAAAACACAATGCCAAGGGAACTTCTCATTTTGAGGGCATCAACTTTTTACATGAGACTATAACTTTGCATGAATTAACTGTTTTGGGTAAATTATTACCTTTTACAGGTTGGTTATCGTTTTAAGCTGTAACATACATACTCCAAGCACCTTATATTTCTGTACAATTGTTCTTTATCTTGCACTTAAAAAATGTTTTATTCTTATTTATACATTTTTTTAAATATTTTTTTTATACATACATACATTTTTTATTTTCTACATTGCACTCATTCTTTAAATTCTTGTACTGCAATGCTGCTGCTACGCTGTAATTTCCCAGCATGGGATCAATAAAGTATTTCTATTCTGTTCTATTCTATACAGGCTATTTTGACAAATGCCAGACCAGATTCACTAACATTAACTTAACTTCCTAACCACCACCCCTCTGGGAAGACAATGCAAAGACTTGGTTTGTGCAAAACTATTCTTTACTCAAACAAAAAGTATAAATCCTTCAGCAGAAAGCCGTGAAGCAGCACTCACCGCGATTCCTTCTCAAGTCCTTCGTCCATATCGAGCTTCGCCTTCTTTGACTGAGGAAGAATAAAAGTCCAAAGCGATAATGGAACACGACCGTTGTTACGACGGGTACAGAATTAAAGCGGTCCATTCAGAGCCCACAATGCACGCCCCGAATCCCCCTGCAATTCAATCCATCTCACAGGGACCGGTTTTTTAAAACACCACGGATGGAATGGAGAGAAAATCAAGGAAAGAGGTCCACCAGAACCAGGACCCCAATGCACCAAGCATATCAACCTGCACCCGCCGAACACCGCAAGCATGCATATACGTGCATATGAGCCAGCGTGTGTGTGTGTGTGTGTGTGTGTGCGCATGTGTGGCAATGCGTGAGTGAGCATGCATGCATGTGTGAGTAAGCGTGTGTATGTGTGTGCGTGCGTGCATGCATGCATGCATTTGTCTGTGTGAGTGAGCATGCACATGTGTGTGTGTGTGTAAGCGTGTGTATGTGTGTGTGTGCGTGCATGCATGCATTCGTTTGCGCGAGTGAGCATGCACATGTGTGTGTGTGTGTGTGTGTGTGTGTGTGTGTGTGTACTCACCGGCAGCTCGGGCAGCTCCTGCGGACCGTCCATCTCTGCAGGGGGCTGAGCCGACGTGGAGCCCCGGGTTCCTCCTACTGCTCCGGTGACCTGTGAGCGCGCCGTTGACCCTGCTTCACCCGGCATGAGCGAAACACACACACCCAGTGACCAGGAATGCAGGGGGTCCGTGCCTTAAGTACCCTGGTCCATGCTCACCTCTCCCTCTACCTCTCTACCTCTCTCTCTCTCACCCCCCCCCCCCCCCCCCCCTCTCTTGTGCTCTCTCTCTCTCTCTCGCTCTCTCTCTCTCTCTCTCCCCCTCCCCTCCTCTCCCACCATGCTGAGGTGGTGCTTCCACTCCTGCCCTCCCCCCCCCCATCACCACAGTAACCAAACAGTAGGAACTGGGAGCAGGCGGGAGGGAGGGTGGGGGGCGGAGAGGGGGGGGGGGGGGGGGGGGGGGGGGGGAGAGCAGGAAGTGGGCCAACCCTGGCTCTAATCTCGGGCACGGGAACGGCAGGTGAGGGGCGGCACGTGTGGTTCTGACGCCGCCCCCCCCCCCCCCCCGACCCAGGCCCCAGGCTCTCGGTGTTTACAGCGGGGATTAGACAGCGGCGGCCTCCTTACATGTGACCTAACCTACATTCGGCCAAAACATGGCCGCCGGCCAGCATGAGACACTCAGGTGCAAGCTGTCGTATCAATGGGTGCCGGGCGGGATAAGATCTACCCTGGATTCTATTGCAGTGGCGGTCGGCGGGGGAGATAGGACATTTATATAACTGGAGCACACACGGCGAAGGGTGGCCGGGAGGTGGGGGGGAAAAATAGGCCAACGAGGGAATTCAGGAGGAGCCCGATATGTCAGGCACTCGTTAGCCGCTCACGTTCTGCGGGCCGCGGCAGCGAGAACGTTGGGAGGTTTTATACGCAAGACCGCTCACGAGCGGCACGGCGGGCTAACGTGCTGCCTGACATGGATAACACACGGGTTATTCAACAGGGCGGCGGCGTGGGGCTGGCCTCGCCGTGGACACATGACTGTCGCCAGGGCCCCGACGTTAGCCAGGGCCTTCTTCTGATGGCGCGTGTTGAAGTGTTCCATTTATATTGATTCAACTGTACAGTCAAGTGATGGTTTGTGATGGGTGTGATTGTTTGTGTTTCCAGGGGCCATGTTTACCTTTTGTTGATCTCTTTTGTTGATCTCTCTCTCTCGCTCTCGATTCCACGAGTGATTCAAACCAAATGGATCAAACTCAATACGGAGTGCAGCTATTTCCTCGCACGCTTACAGCGTTTTGATTTATATGCAGCGTTTCATCGTGCACTGTTAATAATCTCTACATGTGGTCAAGGCTCGGCTTTGTATTTCAGGCAGAACACACAGGGTGTAATCTAGAGCATAACTTGACCCACCAGTGCCATTCGCCAATGGGCACCAACAACCTCTCAGTTCATTTCTGATCACCAAGGGCCATAAATGTTGGTACAGATATGCACCGACCGTTCATAGATGCATATTCCAATTTGTATTCTAATACTGGTTTGTATTTTGTCTATTAGCAGATTACCAACAACAAAGATAACGGGTAGATTATGTTGTTACCACATCAGCAATGCAAGGATTGCAAAGCAGAAAGTACGTTGTGATGAACTAAATAAAGTGTACAACCAAAACTACACAATTCGACACACATTGCTGAAGCACCGCTACACAGCTGGAAAACGTGACAACACTGACCCACTCACAGGCAACCCATAATAAGAGTGCCCCAGCTGTTGCCAGTAGTAACTGCGCTCCTCTGGTGTCGTCAGGGATCCTCATGACATAAACACTGGTCTCCTGGTGGATGGCGCTCACCTTGGACACACAGGCGCACAGACCAGCATCTCCAAATCAAGACCGCAGCTGTCCATGCTTTTTACGCCCCAGCCTGCACGTCGTGTCGTGTCTCAAGTAAGACACACTTCACGTTTGGGGTTTTGGGGGTCCGCGACGCTGAGCTAAACGTTGTATAATGTCGTGCCGTGTATCACCAGTGTATTCTGCCGTCTTTGTGGGGGTGTCGCACGGGTCTAGACGTTAAAACGTGACGACCCGCGTCCTTTTGCGTACGGAAACATAACGTTACGATGAATCTACATGCAGTATACCGTTAAGTTGCGCTTTATACGATCCCTCACCACACGCTTTACCCTGCGTGGCACCGGCGTCCCCCCTCAGTCCAGTGCCACCAAACCAACACCCTTCAGCCGTGCAGACGCAACCCCGTCCGGTGTGACTCGGACCCGTGCGGCTGATGGACGCGCGTTAGCGGGCTAGCCGCGGCTACACCCAGCAAGTAGCCACGTCCGAGGACAGGTCTACAGCGGTCCGGTTCACCCTAAGAGCCCATTTCCCAGAAAATCGTTCCTGGGTAACCTTTATGCGGTGGTACACCGCGTGTTCATGCTTAGAGACGACCCCCCTCCGGAGTCCACCGTGGACACCGTAGCGTGCAATCAACGCTGGCGACTACAGAGTAGCCTACTACGGGATCTATGAGGCCCAAAGTCACGTTATCCCTGCTTTGTTTATCCCCCACATTGGACATCCTTTGGGTTGCAACACAACGATCGCATGCCGCTAGCCTGGAAATCTGGAAAAGGGGTCCATGTCGGGTTTAACAATGAGCTGGTGTTTCCCCCAATACGAAACTTTTCGGTTCCAAGGTTTAGTCGAGATCAGGCATAGGAGTGGCTACTGAAATAGCTCAGCAATGTGTGAATCCGTCCCTCACGTTCAACAACACGGGAACCCACCGGGGGGCAAGCATGGGTAAAATGGCCAAACGATCCCTGATCGAACTTACCATCAAGTGAGATAATCGTTATGCCGTTTTTTTATAGAATCGCCTGAAATTCCATCCACACTGTCAAGCTTTGTCTGTTGTTAGGGGATCACTATTTTGCAGGAAGTTTTCCTGCTCTCGCGTCTGCGCATGCCCACACACGCTCGCGCGAACCCTGGGCGAGATGCGGGGCGACAGGTGTGCTTTAGCAGCAGTCCTGGACAGGTGAGGGAACGTGGAGACTAGAGTGTCTTTGTGTCACACAGACACACGAATAGCCTCTCTTTAAGCACACAAAGGCCTCATATCTGGGGTTAGCAGTATATTTATATTTATTGACAAGCTATCTTTATTGACATTGTTTTACATATCAATCTTATGTTTTTCTGTTTGTCTGAAGAATGATTCCTGATTAGGTCAGCATTTAAATGAAAGATGTTAAAAGGGCAAAATAGCACATGAAGTTGTTCTATGTACAGTATGATATGCTGTAGGCCTTATTTCATGACAAAGGAAAACAACACGCAGAATAGCCTATTTTGATTAGGTTTATTATATTTATTAACCACTGCTGGAATAGGTTACAGTTGAATATTATTTTTCCATGTAACAAGGACAATTACCCCAGGTGTACACAGTCGTGGTACAGTAAACATACCGTTGTGCGTGAATAAATATACATGAAACAAAAATTAAATGCAAAAATGGAATAAGTAAAGCCTCCAAATGTGGAAGAACTGTCTAGAAATGCATGACTGCCGTGTACTCGGTAAGAAATGCACAACCTCTTTATGTAGCCATTCATATTTCCAGACTAAAATATATATTTACACTTTTGTACAAAGGGGGGGAACCTAAACATAAGCGTGTGATTTGTATTCTTATCAACACCCTAATACTACACGCCTCGATATTTTAGTTATTTCATAAATTAGAATTTACACTCATGAAAATCATCAAACCAATATGATTTTTTTTTTCCTATACATGAACTAGTTATTGTTATTGCACTTTTATTTTTTTACTGAATCATATCATAGTGCCGATGGATTTTGGTGTCCAGTGAAGGTGCCCTTCACCTTTCAGATTTGGACAAAGCTACTGACTCTCCTCAAGATCCCTTTCTAGAAGAGGAGCCGGTAGGACTACAGGGTGAAGATATGATCTGTGCATTGTAGCTCTACGTGTATAGATTGTATGTTACGTGTGTCACTAACATGTGTTAGCTCTATATGTTGTACATACATACATACATACATGGGTCAGGCACAAGACATTCACAGTTACTCGCTGTTAGAACCGTCTGTATCTGTGATGGACGCTTCGTAGCCAAAAAGTACGCTCGATTGTGATTGGTTGTCTGAAGGAGCATGAACAGGTGACTTTGTTCGACCGTCCAGACATTCGAGTTTGCGTTGTCTGCAGAGAGAAACAGACCGTGAACCCGCGAGCCCAGGACGGGCTCGGTGAGGCTGATGAGCAGGAGCGTCCATTTTGTTGGATTTTTTTTTACACTAACGTTATTGCTGATGCAACTGATTCTGTTTTTTTTTTTTTTTAAATGAAAGGAATCTCAGAAAGCCTGGAAACACACAGCTCTGTTTAGGTCAACACATGTTTCGTATCGTAGCATATTAAAATATAAGATGTAAAAAGTAAAATGTAGGAAAATAGGACATCCTAGAACGGGATCATTCTTTTAACATTTTGTCTATTACGTTTAGAACCAGTGTGTTACAGAGTACTTCAACGTTTAAACGTAAACAGTAAATGGTTGCAGTTAGTTAGACATGAAGAAACAATTTGGTAACATTGTTATTCCTTTTCTTAATACAGTACTCATTCTGCTTGTTCTTCTGAGGAATGGTCGGTATTCGCAGGGAATTAACAGCACGCATTTTGTGAGTTTTACCTAGAACATTTTTGCCGAACGCCATTTTGTTCTAAAGCAGTGACGTCACTTGGGGGACGAGAAGAGCCGCAGCTGTCGTAAACCATGGCAGCTGACCCTTCACCCCTGCCTTCCTCAAGTGCAACAAGAGCATTCACAATATAAAACCAAGTGAAACAACAGTGATGATATCAGAGACAGTCACACACGGCCCCCATGCCCACCACCTACTGTGAGGGTCCAAAACAGCTCTTTTGGTTCCTTCCATACTGCCTTAAGAACCTCAGGCACTTCCACTTCCCGTCTCTTCACCAGCAAAAAAAACGAGGCTATTTTCAGTCTTTCAGTCATTAAAAACAAAAAAAAAAACACCCTTCCCAGTTTCCAACTTGGCACCCTTTTTAAAATCTTTTGTGGGGCTTTGTGGGTGGAGGAGGATGAGACGGGGGGGCGATGGAGGAGAGGGTGTCCTCCCTTCTTCTCTCAGGGGGGGGGGTCCCCTGGGAGATTCCGCGTCTGTCTGCCATCGCACCCCAACACCCACACACACCCCCCCCCCCCCCCGTGAGGACCGCTCCACAGGCCCGTCGCTCGCACCGTGGTTCTCCCCCCCCGCAGCGAGCCCCTGCACGTGAGGCCCGGCCTCCGGCTCGCGGGCCGCCGGGCCGGGGGCGGAAGGATGGATGGAGGGTGGCCGTCCGAAGTGGGGGGGGGGTGGGCGTCCGGCCGGGGGCCTCACATGAGGTGGTCGACCGGGGGACCGTACGAGAAGCCCGGGAAGGCGCCGGCGGCCTCCTTGACGCTGCTGGTGACGGCCAGGCTGTCGGAGTTCAGCAGGGAGCCGCTGACCGGGAGGTGGGTGAACTCGGTGTCAAAGTGCCGCAGGTCCGTGGGCCCGCTCTGTGGAGGACGGCCGGGGGGGGCGTTAGTGTCCACACTGGGAACCCGGAGGCCCCCGACGGGACGGCGCGGCGGCTCAACGCGCCACTGCGCTAACCGCGAAGGCACTGGGCCTTGTATCGACCCGGGTTTGATTCACACCGGTGGTGATTGATTATGTACTCGTTTTTTTTTTAATTGTCATTAACATGAGCACTTGTGTTAGAGTTAAAAAAAAATGTTTGCCTTAGTTGAGACTAGGGATGTCCGATATTGACTTTTTGCCGATATCCGATAGCGGATATTGTCCAAATTCTTAATTTCCGATTCCGATATCAACCGATATGGTATACCGATATATACAGGCGTTTTTATTTTCGCCCAGACTAATTTTAGGTCCCATATCTCCTGTTCTGGAATCAACACATCATCTACTTTTATTGTGATGCCTCACTAGATAAGGACACTATTTCAACTTATGGAAAAGTGCCATATTTATGCACAAGCACATTATCGGTGGTAAAACCGATAACGATATGAACCGATATTACAAAAATAGGCTAATATCGGCCGATATTATCGGTTGGCCGATATTATCGGACATCCCTAGTTGAGACCCTGGATTTCTTTGCTTATTAAAAATGTCTAAATGAAGGGATCAAAACCCTACTGATCTTGACTGCACGAAAAAGAGTTGGAACGTACCACTGAGGGGATGAACGGAGGGGTGATCTTCCTGGCCATCAGGTCGTCCCAGTTGATGGGCGAGAAGAAGGAGTGCTGCTGCAGCTCCAGCTGTAGGGAATCACACACACACACACTCGGTCAGAGCGGTCGTGGAACACAGACGTCAGCCTTCACTTGACTCCCCCCCCACCCTGTAGTGACATCACGAGTGGGAGTGTCCGCCCCCCCCCCGCGTCCAGACGTCAATAGGACGGCCCACTCTACTCGGTGCGGTCCACCGACCAGCGGATCTGACGGGTTTGGCCACGCCCACTTGTGATGTCGCTTATATTTGTAATTGTAATTTTATTTTTAGGACAGGGACAATGCACAATAAAACATTAATCTTGCACAACAAGAAAATATGCATTGTGCCAGGTTTTAGCAGACTGCTATTTTCCACCTGCAGTCGCTGGGCAGGTTGATGGTATAGTACACAAAACATAATAACAGTTCAAGTAAAATTATCAAGTGTACAGTTATTCACAGTAAATTAACAGGCCCCTAAGATTTAAAACTAGGCTGCTGCCTCTCAAAACACACATACACACACACACACACACACACACACACACACACACACACACATATATATACACACACACACACATATACACACACACACACATATATACACACACACACACACACACACACACACACACACACACACACACACACACAAAATTAATAGATAAAGGGTGATGTGCGGTCGGCGGCCCCCTTTTTTCAGAGCGAGGTGGTTGGGACTCACAAAGTCATCCTTCACCCCCAGCCTCTTGGTGCGGTCTTTCTGCAGCAGCCCCTCCAGCAGCTCCCGGCCCGAGTTGGACACGTTGGGCTTCAGCACCGGGGCCTTGTGCAGGATGCTGTGGTACATCTCCGCCGTGTTGCGGCTGTAGAACGGAGGCTGAGGGGAAGCCATGGGAAATCAGTTAGGGTTTGTCCTTCGCTGGACTGTACCATTGTTATCACTGGGGGGGGGGGGGGACTTGGGAAGTAGGTTATATTGTGAACTACATGCTTGAGTCTTAATAGATCCCGCTTTGGCAGTATAGTGAATAATATAATAATAATAAAAATAAAATAAAAAGATAATATTAATGTATTGTGCTACTACACCGATATTGATTTCACAGAGCACATAGAGCACAAAATGTAAATGTGAATGCAAGCACATTTTAAGACAAAGTAACAACCAGGTAAATAGTTGGAATATTAAAATCACGACATCATCATTGGGATTCAGGTGGGATTCAGCAAAGCATCACGTCAGACGAACGATTGCAAGCCACGAGCAACAAGCGAGCCCCACGTCTCACCAGGCCGTAGAGCATCTCGTAGAGCACCGAGCCCAGGCACCACCAGTCCACCGTGCGGTCGTACGCCTGCTTCTGGAGCACCTCGGGGGCCAGGTACTGCCAAGACAACAACAACAACAGAACACAACAGCGTTAACACAACTGCGCCGGTGCCGCGGCCCGGAGCGATGTCAGAGCGTTTGACGCGCCCTGCGTGTGACGGAGGGTGGTGGTGGTGCGTGGTCTTGTACCTCGGGGGTTCCACAGAAGGTGGAGGTGGTGCTGTTGTCCTCCAGACCTTCCTTGCAGAGGCCAAAGTCTGTGAGGACGATGTGACCCTGGGAGTCCAGCAGTATGTTCTCAGGCTTCAAGTCCCTGTGGAGGAAAGACAAAAGAATAATTAGTACATCATTATCTTACAAGTATTGATTACTTGGTGTTTTTATTATTATTATTGTTGTTGTTGTTGTTATCATTTTTCAACTTTTATCTTTTTTTAAATTGTATTTATTTATTAATTTATTTATTATTATAATTATTACTATTATTCTTTTTCTTCCCACTCTTGTCCATGGGGAGGGGGGGGGGGGTTAATACCTAATGTTAATTGTACTGATTCTGTAGTGTGGTACTTTGTTTGAAAACTTCAATAAATAAATTGTTCAAAAAAAAAGGTTTGATTACCCATTTCCCATATAATATATGATAATACGTTAATTATATTCAATTCCGATTAATTTTTTAATCCTAATCCCATTAACGATTTAAGCATGTAATTGCATTTCTTCATATGCCCGCTAGGGGGCACTGTAGTCCGCCTCATAACGCACCTGTAGACGATATGTAGAGAGTGCAGGTAGCCGAGCGCGCTGGCAATTTCCGCCGCGTAGAACCTCGCCCGGGGCTCCAGGAAAATCCTCTCCCTCTGTAGATGATAGAAGAGCTACGGGGCGAGTAAACAAAGCAAAATATAGGTTAGCCTCTCCCGCTCAGTAAAACAGCTGATTTCGCGTACGTGCGTTCAGTGAGTTCCTGCACAGTCCAGAAGATGGCGCAGTCCTACCTCTCCTCCGTTGACGTAGTCCAGGACGAAGTAGAGCTTGTCGGTGGTCTGGAAGGAGTAGTGGAGGCCCACCAGGAAGGGGTGCTTGATGTTCTTCATGAGCACGCTGCGCTCTGCCATGATGTGCCTTTGCTGCACACAGGAAGTACATACAGGTATGAGTGAAGGCCTTTGACACATGAGTAAGCAGCATATGAGTAAGCACATGCGGGAACATGATAGGATGTATGATATGGTGAGTATACAACACTAGAGTTCTGAGTGAGACGAGTCAAATACTCATCAAGTGTACTTTATCAATTCATGAAGTAAAATGAGCGCGCAGGCCTCCAGAGTGTGTTCGTCAAACATCGATCACATTACGTCAACGATGGCCCCTACCTCTTTCTTCTTGAGGATGATCTTCTTCTGCAGCACTTTGACAGCATAGTAGTTGGTAGTCTCCTTGTGCCTGGCCAGCAGAACCTGCCATAGATGGACAGAAAGGTCTGCAGGTTAGCGGGTTAGCCGCCAGATGCTACTGGCCATAGCTGTCGCTATGAGGAGGAGAGGGGGAGGGGGGGGGGGGTTGTTGAGGCCTGAGGTGACAGGGGTCAAGGGTCGGGGGACACTCACCTTTCCGAAACTGCCCTTGCCGATGATTTTGAGGTAGTCAAAATCGCTGGGTTTGATCCTGTTGAGGAAGGATGGAGAGTTTAGGATTACGTTGACAAGAGGTGGGAAGGTGCATACACACACACACACACACACACACACACACACACACACACACACACACACACACACACACACTCACTAAGGAGGTTTGAGCATCACTTACTGAGTCTCCTCAGCCAGCGAGGTCCTGGAGTTCAGGTACATCTGAAAGAGACGAACAACGACACGTTAGCATCGAGGCACGGGATGCGTTTTGACGCACCTGCACGCTCCTGGGTGGGGGGGACGGAGAGGGTGAAACACACCTGTCTGTCCCTGAGGATGGCCTGCTCAATGTCCTCGTTCTGTCTCGCCTCGTCAATCTTCAGGAAGTTGTTGACTTCCGCACTGCGGGGGGTGGGAGAGAGGAGATGGAGAGAGAGAGAGACAGATGGAGAGAGAGGGGTGGGAGAGAAGGAGGGCGAGAGATGGTGAGATGTTGAGGGAGGGGTGGGACACAAGGAGAGAGAGAGAGAGAGAGAGAACACTTTAAGACAAATCTCCGCCATTGTACGTCAATATAAATTGTAAACCGAGTACGTTAAGGCAGAACTCCATTTGGCACGTCGTTCACAGAAAATACGTCATCTGCTCTGAGAAACGGGCTTGATGATCTAATGAAATGTCCTCTGTGCCGTTAAGTGAATTAACCGCTCGGGTGTACTGCAGCAGATGAAGCAGCTCAAGGCCGGGAACAGGCCCCTGTTATCCCCTCTCTGTTAAGGTGACCCGAACTCGGTCAACCCGAATCAACTACACAAGGCCGTTGGTTACTTAATGTTATCATGGAGTACTGAGGGGTGTGAGTTGACAAGGGTCCGAGTTTGGGGTTCAACACGAACAACCTGTGAGCTTGCGTAGGCGTGAGAGGTCACAACTATCGCGGGACGACGCGGTCATCCCGCGGTAATAATTGAATTAGAGGTTTATTCCCGTCTCGAGGACAGAGGGGGATTTAGGCTGCAGGAAAGGTGATTAGGCGCCGAGGCGCAAGTGAGACAGACCAACGCGGCTATTCTTGTGCCCTAAATGCTTTCTTCACCGTTCTCGGAGACGCGATGCGGAGCTCTGTTTCTCGTTCCACTGTGCATACACGCTGACAAATGTGTTCCCGCAGTGAGCAAACACAACCCAATACACGCTCGGCCGGTTGAGTTCCGTTTCACTTGGCAGACCGGAGCCTACCGGGGCTATGATGGACAGACAAGGCAGGTGGGCCTACTCACTGTTGGCAGATGTGGGGTGCTGATACCAGCCGCTGGATGAAGTCGTTGAGTCCCATCTTTCTCTCCTTAATGAAGGCTGCGGGCAAAGAATGGAACATTTTACTCACACGCACACACACACACCTACGTCAACACAGTGGCTTGCAACGTCACGCGCTATTCATTCAGTGCGGTGTGAGACACGCTGTTATTGTTATGTCAACGCAAATGGATCCAAAACGTCCATGTGGACAGTGTCATAATGTACACGGCGTAGTGTTATGGGCCGCGGTGCTGGCTTTGCGCATGGGCCGTCGAGCCGTTACGCAACCCTTCATTTTGCCACACTTTAAGGAATTTTTTTTTCCACACTGTATCTCTCACGCTGTAGATTTCACACTAGCTTCCTCAAACTGTATTCCTCACCCTGTAGATTTCACAATCGCTTCCTGACACTGTATCCGTGAATTAAAACGACAACACTAATGTTCCGATGACAAGTCTTTTTTTTCAATGAAAGAAAAAAACTCTAAAGGAGGTCTAATGGTATCGAATATAATCGGTACCGTGAAGCATCGGGGTTCCGTTTCAACACCCACTCTGTCACCCCGTATCAGTGAGACACAGAACATCTAACCCCGATACTCATTCATGAACACACAGCCGCGACCATTCACACAACTGTTAATAGTCCCGATGCCATGGAGACAGCTCACCAGTCAGCACGGACGCAAAACCCCTCATCTTGCAGTAAGTCAAGTCACAGCGCGCCTCGGTCACTGCCATGTCGAGACGATTCAGAGAAACGTTTAAATCCGAAACAGGAAAGAAGAATGTAATCCTAGTTTCGGTACCGCGTCAATATTCCCCGCGCGCGATGTGACGTCGAGCTGGGAATACCGCTGCAGTGGTCACCGGAGGAGGCGGACGGGGTGTTATATACGGAACACGTGGTACACTGGAGTGGGCGGGGCCGAGGGGCGAAACACTCCATTGACTTCCACTTGTAACCCGGGGCAACGACTGTGATGTCACGGGATTCCTTCATTGAGGGGGGGCCGGGGGCCGGGGGTGGTGGGTGGATGACGCGCAACCACCCGCAGATTCTCTCAATGGAAAGGTGGAGGCGCAGACGAGAAGCCGTTTGCTTAATGGACAACCCCAGCGGCACATTATCGATCTATTTATCTACTGCATATGTAATCTATAAACGATACATCTTTGAAAAAAGAAAAAAAGAAAAGAAAACCAATGCGAGTGATCACTCTGAATGTGTGTCTTTATTGTTGAAAGATAAAAGCTATTAATGGCATATTTTCGCTCTCCAAGAAGCGATTGACGCGTAAACTGAAAGGCGTCCAGCTGGTCTAGGCTACAGAACCAGTGCTCTCCGTTTTCTCAGAATGCCTGATCCAAGTCTAGTCTGTTCTAGTTGCGAGAGGTCACGCACGGATTCATAACAACATTACTTTTAGACCTATATATGGCTCCGTGTTCTTGAACGCATTAAGGCCCCGCAAGCGGCACACATCGGCTCCAGCTGTGGACGCTTACCCTTTTATATTACATCATCTCACACAGATTGGCAGGCGCTCGCGCAGCAAAAAAAGACCGATCGCCGATTAACCAGACGGCTGGAAGGCCTCGGGCTACGTAATAACGATCACAGCAAGAAGTGCTTTCTCTCTGTCTGTCCGCACTGCCACGGTTATCACTTTTAACCCCCCCGCCCCTCCACCAGCGGCGTGCGTTCAGAGGAAGGCGTGTGGAGAGCACGCGCCGTGTCTCTGGATCACAGGGCCGCTCTCGCAGCGTTTATGTAGGTCAGGTGATGGATGTGGAGTTCCTGCCAGTTGGCAGGGCTTGTGTTGTTACTGGTGGTGGTGTTGGTGCGTGGTTGTCTTGATGGTTTCAGCAGAGCTGATCCGACCTCATAGGTTCAACAGGGTGGTATTTCTATTTCCAGAAAATACTGCCATGAGTCAAGTACACAGGCGTCTGTCGTGGAGTATAATGGAAGCCGCATGTTTTAGAAATATATATATACAGCTGGACGTTTTTGCTGCTCTGTAGGGCATGGAAAGAAGCGCTAATGAAATATTGGATAGCCTAAGAAACGGCCGTGCGGGTTCGTCCGACTAATCCAAACGAAGCCTCTCCATTGAGTCATTATAGGGCGCATCTGCTGGTTCGAAACCCCCGAACCCTGTCCCGTTTCCACTCGTTCGCCCCCCCCCCCCCCCCCCCCCCCCACACACACACACACACACACACACACACACACACCTTGTGCCAGTGAAACCACGCGATCGATTCAAGCGCTTTCTCTTGGCGCGCCGCCCGCCCTCCGCACCGCGGGGTCGATGGACACGGAGGGGAGACGGCGTTTCCGTTGATTAAAAACAAACACCCACCCCTCCCGCGATGAGTCACCCGGGGAGCAGCGCCAGCAGAACCAGTAAAAAAAAAAAAAACCCTCCGCCAGCACTGCAAACCCAGCGGCTCCTTCCCACAGTCTGCGTTGCTTTGACTACAACCACGGTTTTGTTTTTATTCTGGGATGTTTTGGTCTGGCTTAGGGTCTGGCACGTCTATCCAAAGTAGAGTTAATACAGATGCTTGGCATTCATAGGGGAGAAGCCCTTTGCAGGGCTACGACGAACGCAGAACCTTTCGCCTGTGTGCCAGAACCAACACACGACACTCACATTGTCGGTAGGAGTTTTACCGACAGAGGACACTTTTATCTTAAGCGACTCACAGTTACAAAACGTCTGCGCTGGGATCGGCTCGGCCCAGACCGGCCCGTCATAACATAACTACTGTAACTACACAACGACTGCCGGCATTTATTTAACAATTCAGTTATCGTTCCCCAACTGCATTTATCCGCGTTCCTTGTTTTTCATATTCAGTTTCCTTCTCAGTTCTCTTGCAGGCGCGCTGTTATAATGACTGTACTGAGGCCCGGGGGGCGGGGTTTAAACATGCCATTGGGCCAGCCAAGAGTCAATTAAGTAAAAAAAACAATGGCAGATCTAGCCTTTTCATAGGCAGGTCAGACGAAAAAGAAAGTACTAAAAAAGGACGGTCGTGTCGTCAGCATTACAGGACACGTCTGCCCGTGCAGAAGCTGCCAGATGGCCCTGCATGCCATTAAGGAGCAGGTAGAGAGTGAGGTCATCTCACTTAAAGGAGCTTACAGGGGTTCTGCAGACATTGGGGAGAAAAGCCCAGTTTATTTTGGCTGGGAGTCAGCCACCCTGGCTGCTTCACTGTCCTGCCCCCACAAACACTGCACAGGCTACGCTTTTTATTCAAAATGGAATGACAAGTACGCAAGTAGGTAGGGGGGAAAGTCACCATTAATTAATCAACCAACCCCTCATATACCAGCCTGTTCCATACCTCCTCTCACTATTATTCCATCATCTATCCCCTCATATACCAGCCTGTTCCATACCTCCTCTCACCATTATTCCATCATCCAACCCTCATATACCTGCCTGTTCCATACCTCCTCTCACCATTTATCCATCATCTATCCCCTCATATACCAGCCTGTTCCATACCTCCTCTCACCATTATTCCATCATCCAACCCCTCATATACCAGCCTGTTCCAGACCTCCACGCACCATTATTCCATCATCTATCCCCTCATATACCAGCCTGTTCCATACCTCCTCTCACCATTATTCCCATCATCCAACCCCTCATATACCAGCCTGTTCCATACCTCCTCTCACTATTATTCCATCATCTATCCCCTCATATACCTGCCTGTTCCATACCTCCTCTCACCATTATTCCATCATCCATCCCCTCATATACCAGCCTGTTCCAGACCTCCACTCACCATTATTCCATCATCCAACCCCTCATATACCAGCCTGTTCCAGACCTCCACTCACCATTATTCCATCATCTATCCCCTCATATACCAGCCTGTTCCAGACCTCCACTCACCATTATTCCATCATCTATCCCCTCATATACCAGCCTGTTCCTGACCTCCACTCACCATTATTCCATCATCTATCACCTCATATACCTCCCTGTTCCATACCTCCTCTCACCATTATTCCATCATCTATCCCCTCATATACCTGCCTGTTCCAGACCTCCACGCACCATTATTCCATCATCTATCCCCTCACATACCTGCCTGTTCCATACCTCCTCTCACCATTATTCCATCATCTATCCCCTCACATACCTCCCTGTTCCAGACCTCCACGCACCATTATTCCATCATCTATCCCCTCATATACCAGCCTGTTCCATACCTCCTCTCACCATTATTCCATCATCTATCCCCTCATATACCAGCCTGTTCCAGACCTCCACTCACCATTATTCCATCATCTATCCCCTCACATACCTGCCTGTTCCAGACCTCCTCTCACCATTATTCCATCATCTATCCCCTCATATACCAGCCTGTTCCAGACCTCCTCTCACCATTTATCCATCATCCCACCTTGCCCTGGTTCCTTGGCCTCTGTTTGGCGCTTCAAGGTCCAGGGGCTGTCATGTGATGTGTCTGTGGAGCCCATTGAGGCCGTAACCGTGCTGAAGGTCTGGTCAAGTGGGCGGTGTGTGTGTGTGTGTGTGTGTGCGTGTGTGTGTTGTTGAGCTGTGTGAATGCTGAGCACACAAGAGGGTGGATGAGTAACCCATGCATGCAAACCAAATGTCCTTGGTGATCAACTGTTTGCCAGGCCGAGCCTTAGGTAACAGCAATTGAGACTTGTCTCACACAGATGTGTGTGTGTGTGTGTGTGTGTGTGTGTGTGTGTGTGTGTGTGTGTGTGTGTGTGTGTGTGTGTGTGTGTTAGTGCTAATTAGTGACTAGCTCGGAGGAGTAACCAAGGCCTCAGCTGCACCCCCCCACCCCCCACGCAACCATGTGTGTCATGCGGATGCGTGGCATCTCTGACTCACATAAGTGGCAGGTCTCGGTCTCGTCCTGCCTGCCTGGGCACCCTTGAGCAAACGGCACCCGAACCCCCAACCCGGCTCCCCGGTGACATGCATCTCAAGTCAGTGCACTGACAGTACGTTTACATGCAGCAAGAAATTTGAATTTCTGATCGGATCAGATAATGACATGCGTAAGACCGGATCACTTGTCCGAGTATACATGCCGTTCAGAGAATCGGATTAACAGCCGGAGCATGGGCTGACTCTGGACGCTATGTGGCGCTGCGCATGTGCAGAATGGCACTGCGCATGCGCAGAATGCAAAATCCGATTCAGATCCGATTGCTGAGTATACATGCCGTTAAAAGTCCGACTATCAACGAATTATCCAGGTGTTGTTATCCGATTTTGAGATGTCCGAAGTAGGTCCGAAGTAGGTCGGATTAAGGTGTTTACATGCACTTAAAAAAGTCAGAACGATGTCTTATACGATTAGAAATTCGAATTTCTTGCCGCATGTAAAAGGACTGTATGACTCAGTCCAGATAAAAGTGTCCCCGCGTTGTACTCGGAGACCTCGTTCACTAAAACCTCCAGTTTAGTCGTTTCTTTCCACCCTCTCGTGTTCCCTTCTCCTATTCGTTCCCACAACACGTTCCCCGCGCGTTTCCCTGCCAGGCCTTCTTGTTGATGCCCCGGTTGACCTTCTGAGCTGCTCAGTAGGACCCATGGGGAGCCCCCCCCCACCCCCCCCCCCCCCACACAGAGAGTGGAGACACCCAGACTGTAGAGGAGCTACGGCTCACACCGGGCTGAAAGCCCTGCCTGCAAGGCCCTTGTGGTTGGGTGGTTGAGGTTCGTACACACCGGGGAATAGAGTTACACCCAGCTTCTGTTTCTGCCTCGCCTGAATTGCAGAAGTGCAGAAGTTTCAGAGTGTTTACGGGGGATTTCAGAGTCGGGTTACCTCCCTTAATCACGCATTGTTTCTGTTGTTCTGTATCTGCACCGGAAGGTTTTGACACCAAACCCAAAACATTCCCCCCCCCCCCCCCCCCTGCTGCTGAATAACCTCTTTTGCTGCGTCGACCCGGTTTCTCTGCACGGCGGGGTTGGAAACGCGACACCGCCACTACACCCTATCCCACTATCACACGCTACAGTTCGTATTACAATGACAATCACAGCGCCGACGCACAGCGCTTTGCACGCGCTTCCCCCCCCGCACTCAAGCCGTGGCCGGATCTCCTCGCCGTGCCCCTCGGAGCACCCTGACACGGCCCAGCGGTGCGTGAGACACGAGGGGTGAACCCAGAAGGAGGCAGCGCGCGGCCCTCAGAAGAACCTCTGTCGGCTGCTCTCGGTGATCAGCTCAGGGGCCAGGCATCCGTGAACGGGGGGGGGGGGCGGTCATGTGATGTGACCGGCCCCGTGGACCCGGTCTTCTGTACATGGTGCGGGTCATGAGAACGTCTGGATTGGCACGGGGGTCTGTTGGAAGGTACTGAGGTGTTGACGTTCAGTAGCACCCTGAGGTACACTGTAGGAGTGTCTGGCTTGCCCCTGACAGAGATAATGCAGTACTCGCCCCTCAATTTGATTCCCCGGTCTGGGATTGATGAAGTAACAACGTTAATGTTATTTTCCCAGAGTTATTACTAATGTAAGCGGCTGAGGACCTAGATGAGGCCAGCCACCGCCCTCGTCTTCCCTGCGCTCTTGTCCCTATGGACACAGCCTGTTTTCCCGAGAGACACCAAATGTGCAAATCACTGTGTGTTTGGAGGTGGAATATTTGTGTGTGTGCACGTGCGCGCGTGTGTGTGTGTGTGTGTGTGTCTGTGGGCGGGACCCGGGGGCCGTGCAGAAGATGGCTGGTGCTTCTCCCATGGCGATGGGTTCGTCATGAGACGAGCCATGTGATAACCCTCAGGTTTGTTCCCCAGTCACATCCCCCTCTGTGTGAGGCAGTCGGTACAGATCCTAACCCACCCACCACCACCCCCTGGGAGGAACGTGACATGAAACGTTTTGGAACAACGTGAGGCCACTTCCTCAACGTGTCAGTGGGTTCCGATCCTCTGGTCAGAACCTTCAGGCCTCGTTCTGTCTCCTCTCCAACCGTTCCCCAAGCGGAGAGACGGGGCCGAGGCGAGTCTCGTGGACACACACCGACTGGAGCTTCCATTACCCGGAGCGGTTCCTCAGCGCTAAAGCAGAGGCTGAACAGCGCACAGAGTGACCACATCCGCAACCTGTTGTCAGTGTTTGTATTTCTCGACACACCTGGTTTTACCTTCAAGGCTCACAGGGTGAGAACAATCGCTCTGTGGGACAGAGGCCAGGTCGTTTAACATCTTATCGGCGTATCACAGCGCTCTGACGCGCCAGCACAGCCCTGGTCACACGGCTGCTGGAACGCCAGCTGAAAGGCCTGGTGGAACACCTCACCAAACCAGCCAGGTGAAGGCAGGAAGACCCCCTGGGTCACGGCACGAATACACTGAGAAGATGGCGTTGTGGGTTCTGTCAGAACTCACATTGAGTCCATGGAGTGGATACGAAATGGAGGCAAACCGCATTTAAAAGACTAGAATTGGATCGCTCAGAGAGAGAGAGAGAGGGAGAGAGAGAGAGACAGGGAGAGAGGACAAAGGCAGAGAGACAGGGAGAGAGACAGAGAGACAGACACAGGCAGAGACAGGGAGAGAGACGGACAAAGGCAGAGAGAGAGCGAGAGAGGAAAGACATTTCATCACCATCACCATCACCATCACCTTCACCATCACCTTCTCCATCACAACAAACACAGCGGTCAGGTGACCAGGACCCCCTCGATAAACAACGTCAACACAGGAAGTGAAAGCCGCCATCGATGGCGTCCCGCCTTACCTATGAAGGATCTCTTGCCGGTCTTCATGTTGCCCACCGGGTTGAGACCTGTTGCTGTTTTGTCCACAGCGCAGTCTGGTGGTGGTGGCGATGGGCGGTGGCGATGGCGGTGGTCTCAATGTCCCCCGTGTGTCGGCCGAGCCTGGCGGTCCCCAGAGGTGTCGGCGGAGGCTAGACGGGCTGGCGTGCGCGGCGCAGCAGAGGTGTGGAAGATGTCCCTCTGTGGTGCGTATCCTCTGCTCTCCTCCTCCTCCTCCTTCTCTACGCTCGGTCACTGCTGCTGCAGCGCGGCTCTGGAAAGTCCCACAACAATTCAGCAACCAATCAGTTCCCTGGCTTACACTTCCCCCCCTCGTGTCTCTGCTTCCTGCCCTCTCTCGCTCTCTCTCTCTCTCTCTCTCTCTCTCTCTCTCTCTCTCTCTCTCTCTCCCCCGCTCTCTCTGACTCGACTGCTCTCTCTCTCTGTCTCTCGCTCTCTCTTGCTCTCTAACTATCTCGCCATCTCTCTCTTTCTCTCTCGTGGTGAATCTCTCTCTCTCTCTCTCTCTGAGGTGATCGGGCAAAAAAAAATCCCCCAGAAATTTTAAGAAATGTGACGCACTTACCATCTCCCCCGCAGCTGACCCCACCCACAACACCACCCACAACACCCCCCCCCCCCCCTTCCCCCAGACTCACCCCTTGTCCCTTTGTTCCTGCTCTCACCTGTTACCTGTGTGCCACTTTCACACGACAGATCTGAGGTGTCCTGTTACTGCTCTCTCTCTCTCTCTC
>JAXIVH010000019.1:3027479-3092479 GCA_036785325.1 Urophycis tenuis | reverse complement strand
GTCAATTTCCAAATACTAATCAATGAGGTCCAGATGTGTAGGCCTAATTACTCCCATCGATTCAAAAGAAAAGCACAGCATTTTTGTATGCATTCAGTTTGTCCGTGGCAACGAGTCGATTGGAGTAGATTAGTTCGTGTACTGCCCTCTAGTGGCGTGTTAATGTAACCACGCAGGAAACACTGAGCTACAGATACGACGTCACGTCCGGTGGAAACACACACGTGTCTCTCTTTCAGCTCCCGCTTCGGTCCGGACAAGAAGCATGCTTCTTAAACTCCAGCGTTGTCTCACTTCTCTCATCATTCATGGTGGTCGAGTGTCTAAAGAGAGCCCGAACCACTCATGTTCTACTACAAAGCAGTAAGTATATCCGTTTGCTACGTTATATTTTATGTTTTAGAAAGTCCGCTGAGTATACGGTTACTAATGCCCGTCCGCAACGGGAGAGGAGTGAAAATGTGTGTTTTTATGAAGTTTCTCGGTGCATAGTATCGTTACCTTTTGGAAAACTGGTACATCTTCGGCGTGGTGACACCAGTTTAATATTGGGCGTTCACTAGGACTACAACAGACGGGAAAATAGACTAAACTTTCAAACTTTCCGCACATCTTCAGTGGTCAACAAGCTTGGCCCAGCTCGCTTACATAGCCAGGCTAGCTTAACGCAGAGGGTCTCCAGCGAGGCCCGGCGTGGCTCTGTCCCTCCCTGGTGTCTTAAGCACAGCGCGGTTATAGCTTCACATCTGACGCGGTTGTTCCTAAAGTACGCTCAATCCCAAAGTAATGGTTGTTGGGTGATGCCATTGCTTTATCAATTGTGTTGTGTTTTCCATAGGAATGGATGACCTCGTGGTGGCGCCCCTGACTGGCATGGCTGCAACACGTGGAAGGGGTGATTATAAAACACGTGGGGTATTTTGGGTTTACGTGCAATTTATCTAAAACTGCATTTTCGTTGGGTTGCAAAGTGCCATATTAATCCACCTCCATTTCCCCTGTTTCGAATCGTTCGTATGTCATGTTGAATTAATCGTTTCCACGCTCCATGGGAACCATATGATCTGTAAAATTGAGGATGGTGTAAACGTATGTTTTTATATTTATATAATCCCGGGTGGCTCACATTGAAGGCAAGTGTGGCATACCAACAGATAGTTTGAGAACACTGGTTCTGTATTTTAGCTTAATGGTTCCCCGTGGGTACCAGTAGAACGCAGAGCGTCTCCAGCGAGGCCCAGCCCGTCGTGGCTCTGTCCTTTCCTACCGCGTCTGCCAGAGAGAACCGAGGCTGTTTGAGGCCCCGCAGTGTCCTACACCGCGGGGTTATAGGTAAACCTCTGACATGGTTAAAGAGGGCTCTGTGTGAGGTGGTTGTTTTTGGGTCGCTAGGTGGTGCCATAGATTTAACGATGATGTTCTTCTCCAGATCATGGATGACTTTGCGGACCGTGCTGTCGGCGACCCTGAGGGGAATGGCAGAGACACGTGGAACAGGTAGCCAGATGTGAAACACGGGAACGCTTGCTGTCACTTAAAGTACTACTGCCACTTAACAACTGTCCACTCATATTGCACTACTCATGTACAACACTGCACCTTAATCGCTCCTTTGCACTTCTGGTTACAACGCCAACTACAGTTTGTTGTTGTACTCTGCACAAGGACAATAAAGTTGGCTCTAATTGAGATTGTAAGCACCCTTCAAACTTCAACGTGATCCCTTATGGTCAGGATCTTAATCCCGTCTAAAATAATGCCACGTAATCTGCGACTAGTATGACAATGTGACAAGTTTATCCGAGTTTGAATCCCAATTTCCCCGTGGGTACCAGTGGACCGCAGAGCGTCTCCAGCGAGGCCCAGCCTGTCGTGGCTCTGTCCTTTCCTACCGCGTCTGCCAGAGTGAAGTGAGGCTGTTTGAGGCCCCGCAGTGTCCTCTACACCGCGGGGTTAAAGGTACACCTCTGACAAAAAGACGACGTAACCCCCCCCCCCCCCCCCCCCCCCCCAGAAACCCGGACTAAATCTCAGCCTGTTGTTTTTCCAGAACTTGAGCTAGTGTCGGTGACCGCCTGGTGCCGGAGCTCCCGGGCCTGAGGGCGGCCGTGTGGCGTCTCGGTACCGGTCTCCACGGCGACGTGGGGCGGGGCGGAGGGCGGCGTTCACGTGGTGAACCAGGTAATGACCTGATCGCCATGCATCACCGCACTGCTGGGACTGGGCCCCTTCCACGTCCCTAGCTCTAGTTTAGGATGTGATCATGAAATCACAGGATGGTAGCCTTGTGGTGTTCAATGGTGGAAAATAACCCTTCAAATGTTGTGAAACTACCAACTGATTATTTTAAAGGCTAGTCCTCAGGGGCATTTCGCTAGTTGTTAACGTGCCCCCATTTCACCACTCCCACCTGCGGTGTTGTCATCAGTGGATGGTCTTTTCAAATGACTAATCCTCCTCACGCCTGGTGGTTCAGAAAGTGGTGGTTATAGAATCCCAAGTAGTGCAACGCAGAGCGTCTCCAGCGAGGCCCAGCCTGTCGTGGCTCTGTCCTTTCCTACCGCGTCTGCCAGAGTGAAGTGAGGCTGTTTGAGGCCCCGCAGTGTCCTCTACACCGCGGGGTTAAAGGTACACCTCTGACAAAAAGAGACGACGTTACCCCCAGGGTTCGTACGGTCATGAAAAACCTGGAAAAGTCATGGAATTTTAAAATGGTCATTTCCAGGCCTGAAAAAGTGCTTGAAAAAAATAAAATCGCAAAAGTTTTGGAAAAGTCATGGAAATTTGTAACATTCATATTTTCAGGTCGTTCATTTATGCTGAGTAGGGTTGGGACACGATTTTCGAATAGTCGAATATTCGTGACACGTTCGAATAAAGAATACTCATTTCAAATGCCGCATTGACTAGTATTGCGTTTCACTGGGAAAGAATGCCGCATTGTTTACATAGAACTATACGTCCGAACCTAATTACGTTTCACGTGGTAAAAAAAAAAAATGAAGAGGTTTCCTAGTCCCTAAACAATATTTAAGCTGACATATGCGCGTGTTCTCCGCTGCCGGTGTAGGTACCAGATCGGCTCGGCTTCTAAATCGGCTCGGGGTCCTTCGTCTGCTGATGACGTCACACAATACGCTATCTACAGCAACGCCACTCGGACAAACTAAATTGCATTCGACTTTTACGATAATAGCTAGATAGACAGATTTTCAGTTATCTCAGTATAATATATATATATATATATAAAGCTATTTTTCACTTATCTGTGTGTGTGTATTTGTATACACATATACATAAGTCCAACAGAAAAATTACAATTCTTCTCATGTTTTATGTACATTTTTTGCCTAACATAAATTGGAGTCCACACACACGTAGTCAAAATAAAAAGCAGCATTTGAGATATACTGTATGCTTTGGAATTCTCATTGTTAGTTTTAATACTACATTTGATCACTTTTTCATGTATACACCGAGATTTCACCAAATGTTTGGTCATGGAAATTTGGTTTAAAGTCATGGAAAAGTTTTGGAAAAATCATGGAAATCTTTTGGTCTAAATGTGTATGAACCCTGTACCCCCCCGAAACCCGAACTAAATCTCAGCCTGTTTTTCCAGAACTTGAGCTAGTGTCGGTGACCGCCTGGTGCCGGAGCTCCCGGGCCTGAGGGCGGCAGCGTGGCGCCTCGGTACCGGTCTCCACGGCGACGTGGGGCGGGGCGGAGGGCGGCGTTCACGTGGTGAACCAGGTAATGACCTGATCGCCATGCATCACCGCACTGCTGGGACTGGGCCCCTTCCACGTCCCTAGCTCTAGTTTAGGATGTGATCATGAAATCACAGGATGGTAGCCAGTTCAATGGTGGAAAATAACCCTTCAAATGTGAAACTACCAACTGATGATTTTAAAGGCTAGTCCTCAGGGGCATTTCGCTAGTTGTTAACGTGCCCCCATTTCACCACTCCCACCTGCGGTGTTGTCATCAGTGGATGGTTTTTTCAAATGACTAATCCTCCTCACGCCTGGTGGTTCAGAAAGTGGTGGTTATAGAATCCCAAGTAGTGCAACGCAGAGCGTCTCCAGCGAGGCCCAGCCTGTCGTGGCTCTGTCCTTTCCTACCGCGTCTGCCAGAGAGATGTGAGGCTGTTTGAGGCCCCGCAGTGTCCTCTACACCGCGGGGTTATAGGTACACCTCACACAAAATCAACCCATGAAAAGAATGTGCTTTGAAATACTGACGTGGATGAATCTGTCGGCCATTTTGTATGGACCCCCGGGTAGTTCCTATCTGGCCTGGGACAGGACACTCCCAAGTGGAATGTCGCTGCATGGACTCCAACTGAAAAAGCTTTTTTGTTTTTGTCTTGTTTTCAGAATCAGGGTTGTCGGAGCCTTCGGCTGCATGAGACCGACGGCCTCGTGAAGCAGTGGGATGGAGTCATTGGTGTCGACATGCGATGACGACAATGATTGAAATGTGTTGATGCGTTCTGCCGTCCAACCCACCTGGGGAGCTGTCTGTGGTGTTCCACACACACTGTTTTGTACGGTTTCCTCTGGGTGCTCGTTAATTATATTCCATTTGGTCTTTGTTTCTCATAATGGACGAGACATTTTCACATGAAAATAAAGATCTTCAACACAAATATTTTCATGTTGGAAGTTTTCATTGAGTTTCAACGACCGACGTGCATCACCCCTGTAATATGATAACCCCTGTATATGTTAGTTACCAATTCAATGGGCATTTGAGTGAGGTATACAGCCCCACGTGTAACTGTCCAGGAACCCGACACTCCACTGTCTTCCTGTTGTAGCTGCTGGTCGATGTTTCCAAGGTGGGCATCTTTTGAAAGTGGCTGAACTATAAAACCATACATAGGCCGCTGCATCGCTTTCGGTTGGTGATCGGCACTGAGTGAGTAAACGCGTAGCCTACTGGTGAGTGGATTCCGCAGATTACGAAGATGTTTGTGCTATGAAGCAGATCCTTTGTCGACAAAGCGTTCGCCTTCGCCCGAAAGGCGTTTGCGTCTGATTTCTTGCCAACGCATCACCGAAATTCTTTCTTATGGAAAATTAAAAACTAGGACGGAAGGGTTTAGTCGTTTAACTTTTGTTGGGGTAAGCGATTGTTTTAACGAAGTCGATGCGATTAAATTTCTTTACTTTCGCTTTCGACTTGAACGTGAACTAGTGGAAACATGGCGGTGCAGCGAAGGGGGGTCGGAGTGGAAGTGATCGGGGTCCCAGACTTGATGTCCAATGAGCGAACGGTCGATAAACTTCTGATCCACTTCTTAAGACCACGGAACGGAGGCGGAGAGGTGCAGAGAGTCCTCTACCCTCTGCACACCCGAGGGCATGCCCTGATCATATACGAGGACCCAAACGGTGAGTCGACTCGCTGCTCATGGTTGAAGAAGCGAGAGTATTGCATTTTGGACCGGGAAGGAAAAAGAATGCGTGCCTGTTGATCAAGCAAGGTCTTATCCCGCTACAGTCGCTGATCGCGTGCTACAAAAGCGCCACCATGAGCTGGAAGTTGGGGACCAAACCTTTCCTCTGGAGGTGAAACCTGGCGACCCGCGCAAGGTAATCCTTAATCTCCTTTTAACGTTTAAACACACTTTTGTGTGTGTGTGTGTGTGTGTGAGCGCATGTATGTGAGACACGTTTTGATCCGTCCACATGATACTGTTTGTGTTTACTTGTAACAAGCTTGACCACCCAGTGGAGGCCACCGTGAACTTTAACACGATCGCGGATGTCACTGAGCTGCAACGACTCCTTCACCGGTATGGCTTTGAAGTCATCGGGGTGGACAAAGGCAGCGGTTGGGCACGAGTCAAGGGCTCCATGATTATGCTGAGGCCGTTCATGGCCGAAATCCAGAAGCTGCTGAGAGCACAGAGCCCAAACCTGACACGACCCTCGTCCTCCTCCTCCTCGCCGCCACTGGGAGGTCTGTCGCCCCCTGCGGCCGTTTCCAGGAACTCCACCCATGGCAGGTCAGCGCGAGCGAAACAAACCCCCTCGTGGTCTGCAGAGGCACCTCCGTATGCTAGTCCTCCCCCTTCCCCTTCCCCCACCTCCTTCAGCCCCTCCTCTTCCTCCTGGCCAGCCGTGGATCCAATGGACCGTAGGCGCCCCACTCCCACGCCAGAGGAGTCCGCTATCGTGTCCTTCATCACGAGCTCCGAAGCATTGCAGTACGCCCAGAGCTACAAGAAGCTCGGCATCCAGGACATCCTGGCCGACCACAACGCCCAGATAGACGTGACCACCGTGGACACCGACGTGAAACGCGTGGTCGTGACGGGGTGGCGCCCGCGAGAGGCCTCGGCCGACCTCCAGCACCTTTTGTCCGACGTCGGCGAGACGCTCCGCGTCCGCGATGTTCCACTGGGCGGCCTGGACCACGACGCCCAGGTGGGCGTGTCCAAGCGCATCCAGGAGGTGAAGCGCGACTTCCCCATGGTGCTCATCCTGCAGAAGGGCGACGCCATTCACCTGGTTGGACCGAGGGTGGACTGTGAGCTGCTGAAGGAGGCCGTGCTGCAGGAGAGACCGGCGGAGTCGCAGGAGAGACCAGCAGAGTCGCGGGAGAGACGGGCGGAGTCGCAGGAGAGACGGGCGGAGTCGCAGTCGCAGGCACGGACGGGAAGGATGAGGGGAAAGGAGGGAGCCGACGAAAGGGCAAAGGGGCTGAAACGACGCAGCCGGTCGGCGCCGAGGATCCTCCAGGACAGCGGGCGAGGAGAGCCCGCGGGCAGCGCCGGTCCGACCTCGCCGGCGTCCCTCAACGCCGGCCCGTCCTGGCCGAGAGCCAGGGACGAAGGGGGCCGAGACGCCGCTCTGACGAACACAGAGGAGACCGCCAACCACGGGGGCCCGGAGAAACCAAACTTAAGACCTGCCAAGAGTCCTGCTCTGTTGCCTTCCTTATTCCCAGAAGGACACGGAATGTTCCAGATCTTTAAGAGGAAGAATAAACACTCTGCGGTGTAAAGCTAAGGCCTGAAATTAATTCTTGATTTTAAGGGAGGTCACATCACATCATATATAATATTGGTTCATGTTCCAGGGATTCAGTATTCAAGTATTGTGAATCTTTATCCTCACACATTATCTGGTAATCATGTGGGTTTATAGGTGGTTAATTTTAGTACCGGTAGTGTATTCTTTGTTTATGTTTTCATTGTTTTAGCACCTAGCTTCATGTAAATTGATGTAGCTTTCATTCTACGGTTATGGAACCAGTGCAGTAAAGCAATTATACTAATTTCTTACATGCTACCACATTACAAATACTAACACTTTTCAATTACATTGACAAAATGTAAATGTAAACTTTTCATTTAATGAGGGTCCAATTAAACACTTTCCCATTCAGCAAACACAGTGAGCTATTAAATCATTGAAATGACCTGTTCTTGTGTTCTTTTGTACTAATTGTAATGTGTTTTTAACAGAGGAGCCTTTCTTTTACGTATTTTATCCAAGGTACCCTCACATCGACTAGTGGGCGGCAGTAGCTCAGTGGGTAGAGCGGGTCGTCCACTAACCGGAGGGTTCGCGGTTCGATCCCCACCTCCAACTGTTGAAGTGTCCTTGAGGAAAATACCGAACCCCACATAAATGTATGACAAATGTACTGATTGTAAGTCGCTTTTTGGACAAAAGCTCGTGCTACATGTAAACGTAAATGCAACTCCCAATTACCACCACTAGATGGAGACGTTTGCCAGAGCTCAGCCATGCTCTGCCCGTTTACTAGTGATGCGCGGGTCGACCCGTGACCCGCGGGTTTATCCGCGGGTCGGGCGGGTTCGGGTTCAATTTTTTTAAAATATTGCGGGTGCGGGCGGGGCGGGTCAAAAAGAGAACTTTCACTTGTCTATTTATGATAATCCATTTTTTATGTGAAAGAAGACAAACTTTAAAATAAAACTGTTATTAATATCGCTATGTGACTACTTTTGAGCGGACTCTATCTGCTTTGTTTTGAATCTCCATGGCAACGGGAGAGCGCTGAAGCTTGATGGTGCCGTTTTTCCACAATCTCTTCAGATCAAACCTGACTATGTCCTAACACAGTTGGGTGTCACTCCGAATCAACATTATGGTTGTGCTCAATAATAATAACAACCTACACGGATGTGTTTAATAGCGCATCGAGCGAGCGCGCTTTCAGTTCAGCAGGTCGCGTCCTGGAAGCGCGTCGAAACCGGCTCAACCCCGGCACGGTTGTTTGGTATTCAATTAATCTTTCATGAAATTGTATCATAATCTTTACTGCGAATCCAGTGCAAATCCTTGTTTATCTATGGCTTACAGTGTCACAAATGAGTTCTAATCGGTAGGTTCCATGGCAATACGTTCACTGCCTTTTTTTTTTTTCCTCGGGTCGGGTCGGGTTCGGGTCATGATCAGCGCATTTTTTTTGCGGGTCGGGCGGGGCGGGTTGGATCTCCTGGCGGGTCGGGTTGGGGCGGGTGTTAAAAATAAAGCCGACCCGCGCATCACTACCGTTTACACAAGATGGTGTCTGCAGACCCGGAGGCTGCAGATTGGATTCATGCCCGCAGTTCTATGACCGCAGTTCCCGCAGTTCCATGTCCCTCATGTTTGTGCGACAGCGCCACCAACTGGACGGAGTATGTGTCTTCCCACTTTTTATTTGGATATAATACCGCCATGATGGACTACGACCTACGACGTGAATTATGTAATGTCATTAAACTATTCTGTTGACTTGACAGCTGTTGTGTTGTCCAGAAACACACGTGACGACTTGGTGTTCATTTTAACATTCTTTTACTGAACAATCTTCCACTGCATTACCACTCCAATACTTAACATAAGGGAGTCTCCCCCTAGTGTCCAGATGACATGTTGCCTGTGGACTCCTCAGGTCTAAACCATAACCATTACATTACACCATTACAGCGAAATTAATGTTTTAATGGGTTACGTTTGATATGACTATTTACCATAATAGTCTGAAGGGCACATCAAATATTCATGTAGGTTAAGCGAATAGGTAGCTAATGTTAGCCTGTTGGAAATTAATTGTTTGACCGTACATTTTGTTTCATGAATCTGAAGCACGGTGACGAAGAGTTTTAGCATGCGCATTAAATGAAACATAAAAAAATATTATGTGGATGATGTGAGAAAAACACGTAACGTTATCAAGAGGTCCTGGCTGCAGACCTCCACTGTGAGGACATTCCGGTGCAGGCTCCACTGTCAGAACACCTCCACTGTCAGGACGGGAAGTGAGGACATTTTTTAGTTGGGGGGGGGGGGGGGGGGGACTGAGGACATTTAAATCTCGATTTGACCTGCCTTTTAATTCGAGAGAAACCAGCGAGTGAGCGTGTCCCGAGTAGCGGTGAGTTGCTGATTTGTACTATCCACAGAAGGTAAACGCATGATTACTTCTTCGTCATTATAAATCCGTAAAAGTAGTAACGTAAAGTCATTAATGATGCAAATTGCCTAATGTTACATGTCGGTTTGAGTTGTCGTTTTGAAGCTAAGTTGGATAATGTCAAATTTAACTTTCCCCAATGGCGGTTAGCATCAACACCTTAAATTCTCATGGATAATTAAGTTTTCAGTGCATAACGTAAAGTAACTGTGCGCATTTGTTTGTATGTAACGTTAACGGTATAAAACATTTTAATAAACTCTCCTTGCATTAGCTGGGCATCGTCACAAAGTTGAAAAGGTGTCTTTCTGAACTCACAAACGTGATATGTGAGACAGCCAAGCTACCAACAGATGCAACATACCATAATGTTTTGCCAGAGGTCGCCTAGCTAATTAGTGATATCACCTGTTTAAGTCCACAAGTGGAATTAAAATGTGGCAGGACTACATAGCACATTTTTACTTTTTATTTTGCCACCTCTGTTGCATACTACAGTATATAAACCAAACAAATAGTACCTGAAATTACTGAGAAGTAGCATCTGTGTGTGTGCGCGTGTATTTTAGATTAAAGATACACACATGTGTGTGTGCACACACACAGATTTGTGTGTGCGAGTGTTTTCATGGGACTTGTTTGTCATCGCTAATATAAACATTTTCTTGACTTGCTCTTGGATAAAGAGATCTGCCGCTGCAATTTGAACTGCAGGAATGGGGGACATTATCATTGTCCTATTTGCGACAAAACCATTATTAGGAGGACAGACATGGAAGCACACCTAATGTCTTGTCCCAGACAACAAACTTTCACCTCAGCTGCTGCCCATTCCAAACAGTCAGGATTCATCCTTGCCCTCCCTGCAACCAAGTTCATCTGATATTCCAACTAATCATTTTGCTTATCTATATATTTTCAGGAAGAACAGCAGCAGGCTGAGGTCTTGGTCAGACCTGCCAATGTGAACAATGTGGACTGCCAATGTGGACACACCAGTGGAAGGGGTAAGCTTTGTCATGGTATCTATTGGTCAGATACTGTTGGTGCAGCAGCTATGGTACAGACATCTTTCCTTCTGTCTTTTCCATAGGACTCGGTTGAAGATCGCATTCTTCATGATTGCATACATGCAGCAGAGTGGGTTGAGGCCAACAAACAACTGTTCTCTAACAAAGTGGACCTGCCTGATGTTCTGTGCATGGAGGAGGAGAAACAGGCTGAGGCTGCTCTGCAATATGGGAGGTTGTGGAAAGAAGAAGACGATGAGCATGAAATGGAAGCAATGCTGGAGCCCTTCAACTTCACGTTTTACTGCACTGAGGACATGTGGAAATTCTATAAAGAAATAATGGACCAAAGAAACTATTTGGCCTATTGTGAATGTCACACAGATGAGTGACTTGTGTGCGAGAATAAAGGGCTACAGAAGGATCATGTTGTGACTTGGTGTGTTTTTAATGTTTTCTCATTGATCAGTTAATAATTCACTTGGTTATACTGTAGATATCAATAGTTAGGTGTTCTAGCAGCACAAGAACATAATTAGCTTAGACAGACATAGAACCAAACATGAAAATGTGGTTAAGAATAAAAATACAGAAAAACAGAAACAGAAACAATGTATAGAAAAACAGTGCATTAAAGTTGAATAATAATGAAAAGGCAGTGAAGTACTGTATAGTACACAATAAAATATATAGGCCTATGACATCTTATGAGATGTTGGCTTATGAATAAGAGTAATAACTTAAAAGAAAATTTGTGCACTGAACAATGTTATTCCCGCCCTCCATTGTTTTCATTGATCAACTATTTGACCTTCTCCTTTCAAGATCCTCAGCTTTATATTAGGCTACAAATAGACATTTGAGCCCGAATCATATCACCCACCGTTTGTTTTTCATAATGACTAAGTTGTAAAATTACGTAGTGCAGTATATATAGTCACATATCACATAACCCTATCGTAACCATTAATGAGGAGTGTTTTGAAAAGGTCAAAGGCTAATGCTTCAACTGTCCAAATCAAACGCTTTGTTTTTTTCTTTGAATTAAAACAGGTCATGGATGGCTTTTTGTCGTAGATTTGGACAGAATAAATAAAAATGACCAGGTTGGGGGATCATACAAGGAATTAATGGATTTTACGTCATATTGTTGACTAATTAATGTATTTGTGAGTAAAACGATTCAACCAGAAGTGCATTCGCGATTTTACTTTGAAATGTACCCCGTGCATTTCCTGTTTAAAACAGAACAAGGAGCATGCAGGAGCATTCAAACTAAACATAAGAGGATTTTAAACATAAATGCATAAAAAGAGGTTAATTTAAAACAGTATAATGCACCAGCATAAAGTCAGTAAAGGAAACAAAAGAAGTTAATTTAAAACATACAGTGCAGTATAATACCACAGCATAAAGTCAGTAAAGGAACACACTGAACTCCACAAAATGTATGACAAATGTACTCATTGTAAGTCGCTTTTTGAACAAAAGCGTCTACTACAAATGTAAATGTAACTCCCAATTACCACCACTAGATGGAGACGTTTGCCAGAGCTCAGCCATGCTCTGCCCGTTTACCAGACACACACTGGAAAGATGTGAGGTGGGGATTTGAATGACGTTTTAATTGTGGTCGTCAGCCCCACGTGTAACTGTCCAGGGACCCGACACTCTCCACTTTCACTTTCTTCCTGTTGTAGCTGCTGGTCGGTATTTCCACGGTGGGCATCTCTTGAAAGTGGCTGAACTAAAAAACCATACATAGGCCGCTGCATCGCTTTCGGTTGGTGATCGGCACCGAGTGAGTAAACACGTAGCCTACTGGTGACGAGTGGATTCCGAAGATTACGAAGATGTTTGTGCTATGAAGCAGATCCTTTGTCGACGAAGCGGTCGCCTTCGCCCGAAAGGCGTTTTCGTCTGATTTCTTACCAACGCATCGCCGAAATTCTTTCTTATGGAAAATGAGAAACTAGGACGGAAGGGTTTAGTCGTTTAACTTTTGTTGGGGTAAGCGATTGTTTTAACGAAGTCTATGCGATTACATTTCTTTACTTTCGCTTTCGACCGGTGGAAACATGGCAGTGCAGCGAAGGGGGGTGGAAGTGATCGGGGTCCCAGACTTAATGTCCGATGAGCGAACGGTCGATAAACTTCTGATCCACTTCTTAAGACCACGGAACGGAGGCGGAGAGGTGCAGAGAGTCCTCTACCCTCTGCACACCCGAGGGCATGCCCTGATCATATACGAGGACCCAAACGGTGAGTCGACTCGCTGCTCATGGTTGAAGAAGCGAAAGTATTGCATTTTGGACTGGGAAGGAAAAAGAATGCGTGCCTGTTGATCAAGCAAGGTCTTATCCCCCTACAGTCGCTGATCGCGTGCTACAAAAGCGCCACCATGAGCTGGAAGTTGGGGACCAAACCTTTCCTCTGGAGGTGAAACCTGGCGACCCGCGCAAGGTAATCCTTAATCTCCTTTTAACGTTTAAACACACTTTTGTGTGTGTGTGTGTGTGTGTGTGTGTGTGTGAGCGCATGTATGTGAGACACGTTTTAATCCGTCCACATGTTTGTGTTTACTTGTAACAAGCTTGACCACCCAGTGGAGGCCACTGTAAACTTTAACACGATCGCGGATGTCACTGAGCCGCAACGACTCCTTCACCGGTATGGCTTTGAGGTCATCGGGGTGGACAAAGGCAGCGGTTGGGCACGAGTCAAGGGCTCCATGATGATGCTGAGGCCGTTCATGGCCGAAACCCAGAAGCTGCTGAGAGCACAGAGCCCAAACCTGACACGACCCTCGTCCTCCTCCTCCTCCTCCTCGCCGCCACTGGGAGGTCTGTCGCCCCCTGCGGCCGTTTCCAGGAACTCCACCCATGGCAGGTCAGCGCGAGCGAAACAAACCCCCTCGTGGTCTAGAGAGGCACCTCCGTATGCTAGTCCTTCCCCTTCCCCCACCTCCTTCAGCCCCTCCTCTTCCTCCTGGCCAGCCGTGGATCCAGTGGACCGTAGGCGCCCCACTCCCACGCCAGAGGAGTCCGCTATCGTGTCCTTCATCACGAACTCCGAAGTATTGCAGTACGCCCAGAGCTACAAGAAGCTCGGCATCCAGGACATCCTGGCCAACCACAACGCCCAGGTAGACGTGACCACCGTGGACACCGACGTGAAACGCGTGGTCGTGACGGGGTGGCGCCCGCGAGAGGCCTCGGCCGACCTCCAGCACCTTTTGTCCGACGTCGGCGAGACGCTCCGTGTCCGCGATGTTCCACTCGGTGGCCTGAACCACGACGCCCAGGTGGGCGTGTCCAAGCGCATCCAGGAGGTGAAGCGCGACTTTCCCATGGTGCTCATCCTGCAGAAGGGCGACGCCATTCGCCTGGTTGGACCGAGGGTGGACTGTGAGCTGCTGAAGGAGGCCGTGCTGCAGGAGAGACCGGCGGAGTCGCAGGAGAGACCAGCAGAGTCGCGGGAGAGACGGGCGGAGTCGCAGGAGAGACGGGCGGAGTCGCAGTCGCAGGCGCGGACGGGAAGGAGTAGGGGAAAGCTGGGAGCAGACGAAAAGGCAAAGGGGCTGAAACGACGCAGCCGGTCGGCGCCGAGGATCCTCCAGGACAGCGGGCGAGGAGAGCCCGCGGGCAGCGCCGGTCCGACCTCGCCGGCGTCCCTCAACGCCGGCCCGTCCTGGCCGAGAGCCAGGGACGAAGGGGGCCGAGACGCCGCTCTGACGAACACAGAGGAGACCGCCAACCACGGGGGCCCGCAGAAACCAAACTTAAGACCTGCCAAGAGTCCTGCTCTGTTGCCTTCCTTATTCCCAGAAGGACACGGAATGTTCCAGATCTTCAAGAGGAAGAATAAACACTCTGCTGTGTAAAGCTAAGGCCTGAAATTAATTCTTGATTTTAAGGGAGGTCACATCATATATAATATTGGTTCATGTTCCAGGGATTCAGTATTCAAGTATTGTGAATCTTTATCCTCACACATTATCTGGTAATCATTCGGGTTTATAGGTGGTTAATTTTAGTACCGGTAGTGTATTCTTTGTTTATGTTTTCATTGTTTTAGCACCTAGCTTCATGTAAATTGATGTAGCTTTCATTCTACGGTTATGGAACCATTGCAGTAAAACAATTATACTAATTTCTTACATGCTACCAAATTACAAATACTAACACTTTTCAATTACATTGACAAAATGTAAATGTAAACTTTTCATTTAATGAGGGTCCAATTAAACCCATTCAGCAAACACTTTATTGAGCTATTAAATCATTGAAATGACCTGTTTTTGTGTTCTTTTGTGGGTAGAGCGGGTCGTCCACTAACCGGAGGGTTCGCGGTTCGATCCCCACCTCCAACTGTTGAAGTGTCCTTGAGGAAAATACCGAACCCCACATAAATGTATGACAAATGTACTGATTGTAAGTCGCTTTTTGGACAAAAGCGTGTGCTACGTGTAAACGTAAATGCAATTACCACCACTAGATGGAGACGTTTGCCAGAGCTCAGCCATGCTCTGCCCGTTTACTAGTGATGCGCGGGTCGACCCGTGACCCGCGGATATCCGCGGGTTTATCCGCGGGTCGGGAGGGTTCGGGTTCAATTTTTTAAAAATATTGCGGGTGCGGGCGGGGCGGGTCAAAAAGAGAAGTTTCACTTGTCTATTTATGATAATCCATTTTTTATGTGAAAGAAGACAAACTTTAAAATAAAACTGTTATTAATATCGCTATGTGACTACTTTTGAGCGGACTCTGGCTGACTATCTGCTTTGTTTTGAATCTCCATGGCAACGGGAGAGCGCTGAAGCTTGATGGTGCCGTTTTTCCACAATCTCTTCAGATCAAACCTGACTATGTCCTAACACAGTTGGGTGTCACTCCGAATCAACATTATGGTTGTGCTCAATCAATAATAACAACTTACACGGATGTGTTTAATAGCGCATCGAGCGAGCGCTCTTTCAGTTCAGCAGGTCGCGTCCTGGTAGTGCGTCGAAACCGGCTCAACCCCGGCACGGTTGTTTGGTATTCAATTAATCTTTCAGGAAATTGTATCATAATCTTTACTGCGAATCCAGTGCAAATCCTTGTTTATCTATAATCATTACAAAGCATTACAAAGTTGATGCGACACATGTGATGGAAAAGCGGTTAAGTCGCTTCAACGCTAGCTTTGTCGACTTAATTTATGTCGCTGTTCAGAGGTGGATTGGCGAGAGATAATTCGACATAAATCAGATGGAAAACGGTTAAAGCGACGTAGGAAGTTCGCACATGCGCAGTGCTGTGTTATTATATGCGCGAGAATTCGAATGTTGTGATTTTGTGTCTCACAATTACATAGTTTACCTCAGTGAGTGTCACTCATCGGTTTTGCAGAGACTAGTAGCCTACAATGGAGAGACAAAGCTCGTCGAGAGCGGAAACCCTGACTTTTATAAGAGTTTTGGGGGATTTGGATGCGCTGTCAGCCCTCGATGGGAAGAGACAGCGTAATTGCGCCGTACACCTGTGTAGGTAGTAATAGTAAATGTTGGAGTGTTAATCTGAGCACATACTGTATGGTCCCACTTGATTTCAGTGTTATAATAACGATGTGAATATAATTGTATTTGTAAAGCAAAGGGACAGGGATTGGATGGCATAATAAATAAATCACGCCTATCTGGGGAATGCGATGACGTACATCATTCCTATAGGCTATTTGTTGGGCCTCCTCTGCCAGTGGCAATTTAATGAATCGGTGTACCACTGAAGACAACACTAGGCACAAGCTGTACACACATCTGTGAACAGTAGTGATGCTGACACCGAACTTCCCGGCTACGACTCGGTATTCGCTACAGCTACCTAACTTGTACAGTGCTATGGCCACCCGTTTATCTGTAGATACAGCTGTTCTCCTGCTTGTTGGGTCTGGCCTCATATGTGGCTCTACAAGAACACATAACTCTTGAAACAAAGTTTTGTTCACACGGAAATAAGTCATAAACTGACGGTCAGTAAAGGATGACACGTCCACCTCCCACCATAAACTACTCCTTTGGTGCTGCCAGATTACAGGCGATCTGCGACTGCGACGAGTCATCAGGACAGTCATTACGTTCGCGAGTCGCATTCTCCGGGTCACCATCCTTCGTCTGATGACAATTATAGCGGATATTATGTTAATTATTAAAAACACGACACGTATGTTCTCCATTTTGTTTAGTTGAACCGGTAACCAAGGCTATTCTCACGCGCGATAAAGTCTATTTTGCCTTTGACACAAACGTTCTAAAAGAGCGACGCAGTGGATGGAAAATGGTTTTGGTGCGTCTAGTGTCGCTTTAAATTAAATCGACATTGGGCATAAGTCGCTTCAGAATTGGATGGAAAAAGGACTTATGGCTTACAGTGTCACAAATGAGTTCTAATCGGTAGGTTCCATGGCAATACGTTCACTGCCTTTTTTTTTTTTCCTCGGGTCGGGTCGGGTTCGGGTCATGATCAGCGCATTTTTTTTGCGGGTCGGGCGGGGCGGGTTGGATCTCCTGGCGGGTCGGGTTGGGGCGGGTGTTAAAAATAAAGCCGACCCGCGCATCACTACCGTTTACACAAGATGGTGTCTGCAGACCCGGAGGCTGCAGATTGGATTCATGCCCGCAGTTCTATGACCGCAGTTCCCGCAGTTCCATGTCCCTCATGTTTGTGCGACAGCGCCACCAACTGGACGGAGTATGTGTCTTCCCACTTTTTATTTGGATATAATACCGCCATGATGGACTACGACCTACGACGTGAATTATGTAATGTCATTAAACTATTCTGTTGACTTGACAGCTGTTGTGTTGTCCAGAAACACACGTGACGACTTGGTGTTCATTTTAACATTCTTTTACTGAACAATCTTCCACTGCATTACCACTCCAATACTTAACATAAGGGAGTCTCCCCCTAGTGTCCAGATGACATGTTGCCTGTGGACTCCTCAGGTCTAAACCATAACCATTACATTACACCATTACAGCGAAATTAATGTTTTAATGGGTTACGTTTGATATGACTATTTACCATAATAGTCTGAAGGGCACATCAAATATTCATGTAGGTTAAGCGAATAGGTAGCTAATGTTAGCCTGTTGGAAATTAATTGTTTGACCGTACATTTTGTTTCATGAATCTGAAGCACGGTGACGAAGAGTTTTAGCATGCGCATTAAATGAAACATAAAAAAATATTATGTGGATGATGTGAGAAAAACACGTAACGTTATCAAGAGGTCCTGGCTGCAGACCTCCACTGTGAGGACATTCCGGTGCAGGCTCCACTGTCAGAACACCTCCACTGTCAGGACGGGAAGTGAGGACATTTTTTAGTTGGGGGGGGGGGGGGGGGGACTGAGGACATTTAAATCTCGATTTGACCTGCCTTTTAATTCGAGAGAAACCAGCGAGTGAGCGTGTCCCGAGTAGCGGTGAGTTGCTGATTTGTACTATCCACAGAAGGTAAACGCATGATTACTTCTTCGTCATTATAAATCCGTAAAAGTAGTAACGTAAAGTCATTAATGATGCAAATTGCCTAATGTTACATGTCGGTTTGAGTTGTCGTTTTGAAGCTAAGTTGGATAATGTCAAATTTAACTTTCCCCAATGGCGGTTAGCATCAACACCTTAAATTCTCATGGATAATTAAGTTTTCAGTGCATAACGTAAAGTAACTGTGCGCATTTGTTTGTATGTAACGTTAACGGAATAAAACATTTTAATAAACTCTCCTTGCATTAGCTGGGCATCGTCACAAAGTTGAAAAGGTGTCTTTCTGAACTCACAAACGTGATATGTGAGACAGCCAAGCTACCAACAGATGCAACATACCATAATGTTTTGCCAGAGGTCGCCTAGCTAATTAGTGATATCACCTGTTTAAGTCCACAAGTGGAATTAAAATGTGGCAGGACTACATAGCACATTTTTACTTTTTATTTTGCCACCTCTGTTGCATACTACAGTATATAAACCAAACAAATAGTACCTGAAATTACTGAGAAGTAGCATCTGTGTGTGTGCGCGTGTATTTTAGATTAAAGATACACATATGTGTGTGTGCACACACACAGATTTGTGTGTGCGAGTGTTTTCATGGGACTTGTTTGTCATCGGTAATATAAACATTTTCTTGACTTGCTCTCGGATAAAGAGATCTGCCGCTGCAATTTGAACTGCAGGAATGGGGGACATTATCATTGTCCTATTTGCGACAAAACCATTATTAGGAGGACAGACATGGAAGCACACCTAATGTCTTGTCCCAGACAACAAACTTTCACCTCAGCTGCTGCCCATTCCAAACAGTCAGGATTCATCATTGCCCTCCCTGCAACCAAGTTAATCTGATATTCCAACTAATCATTTTGCTTATCTATATATTTTCAGGAAGAACAGCAGCAGGCTGAGGTCTTGGTCAGACCTGCCAATGTGAACAATGTGGACTGCCAATGTGGACACACCAGTGGAAGGGGTAAGCTTTGTCATGGTATCTATTGGTCAGATACTGTTGGTGCAGCAGCTATGGTACAGAAATCTTTCCTTCTGTCTTTTCCATAGGACTCGGTTGAAGATCGCATTCTTCATGATTGCATACATGCAGCAGAGTGGGTTGAGGCCAACAAACAACTGTTCTCTAACAAAGTGGACCTGCCTGATGTTCTGTGCATGGAGGAGGAGAAACAGGCTGAGGCTGCTCTGCAATATGGGAGGTTGTGGAAAGAAGAAGAAGACGATGAGCATGAAATGGAAGCAATGCTGGAGCCCTTCAACTTCACGTTTTACTGCACTGAGGACATGTGGATATTCTATAAAGAAATAATGGACCAAAGAAACTATTTGGCCTATTGTGAATGTCACACAGATGAGTGACTTGTGTGCGAGAATAAAGGGCTACAGAAGGATCATGTTGTGACTTGGTGTGTTTTTAATGTTTTCTCATTGATCAGTTAATAATTCACTTGGTTATACTGTAGATATCAATAGTTAGGTGTTCTAGCAGCACAAGAACATAATTAGCTTAGACAGACATAGAACCAAACATGAAAATGTGGTTAAGAATAAAAATACATAAAAACAGAAACAGAAACAATGTATAGAAAAACAGTGCATTAAAGTTGAATAATAATGAAAAGGCAGTGTATAGTACACAATAAAATATATAGGCCTATGACATCTTATGAGATGTTGGCTTATGAATAAGAGTAATAACTTAAAAGAAAATTTGTGCACTGAACAATGTTATTCCCGCCCTCCATTGTTTTCATTGATCAACTATTCATCAACTATTGACCTTCTCCTTTCAAGATCCTCAGCTTTATAGTAGGCTACAAATAGACATTTGAGCCCGAATCATATCACCCACCGTTTGTTTTTCATAATGACTAAGTTGTAAAATTACGTAGTGCAGTGTATATAGTCACATATAGGTAACACACATAACCCTATCGTAACCATTAATGAGGAGTGTTTTGAAAAAGTCAAAGGCTAAACTGTCCAAATCAAACGCTTTGTTTTTTTCTTTGAATTAAAACAGGTCATGGATGGCTTTTTGTCGTAGATTTGGACAGAATAAATAAAAATGACCACGTTGGGGGATCATACAAGGAATTAATGGATTTTACGTCATATTGTTTACTAATTAATGTATTTGTGAGTAAAACGATTCAACCAGAAGTGCATTCGCGATTTTACTTTGAAATGTACCCCGTGCATTTCCTGTTTAAAACAGAACAAGGAGCATGCAGGAGCATTCAAACTAAACATAAGAGGATTTTAAACATAAATGCATAAAAAGAGGTTAATTTAAAACAGTATAATGCACCAGCATAAAGTCAGTAAAGGAAAAAAAAGAAGTTAATTTAAAACATACAGTGCAGTATAATGCCCCAGCATAAAGTCAGTAAAGGAACACACTGAACTCCACAAAATGTATGACAAATGTACTCATTGTAAGTCGCTTTTTGAACAAAAGCGTCTACTACAAATGTAAATGTAACTCCCAATTACCACCACTAGATGGAGACGTTTGCCAGAGCTCAGCCATGCTCTGCCCGTTTACCAGACACACACTGGAAAGATGTGAGGTGGGCATTTGAATGACGTTTTAGTTGTGGTCGTCAGCCCCACGTGTAACTGTCCATGGACCCGACACTCTCCACTTTCACTTTCTTCCTGTTGTAGCTGCTGGTCGGTATTTCCACGGTGGGCATCTCTTGAAAGTGGCTGAACTAAAAAACCATACATAGGCCGCTGCATCGCTTTCGGTTGGTGATCGGCACCGAGTGAGTAAACACGTAGCCTACTGGTGAGTGGATTCCGCAGATTACGAGGTTGTTTGTGCTATGAAGCAGATCCTTTGTCGACAAAGCGTTCGCCTTCACCCGAAAGGCGTTTGCGTCTGATTTCTTGCCAACGCATCGCCGAAATTCTTTCTTATGGAAAATGAGAAACTAGGACGGAAGGGTTTAGTCGTTTAACTTTTGTTGGGGTAAGCGATTGTTTTAACGAAGTCTATGCGATTATATTTCTTTACTTTCGCTTTCGACCGGTGGAAACATGGCGGTGCAGCGAAGGGGGGTGGAAGTGATCGGGGTCCCAGACTTATGGTGCGTTTTATTATAACCGTCGAACCATCTCGGATCTCGGTGGTGACGTCACTTCGGAGGTCCGAGATGGTTCAGCGTTTTATTATTGTTCCGAGAAAAGTTCGTTGGAGAAAAACATGGACGCCACCCGGAAAGCTATTGTTGCGGTAGCATTGGCCGAGCACCAGGCGCTCCAAAACAAGCATGAGCTTCACCTTCACAACCTTGAGGAAGAATTCCATGAACAGTACACTAGACGCAGGTTGGTTTAATATACACCCTCTGGTGCAACCTAGACACATCATCAGTGATGTAACCTGAGGTCATAGGGTGTTTCGGGTCTCTCAACATCAGACACCCTCGCCCAGGCGACCCAGCCGGGGGTGATCAGACCCCGGCTTGTGTCTAGGTAGCTTGTGTGGCCCACGGATCACCCCTCCTGATCCACAGCCATCTTGATGCCTTCTCAGCAGCATCAGTGATGTTCTTGATGGCTTTCTTGCTGTGCAGTCCCCTTATTCCCAACAACTTGAGGGCCCTGCAGAGTGACTGGCCTGCGAAACCTCGGCAACCAACCTCAATGGGACTACAACGAGTCTTCCATCCGTTGCGCCGGCATTCGCCTGCCAGCTCCTCATACTTGGCCCTCTTCCTCTCAAATGCCTCCTCCATCCGGTCTTCCCAGGGCACAGTCAACTCCAGCAGTATCACCTGCCTTGTTGATTCTGACATAAGAACCAAGTCCGGCCTAAGTGTGGTCACTGCGATGGTCTCTGGGAATTTAAGCTGTTTCCCCAAGTCCACCTTCAGCTGCCAGTCCCTAGCTGTTGTCAGGAGCCCCCCTGTTTGGCCTGGGCGTTGTTGAGGCTTCTCACCAGATTTAACAAAGGTGATTGAATGCCTAGCTGGCTGTTGCTGCTTGCTGAGTGAGATCCCCGAGCAGATGGTATCTGCTATCACCTTCAGCACCTGGTCGTGGCGCCAACGATAGCGCCCCTCGCCCAGGGCTTTCGGGCAACAGCTTAGGATGTGCTCCAGTGATCCTCTCCTCTGACACAAAGGGCAAGCAGGTGTTTCTGCCAGGCCCCAACAGAAGAGGTTGGAAGGGCTGGGGAGGACGTCGTAGACTGACTGGATCAAAAACTTTATACGGAATGGCTCTGCCTTCCAAAGCTCTGACCAAGAAATCTTCCTATCCAGTGTCTGCTCCCATCTAGTCCACGCCCCCTGTTGTCTCATCCCGACCATCTTGCTTGAGCGGGTCTCCTCCAGCCCTGCTCGAACCTCTTCCTGGATAAGCTGCCGCCTCTCCTTCCCCCGGGCCTTGTTGTACCGAGGCCCTGGGTTGCTCCCAAGCCCTGCCCGGCCTGTCGCCACTGTTCCCACCAGAACACCGTGGCGCAGCCGCGCCTCAGCTTGCTCGACCGTCTCCTGGGCTCTCCACTTCCGCCCAGTCCGCACTTCAATCCCCGCTAAGGAGACTTTGGTGTCACTCGAGTCTCTGTACAGCAGCACCTCTCTCGCACGGGTAACCATGAACTCCTCCGACAGACTACTGAAGGGAAGTCGCAGCTTGTTCTTATGCCCATACAAGGCTATGCTGCTGAGGCTTCTTGGTAGGCCCAACCACCTGCGAAGGAAGCTACTTACCTTACGCTCGAAGCCCTCAACGGTCGTTAGTGGGACATCGTAGACCAGTAGTGGCCAGAGGAGGCGTGGCAGGATGCCATGCTGATATATCCATGCTTTATACTTACCTGGCAGCCCTGACTTATCCACCGCCACTAGCCAGTTACCCAGTTCTCTGCTGGTCGCCTTGAGCGCTGCTTTGTCCCTCAGGGTGCCATCAAAGATCTTCCCCAGGCTCTTCACTGGCTCCTCTGAAACCGATGGAATCTGGACACCTCCCAGCGAGAACCGGAACTTGTCTGTAACCTTCCCCTTCTTCACCACCAGGGAACGGGACTTAGCAGGCTTAAAGCCCATACGCGCCCAGTTAATGAGCCGCTCAAGGCCTTGGAGAACCCACCTACAACCTGGAACTGATGTTGTAGTAACTGTCAGGTCATCCATAAAAGCTCTGATGGGAGGCTGCCGCACACCTGACTTGGTGAGCGGTCCTCTGCACTCCACCTCCGCTGACTTAACAAGCATGTTCATGGCCAAGGCAAACAAAATCACTGAGACTGTACACCCAGTGATTATGCCTTTCTCCAGCCGATGTGATGCTGATGTTACTGTCCCCGAGGTGACTCTCAAACTGAAAGAGTTGTAATAGTCCAGTATGAGGTCCCTGATCTTGCCTGGAACATGATGCCGGTCAAGCGAGGTCTCCACCAGTTTGTGGGGAATTGACCCGTAAGCATTAGACAGGTCAAGCCACAAAACTGCCAGGTTCCCATTGCCCTCCCGGGCCTCCCGGATGAGCTGAGTAACAACTCCCGTGTGCTCAATGCACCCTGGTACCCTTGGGACCCCCCCCTTCTGCACAGAGGTGTCGATGTATGCATTCTTCAGGAAGAACTCTGTCATGCGCCGGGCAACAATGCTGAAGAACACCTTGCCCTCCACACTCAGGAGTGAGATGTTTCTAAACTGCTCGATGGTGCGAGAGTTCTCTTCCTTCGGAATCCATACACCCTCTGCATGCCTCCACTGCTGAGCCACCTTCCCCCTCCTCCAGATGACCCTAAGGATCTTCCAGAGTCGCTGCACGAGCCTGGGGCACCTCTTGTAGACAACATATGGTACTCCACTGGGACCTGGAGCTGAGTTGGATCTAGCTGCTCTGACTATGTCCTCAACTTCTCTCAGGGTTGGCTCCTTGGTATTAAATGCTGAAGTGGGTTCTGGTGGTGTAATCAGAAAGCTGCAGGGTCCAAGATCCTGCTCCCTTGCGCTGTCGCTGTAAGTTGCCCTGAGGTACTTGTCAACCTCTTCTTGAGAGCAGGCCAATTGTCCACCTCGCTTCTGCCCAAGGATCTTCTTGGTGAAGTTGAAAGGGCCTGAAATGAAGGCGGCACGCTTCTTGGCTCTCTCCTTCCCCCTCTTCCTGTGCCATTCCGCACGACGGAGTGTCGTGAGATTCCTCCTTACGATGTTGCGGAGCTCTGCTATACTTACCTTCTCTTCCTCTCTTGCCTGCTTGTACTGCCGTCCCAGCAGTCTAAGCTCTTGCCGCAGCTGGCTGATCTTCTTCTGCCGTCGGTTTGGCTCCCCTGCACCGCTGATCGGGTGGTGCTCCTTGGTGCCAAACCTTTCGGCGGCGATGCTGACAATCATTGCACTCATTGTGCGCAATTTCTGGTCAGCATCTCCCCTGGCTGTGGCTTAGAGAATCTGATCAACATCCGCATCGAACTGGCACCACTCCTTCACCATGTTGGCTGAAGGCCACTTAACCCGACGGTGTTCTGAATGCATGACTTGGGGTAGGGCTTGTGGGGCGTGGAGGGTCTGGGCACTGTGGGGTGACTCCGGGCCGGGCTCCTCCTGCGTCTCACCAGGCACTGGTCCTGTGCGTTGCACCACTTGCCTCCCAGTCAAGCATTTCATCTTGGTCTGGTGGATCTTAAGACCACGCGGGTTTTTGCAGACTTTACCACATAAGCAAACTGCACTCATAGTCGTAATTCCGTTAGCTTGGGTCAAAACCTGTACGTCCATCCTGTTGGGGTGCTCATCCTCCCCCCCTCTCGGGCACCCCCGGGGGTATAACTCTTTAGGGTTTTCCGTAGCTTATTGTGGGTGCTCCCTCACGGGAGCTGCAGTTTGGGGTGCTAGCCCTCACTGCCCCGGTTGCTGTCTTTCCAGCTGTCTGCTGCCTCTCCAGCTGTCACCACTCTATTCGTGGTAGTCATCCGGTCTTTCCCGGAGGTCACTGGCTCTGCCAGAATTAACTGGTTTAATATACACCCTCTGGTGCAACCTAGACACATCATCAGTGACGCAGAAGGTATGTTCATATTTCAGTATATTTAGTGAAGTGAAAGCGTTGGAGTCGCTTGATAGTAGACCATTTTGGCATGCTAGCTAGATAGCATTACTATCCGTCTCCATATAAGCGGACGCCACATAACAGCTGAGCTGACAGTTGAGTCGTTAAACGCTAACAGCTGAGGGATCGCTCGATTTTTCCTAGGCAAATCTCCTGTTCAAGATATCTGTAATTACATTCATATCTCCCTTTGCTTTTGGGCAGTATTTATGTTAAATTTCATGGTATATATATAGTATATATAGTATAGTATATATAGTATGTGGTAGGATGTATATCTTGTTGGGATGTCATAGTGTGTGTTTATTTGTATGGATGTCAATGTCTTTGTGCCTTGATGTATATGCTACTGGACACCTTAATGTCTTCGGGATAAATAAAGTATCTCTATCTATCTATCTATCTATCTATATGACAAGTTGTGCAAGATGCAAACTTTGCTGGCGAACACAGCGAAAAGTAGTACATGAGTTAATGTATTAACGCCTTTTTTTCTATTTCTTTTCTTATTCATGTAGGGCTGTGGTAACCGCTGTGCTGCAGTCCAGACATCAGATCATCCTGAAGTCTGGGACGGAGTGGGAGGTCATGCTGGATATGGATGACAATACATTTGCCCGCCATTTCCGCATCAGAAGGTACAGGTTTGAGCAGCTCCTTCGACTGCTTCAGGAGAGCGGCCTGCAAAGTGTACACAGCTATGGACATCCTCCCGTGCCTGTTCCCAAAAAGGTCCTCATGTTTCTCTGGTATATGGCCAACCAGAACAGCTACAGGGAGATTTCCGATAAGTTCAACGTTTGCCAGTCAGCGGCGCACACCGCCATCTTTCAAGTGCTGACTATCATGTCAACAATCGGCCAACACTTTGTGTCTTGGCCCAGAGATTGCGAGAAGAGGATGTCTGCAGCTGCCTTCCAGCGTACCTCTGGCCTTGAAGGAGTCATTGGGGCAATAGATGGTTGCCACATCAGGGTCCAGAGGCCACCCATCAGAGGAGGGGACTACATTAACCGGAAATGTTACTACTCTGTCCTCCTCCAGGGTATTGTGAATGATGAAGGCCAATTCATTGACATCTTTGTTGGACCACCAGGCAGGGTGCATGATGCCAGGATGCTGCGGGGCTCCACTTTTTACACAAACTGGCAGGAGAAGATGGAGGACTATCGTCTGCTCGGGGACAGTGCCTACATTGGCCAGGCCTTCCCTTTTATTATAACCCCAAAACGTGACAATGGGGCCCTCACCGATGCTGACCGCCAGAAGAATTTCAACATCAGTCGGGGGAGGGTGATTGTTGAAAATGCTTTTGGCAGGATGAAGTGTAAGTGGCGACGCTTAAGGGACCTACAGAACACCAGAATGGACATAGTGGTAATGATAATCATGGCTGGATGCTTCCTACACAACTTTGGCATTGGAGCTGTGGATGGCTGTGAAGAACACCCCGAGGGCTGTCCAAGACAGGAGGATGGGAACGAGGATGCGAACGAGTAGTGGCCATTGTTATCTAATAAATATATATAGTCTTTTTTACACTTTTGAAACCTTTTGTCAGTGTCAATTTTCTCCCCCTCAAAGCGCTTGTGGGGCTCTTTCATCCCATCAGCTATCAGGCTCTACAACACCTCAACCACCCGCTCCCAGCGTCTCGGAAGCGCCAACACCACCAGATAATGGATTTGTATACCACACCACACACCCCAGACTGTTTTCTAGCCGTTGTCATCTTGGTCTGTTCATCTCATTGTTAACCACTGTCCATCTGTCATCTTTCATTGTGTGCACCAGGCTGCTATGGATGGTCTACCAGTCTGCGGTGGCCAGTGTCACCTTCTTCACTGCCGTGTGCTGGGGAGGAAGCATTGGGAGCGGTGGTGCCAGGAAGCTGTACAAGCCGGGGAGGAAGGCGAGCTCTGCGGTGGGGATGAAGCTGGACTGTGTGAAGGCGCACATCTATTTTGCACTATGAACAGCTATCAAGAAATAAATAATTGATGTTGCACAGAAGTGTGCTTCTGTGAAGTGTGCGACAAACAACAAACGAAGTGGGCCACGACGAACAACAAAACAGGGAAAAGTGATCGTGGGATGATTAAACTATTTACAGTAAAAAGGCATTAAATAAAATACATAAAATATAAAATAAATATATTAAAAAATATATATATATAATAAATATAATAAATATAATAAAAAAATATTTAAAAATCTATAAAAAATTGAACATTAACATTTTAAATGAAGTACACAAGCTCACATCTTCTCCACCATTTGGCCAAGCAACCTCTGGAACCCCTCCTGGGCTTCCCTCATTTGAGCCAGGGTCTCAGCGTGCCGTTTTTGGGTGGCCGCTTGGGAGGCTGCCTCAGACTCCCTTAGGAACCCCAACAGGTCATCCTCCCTCTGGCGCTTGCGTGGCCTCCTTGGGGTGTAGGCGGACGGAGGACAAAGAGGAGGTGATGGAGTTTGAGATGGAGCTGGAGCTGGAGAGTGGGCATTGGTGGTAGGTAAGGGAGTGCTGGTGGACGAGGACGGTGAGGCATCTGGTGCAGAGACACTGACCTTCAGGGCATCTGGCCTGCGCACATCCAGGCCCATGGCTGTTCCCACAACAGGGAACACAATGTCATGGTGACCTCCCAAGAGGTCATCCATTTCCCCATAGAATTTATATCTGCCAGGCCCCCTCCCGGTGGAGGAATTCTGGTCCTTCACCTTTTTGTACCCTTCCACCAATGTATACCATTTACGAGCGACCTTGTCTGGGGGAAAGGTCTGCTCGAAATGGTCAGTTAGCCTGCCAGCTATCTCTTCCCACGGCTGCTTTTTCGAACTCCTGGCCATCTTCAGGCGCTGGTTCAAGTCCTGAAGGGACCTGGGAGGGCCCCTACCCTCTGCTTCTAAATGCAGCCGCATGAGGTCTATTAAAAATAATGTGTTATCCTTTGAAAAAGTCTCGCCTATAACTGCTGCCCCACTGCCTGCAGTGGCAGGCAGTGGGGCAGCGGCAGGCAGTGGGGCAGCGGCAGGCAGTGGGGCAGCGGCAGGCAGTGGGGCAGTGGCAGGCAGTGGGGCAGCGGCAGGCAGTGGGGCAGTGGCAGGCAGTGGGGCAGCGGCAGGCAGTGGGGCAGCGGCAGGCAGTGGGGCTATTTCTGAATCAGATAGACAGAAATAAAAGACAAATGTTAGCACAGTTCCCAGGGTTTCATAACAGTACTGTACAGTAATGACTATTGTTCTATATGTAATATTCTTTGTTTACAGGTTTCTCTCTGTCTCTCTCTCAGGCCTGTGACCCTGAAGGAGGTTGACCCACAAGGAGGGTCACAGGCCACACACACACACAGTACACTCTGGTTGTTATGCACTTGTGGTGGGTCTTATGATTCCCAGGTCTGCCTCTGGATCTTTGCTTTCTACCTGACTCGAGCATACATATTGTGGACTATGCTGTGCATACTTCATTCTTAATAAGTATGCTTATTACTATCTCACCTGTGCTTTGAATGCACACCAAGCCAACTGTATGCCTGAGCCCCTCGTCCAAGCAGTACATCCCTGAGTTTTCTTGTTGCTGAAACAAGGGCCCAGGAAAGGGACGGGTCCTCTCCTGGTCCCAGTACAGCAACATGTTGCTCTTATCAACAAACACTAAAAATGAAACACTGTATATTACACTCTATGTCTTTTGGGCACTGTGCTAAAATGCACAGTTATCATTGTATCACACTGCAAATTCAAATGTTTATTTCTTATTTAATGTATTAATTATTAATTAATTATTAATTAATCTATATTACATTTTTTATTTTTTACTTTATTCTGAAATCTTGTGCGTTTTTTTCACTGTTGTATTAGCCGAGTTGAATGTGAGTGAATAAAAAACCGGAGAAACTGCTACAAACTGCCATTTTCAACCATAGCTTTCAAGGCAGTTGTATTGTTGCCTAGCAACGCCCGTTTACAATATTGGCCTCACCACAGCACCGATGGACGCAGTAAGGTATTGCAGTAATTGAGTGATTGAAATTGTCATTTAAACCACCAAACACAATGAAACAGTTCATACTTACAAGTGACACTGGGCGCAGCCATCGTGAATTCCTGCTCGGAAGCCTTGCTCGGTCTCCTGTGAGTTCAACCGAGCAGGCAAGTCCTCCGTCCGAGTAAAAGGGGCGTGTCCATGCGTGTCGCTAGGCAATGTCCTCGGACGTCCGAGATCCGAGATGGTTCGACGGTTATAATAAAACGCACCATTAATGTCCGATGAGCGAACGGTCGATAAACTTCTGATCCACTTCTTAAGACCACGGAACGGAGGCGGAGAGGTGCAGAGAGTCCACTACCCTCTGCACACCCGAGGGCATGCCCTGATCATATACGAGGACCCAAACGGTGAGTCGACTCGCTGCTCATGGTTGAAGAAGACAAAGTATTGCATTTTGGACCGGGAAGGAAAAAGAATGCATGCCTGTTGATCAAGCAAGCTCTTACACCCCCCCCCCCCCCCCCCCCCCCCTATAGTCGCTGCTCGCGTGCTACGAAAGCGCCACCATGAGCTGGAAGTTGGGGACCAAACCTTTCCTCTGGAGGTGAAACCCGTCGACCCGCCCGAGGTAATCCTTAATCTCCTTTTAACGTTTAAACACACTTTGAGGTGTGTGTGTGTGTGTGTGTGTGAGCGCATGTATGTGAGACACGTTTTAATCCGTCCACATGATACTGTTTGTGTTTACTTGTAACAAGCTTGACCACCCAGTGGAGGCCACCGTGAACTTTAACATGATCGGGGATGTCACTGAGCTGCAACGACTCCTTCACCGGTATGGCTTTGAGGTCATCGGGGTGGACAAAGGCAGCGGTTGGGCACGAGTCAAGGGCTCCATGATTATGCTGAGGCCGTTCATGGCCGAAACCCAGAAGCTGCTGAGAGCACAGAGCCCAAACATGACACGACCCTCGACCTCCTCCTCCTCCTCGCCGCCACTGGGAGGTCTGTCGCCCCCTGCTGCCGTTTCCAGGAACTCCACCCATGGCAGGTCAGCGCGAGCGAAACAAACCCCCTCGTGGTCTAGAGAGGCACCTCCGTATGCTAGTCCTCCCCCTTCCCCCACCTCCTTCAGCCCCTCCTCTTCCTCCTGGCCAGCCGTGGATCCAGTGGACCGTAGGCGCCCCACTCCCACGCCAGAGGAGTCCACTATCGTGTCCTTCATCACGAACTCCGAAGTATTGCAGTACGCCCAGAGCTACTAGAAGCTCGGCATCCAGGACATCCTGGCCGACCACAACGCCCAGATAGACGTGACCACCGTGGACACCGACGTGAAACGCGTGGTCGTGATGGGGTCGCGTCCCCGAGAGGCCTCGGCCGACCTCCAGCACCTTTTGTCCGACGTCGGCGAGACGCTCCGCGTCCGCGATGTTCCACTGGGCGGCCTGAACCACGACGCCCAGGTGGGCGTGGCCAAGCGCATCCAGGAGGTGAAGCGCGACTTCCCCATGGTGCTCATCCTGCAGAAGGGCGACGCCATTCACCTGGTTGGACCGAGGGTGGACTGTGAGCTGCTGAAGGAGGCCGTGCTGCAGGAGAGACCGGCGGAGTCGCAGGAGAGACCGGAGGGGTGGCAGGAGAGACCGGCGGAGTCGCAGTCGCGGACGGGAAGGAGGAGGAGAAAGGAGAGAGGAGACGAAAGGGCAAAGGAGCCGATACGACGCAGCCGATCGGCGCCAATTATCCTCCTGTACACCAGCCACCGAGAGCCCGCGGGCGGCGCCGGTCCGACCCCACTGGCCCACCACAACGCCCAGTTAGACGTGCTGCAGGAGAGACCGGCGGAGTCGCAGTCGCAGGCGCGGAAGGGAAGGATGAGGGGAAAGAAGAAAGCATTCAAAAGGGTAAAGGTGAAACGACGCAGCCGGTCGGCATTGACGATCTTCCAGGTCGACTGGCGAGGAGAGGCCGTGGGCGGCGCCGGTCTGACCTCGCTGGCGTCCCTCAACGCCGACCCGTCCTGGCCGAGAGCCAGGGACGAAGGGGGCCGAGACGCCGCTCTGACGAACACAGAGGAGACCGCCAACCACGGGGGCCCGGAGAAACCAAACTTAAGACTTTCAGAGAGTGCTGCTGTGTGGCCTTCCTTACTCCCAGAAGGACACGGAATAATCCAGAAGTTATTGATGAGGAGTAAACTAAGAGTAACTAAGCTAAAGCCTGAAATTAATTCTTGATTTTAAGGGAGGTCACATCACATCATATATCATATTCTAGGTATTCAGCATTCAAGTATTGTGAATCTTTATCCTCACACATTATCTGGTAATCATTCGGGTTTGTAGGTGGTTAATTTTAGTAGTCTATTCTTTGTTTATGTTTTCATTGTTTTAGCACCTAGCTTCATGTAATTCGATGTAGTTTTAATTCTACATTCGCACATTGTATAGGTTATGGAACCAGTGCAGTAAACCAATTATACTAATTTCTCACATGCTACCAAACTACAAATACTAACACTTTTCAATTACATTTACAAAATGTAAATGTAAACTTTTCATTTAGAGAGGGTCCAATTAAAAACACTTTCCCATTATTCCCATTCCCATATTGAGCTATTAAATCATTGAAATGTCCTGTTCTTGTGTTATTTTGTACTAATTTTAATGTGTTTTTAACAGAGGAGCCTTTCTTTTACGTATTTTATCTAAGCTCAGTGGGTAGAGCGGGTCGTCCACTAACCGGAGGGTTTGGGGTTTGATCCCCACCTCCGACTGTCGAAGTGTCCTTGAGGAAAATACCGAACTCCGTAAAAAAGTCAAATGTACTCATTGTAAGTCGCTTTTTGGACAAAAGCGTCTGCTACATGTAAATGTAAATGCAGTCCCAATTACCACCACTAGATGGAGACGTTTGTCAAAGCTCAGCCATGCTCTGCCCGTTTACACAGTGAAGTGTGCTGTGCGGTGCATTCTAAAACAAACCTACTTGTCTTCACAGGACGACTGCGTTCATACTGAAAGAGGAAGCTGATTTGCGCTCAGAGGATCTGACCTATTTATTGCAGTCTAGGGATCACAAAAACGACTCGGCTTCTAGTTCCAGTAAATATTATGAACGCATCCATAATGTGATTGCGGAACGTTGGGGGAAACTACACCGAAGTGACACGGGGAACAAATGACGAGAAAAAGTCAGCCCTGAGGGGTAAAAGTCAACCGCTCTTCAGACTGCGATGAAGAAGGTGGAAACACCGAAAGCTTCGTATTTCCACCGCCAAAGCCGGGAGCTCGTCTAGATCCCCCGTCCTGCACCACACAAGCTGTCTGGAAACATGTTTCTCAATGGTTCAACTCTTTTGCTGATCGCATCCATAATCAGCCAGGCCCACGTTCAGCCCCGAGTTTAAAACGTCAGAACCATAGACTGGTTTTACGTTCAGCCTAAAAGGGAAATAACGAACTCAGTTCGAGTTCCGACAGGAAACGCCACCATCCTTCCCACGAGATAAGGACATTTAATGACCCGTTTCTGATAAGGCTCATTAGCTGCGTGGGTCTGGTGCATGGTCCAGATCTTGAGTTCATGATTAAAGACCTACATTTGAATAAGGGCTATTTATAACTACATGGTATACTTGCTTGAGAGAGAGAGAGAGAGAGAGAAGAGAGAGAGAGAGAGAGAGAGAGAGAGAGAGAGAGAGAGAGGACGAGAGAGAGAGAGAGAGAGAGAGAGAGAGAGAGATGAGAGAGAGATACTTGGCAAGTATACCAAGTATACATGGTATACTTGCTTGAGAGAGAGAGAGAGAGAGAGAGAGAGAGAGAGAGAGAGAGAGAGAGAGAGAGAGAGAGAGAGAGAGAGAGAGAGAGAGATGAGAGAGAGAGAGAGAGAGAGAGAGAGAGTTTCCGAAAGGCAAGGGTGCACGTCAATACGTTCCGCCCCTGCAGGAAGCGAGAGAACGGTGTGAAGGCGAGCGACTGACGACGGTGGGAGCAAAGAGAGTATCGCGGCGCCACAACGCGGCCGCGGCCTGTCCTTCCTCTAATCGTAATAGCTCCACTCCACTTACTTATATAGACGTGTCACCCTCTCGCCGACGGCCTGGCGGGGTGACGTGCTGCAGCACGCTCACCGCAGCTCTCCATGTCTTCACGCAGCACACCCAAAGAATCCGAATCTGAAAGCGCGCCTCGACGCCACACCCCTGCACTCACATGCACGCACTCAGCCACACGCGCGCGCACACACACACACACACACACACACACACACACACACACACACACACACGCACGCACACTGGCTCCACCGCCGAGTCGCAGAGTCGAGTCAACACTTCATCTTCAGCGTTCAGTCGCTTCCTCCTGCGCTGAACGCCGGTCTGTGTGTGCGTGTACGTGTATGTGTGCCTGCGATACCTGTGTGCGTGTGCATGTGTACGTGTGTGCGCGTCGGTACCGATAGATGTGTTTAGAATGGCGGAGCTGGAGGCCCTGGAGTTTGGGAAGTCAGACTTTGTTCTTCTGGACGAGGTCAGCATGGAGCAGTTCATGGAGAACCTCAAGCTGAGGTGAGGAGGGATGGGTTGGACCAGCACAGTACCAGAACTTCACCGAGACGTGCAGAGCCTTTATTTTGTCAAGTGTTTTCTGGAGATGTAAACAGTACATTTTAGGTAGTAGCTCAGTAAATTACTTATGACTAAATTTTTTACTGTGTCCTCTGCACTCAAACTGCAGGTTTATAGCGCTATAATATTTTCCTACCATCTCTCCAGTATTGATTGCACATCATACATTCAGCCTAATTTGTAAATCACTAACTCGTGTGCTAGATGTAACGTCTCATCTCTCATTAAACAGACGGTTAAATGAGTGGCTTTGCTCTGCAGCTGGGTAGCGGTTACGTGGGTTAGTGAGTGAAGTATCGCACCCCAGAGAACGGCAGCGTGCGGCTCTCACTCGTTACTTGAACGGCTGCTGAACAGCTGAAGATGCCGGTGCGTGAGCGCCACATCTCCGCGCGGCTCCGCGCCGCAGGGGAGCAGACGCGAATCGAACGGAAGAGTTCTCGGCTCGCTCCCCCCGCGTCACCGGACTTTCAACTTTCCCGCTCGCTCTGTCGGTGGCCGTGGGACTCGTTGGTGGGTGGTGGGTGGTGGGTGGGGGGGCTGGTTCCACTTATGCAGGTGTTCACGGGTGCATCACTGTTGCACCCCGACCACGGGACAGGGGGTTTGGATCCGCGACGGCTTCGGTTTCGCAATGACTGACATTAAAAAGTTCAGCAGCGCCGACTTCGTCATTCTTTCTGTGAGGCTTTCAAGTGTGTGTGTGTGTGTGTGTGTGTGGGGGGGGGGGGGCATCGCTGAATCACGTGACCTTCCACTCCGGCTTGGGGTGTGGTGTGTGTGTGTGTGTGTGTGTATGTGTGTGCGCGCTCTGTATCTAAGTTGCCAGACAACCCCTCTGCCTTCCTCTTCCTCTCCTCAGTCTCACTTCCTCTCTGTCATGGCGTCACACTCTAAAAGGGCGATGCGTTCTCTAGAAACCCATTTTTGCACAACGGGACGGCGTCCCTGGTCATAGGACTTTATAAACCCACACAAACATAACACACTGTAACACATACCCTGTACCGGCACATACCCTGTACCAGCATATACTCTGTACCGGCACATACCCTGTACCGGCACATACCCTGTACCGGCATATACTCTGTACCGGCACATACCCTGTACCGGCACATACCCTGTACCAGCACATACCCTATACCAGCACATACTCTGTACCAGCACTTACCCTGTACCGGCATATACTCTGTACCGGCACATACCCTGTACCAGCACATACCCTGTACCAGCACATACCCTGTACCGGCACATACTCTGTACCAGCACATACCCTATACCAGCACATACTCTGTACCAGCACATACCCTGTACCGGCACATACTCTGTACCAGCACATACCCTGTACCGGCACATACTCTGTACCGGCACATACCCTGTACCAGCACTTACTCTGTACCAGCACATATTTGTACCAGCACATACTCTGTACCAGCATATACTCTACCGGCACATACCCTGTACCAGCACATACTCTGAACCGACATAAACTTTATTGCAACACCTACTCCATTCCAGCGCAGAGGCCGACAGACTCGCACCAACACCCTTGTCAGCCATCTGTGAACCATGTGTTGTCTCAGGGCCATGCCAGATCACACCTCAGGATGAGCGGGGAGACGAGCGTGTGAATTATAGCAACATCGATGTGATCTCTCTCTCTCTCTCCAGTGTTACGCCCCCTGCTGCTGTCAGGTTTATACATCGGCGCGCCCGAAGCTCTACGCTGGCACTGAGTGTGTGAGGGTGACGGTTCAGTGATCGTCCTTTTGATTTGGTGGCCATCTGTGATTAGCGGCCATCTTCTGTGTACTCTTAGTTGGATGGTGAACACACGCTACCTTTAACCACATTGCTACTTCCTTTTTTCGGTTCTCGCACTTTTGTCACTTCCTGTCCTGCGAGTGTGTGTGTGTGTGTGTGTGTCTGTGTGTGTGTCTGTGTGTGTGTGTGTACTTGTGTGTGCATGCGTGTGTGTGTGTGTGTGTGTGTGTGTACGTGTGTTTGTGTGTGGGGGGGAGGGGATGTGGGTTGATGAACTTCAGATGTTGTGCACGGTGTAGTTATCATTTCAGGGAAAAATATATCTTCATAAAGTGAAGATATGGTTGAACTTGGTGTTTTCAATGCATCTTTTTTTGTCACTGATATATACAGTATATAACACAGAGGAGAGTCAGGTTAGTGGCTTTGGAGTTGAGTTCAGATCCCAGCCACGTGATACTGGGTTTTTTTCCCCCATGTCCGCATGTCCTACCTGTAAGCATCCCCATTCACTGTTTGAGGGTCAGCTGCTACCTGCTTTTTAATGACCTGGCTCTGTATTCACTGTCTAGCCCCTACCTGATCCTCAAAGACCTGTCTCTCTATTCACTGTCTAACCCCTACCTGATCCTCAAAGACCTGTCTCTCTATTCACTGTCTAACCCCTACCTGATCCTCAAAGACCTGTCTCTCTATTCACTGTCTAACCCCTACCTGATCCTCAAAGAGCTGTCTCTCTATTCACTGTCTAACCCCTACCTGATCCTCAAAGACCTGTCTCTCTATTCACTGTCTAACCCCTACCTGCTCCTCAAAGACCTGTCTCTCTATTCATGATCTAACCCCTACCTGATCCTCAAAGACCTGTCTCTGTATTCACTGTCTAACCCCTACCTGCTCCTCAAAGACCTGTCTCTCTATTCATGGTCTAACTCCTACCTGATCCTCAAAGATCTGTCTCTGTATTCACGGTCTAACCCCTACCTGCTCCTCAAAGACCTGTCTCTGTATTCACTGTCTAACCCCTACCTGCTCATCAAAGACCTGTCTCTGTATTCACGGTCTAACTCCTACCTGATCCTCAAAGACCTGTCTCTCTATTCACTGTCTAATCCCTACCTGCTCCTCAAAGACTTGTCTCTGTATTCACTGTCTAACCCCTACCTGATCCTCAAAGACCTGTCTCTGTATTTACGGTCTAACCCCTACCTGATCCTCAAAGACCTGTCTCTATTCACTGTCTAACCCCTACCTGATCCTCAAAGACCTGTCTCTGTATTCACTGTCTAACCCCTACCTGATCCTCAAAGACCTGTCTCTGTATTCACTGTCTAACCCCTACCTGATCCTCAAAGAGCTGTCTCTCTATTCACTGTCTAACCCCTACCTGATCCTCAAAGACCTGTCTCTCTATTCACTGTCTAACCCCTACCTGATCCTCAAAGAGCTGTCTCTCTATTCACTGTCTAACCCCTACCTGCTCCTCAAAGACCTGTCTCTCTATTCACTGTCTAACCCCTACCTGCTCCTCAAAGACCTGTCTCTCTATTCATAGTCTAACCCCTACCTGATCCTCAAAGACCTGTCTCTCTATTCACGGTCTAACCCCTACCTGCTCCTCAAAGACCTGTCTCTCTATTCACTGTCTAACCCCTACCTGCTCCTCAAAGACCTGTCTCTCTATTCATGGTCTAACCCCTACCTGATCCTCAAAGACCTGTTTCTGTATTCACTGTCTAACCCCTACCTGCTCCTCAAAGACCTGTCTCTCTATTCATGGTCTAACCCCTACCTGATCCTCAAAGACCTGTCTCTCTATTCACGGTCTAACCCCTGCCTGCTCCTCAAAGACCTGCCTCTCTATTCACTGTCTAACCCCTACCTGATCCTCAAAGAGCTGTCTCTCGATTCACTGTCTAACCCCTACCTGATCCTCAAAGACCTGTCTCTCTATTCACTGTCTAACCCCTACCTGATCCTCAAAGAGCTGTCTCTCTATTCACTGTCTAACCCCTACCTGCTCCTCAAAGACCTGTCTCTCTATTCACTGTCTAACCCCTACCTGCTCCTCAAAGACCTGTCTCTGTATTCACTGTCTAACCCCTACCTGATCCTCAAAGACCTGTCTCTCTATTCACGGTCTAACCCCTACCTGCTCCTCAAAGACCTGTCTCTCTATTCACTGTCTAACCCCTACCTGCTCCTCAAAGACCTGTCTCTCTATTCATGGTCTAACCCCTACCTGATCCTCAAAGACCTGTCTCTGTATTCACTGTCTAACCCCTACCTGCTCCTCAAATACCTGTATCTCTATTCACTGTCTAACCCCTACCTGATCCTCAAAGACCTGTCTCTCTATTCACGGTCTAACTCCTACCTGCTCCTCAAAGACCTGTCTCTGTATTCACTGTCTAACCCCTACCTGCTCCTCAAAGACCTGTCTCTCTATTCATGGTCTAACCCCTACCTGATCCTCAAAGACCTGTCTCTGCAATCACTGTCTAACCCCTACCTGCTCCTCAAAGACCTGTCTCTCTATTCACGGTCTAACTCCTACCTGATCCTCAAAGATCTGTCTCTGTATTCACGGTCTAACCCCTACCTGCTCCTCAAAGACCTGTCTCTGTATTCACTGTCTAACCCCTACCTGCTCCTCAAAGACCTGTCTCTGTTTTCACTTTCTAACCCCTACCTGCTCCTCAAAGACCTGTCTCTCTATTCACGGTCTAACTCCTACCTGATCCTCAAAGACCTGTCTCTCTATTCACGGTCTAACTCCTACCTGATCCTTAAAGACCTGTCTCTGTATTCACGGTCTAACCCCTACCTGATCCTCAAAGATCTGTCTCTGTATTCACGGTCTAACCCCTACCTGCTCCTCAAAGACCTGTCTCTGTATTCACTGTCTAACCCCTACCTGCTCCTCAAAGACCTGTCTCTGTATTCACTGTCTAACCCCTACCTGCTCCTCAAAGACCTGTCTCTCTATTCACGGTCTAACTCCTACCTGATCCTCAAAGACCTGTCTCTCTATTCACGGTCTAACTCCTACCTGATCCTTAAAGACCTGTCTCTGTATTCACGGTCTAACCCCTACCTGCTCCTCAAAGACTTGTCTCTGTATTCACTGTCTAACCACTACCTGCTCATCAAAGACCTGTCTCTGTATTCACTGTCTAACCCCTACCTGCTCCTCAAAGACCTGTCTCTCTATTCACGGTCTAACCCCTACCTGCTCCTCAAAGACCTGTCTTTGTATTCACTGTCTAACCCCTACCTGCTCCTCAAAGACCTATCTCTGTATTCACTGTCTAACCCCTACCTGCTCCTCAAAGACCTGTCTCTGTATTCACGGTCTAACCCCTACCTGCTCCTCAAAGACCTGTCTCTGTATTCACTGTCTAACCCCTACCTGCTCCTCAAAGACCTGTCTCTGTATTCACGGTATAACCCCTACTTGCTCCTCAAAGACCTGTCTCTGTATTCACTGTCTAACCCCTACCTGCTCCTCAAAGACCTGTCTCTGTATTCACTGTCTAACCCCTACCTGCTCCTCAAAGACCTGTCTCTGTATTCACTGTCTAACCCCTACCTGCTCCTCAAAGACCTGTCTTTGTATTCACTGTCTAACCCCTACCTGCTCCTCAAAGACCTGTCTCTGTATTCACTGTCTAACCCCTACCTGCTCCTCAAAGACCTGTCTCTGTATTCACTGTCTAACCCCTACCTGCTCCTCAAAGACATGTCATTGTATTCACTGTCTAACCCCTACCTGCTCCTCAAAGACCTGTCTCTCTATTCACGGTCTAACCCCTACCTGCTCCTCAAAGACCTGTCTCTGTATTCACTGTCTAACCCCTACCTGCTCCTCAAAGACCTGTCTCTGTATTCACTGTCTAACCCCTACCTGCTCCTCAAAGACATGTCATTGTATTCACTGTCTAACCCCTACTTGCTCCGCAAAGACCTCTCTCTGTATTCACTGTCTAACCCCTACCTGCTCCTCAAAGACCTGTGTCAGTATTAACTGTCTAGCCCCCAACCTGCTCTTTAATGAGCTGGCTCTGTTTCCACTGTGTAACCCCTACATACTCCCTAATCCGTCTCTACGTTCACTGTAAGATAGGTAGACAGGTAGTTCCACCTGTTGCCACCCACCTAAAACCCACTTTTACCAGGTGTCCACCTGTTCATCTTCTCTACTGTAACTGTAGAGAACTGATCCCAGGCTGCTGTCACACCTCAGTTCCCCCGGTGTCAGAGTCACTCTAACCCTCCGCCCCTCTGCCTCCGGCCCCAGGTTCGAGATGGGCCGCATCTACACCTTCATCGGGGAGGTGGTGGTGTCCGTCAACCCCTACCGGGAGATGGACATCTACGGCAAGGAGGCCATCAGCGCCTACCGGGGGCGGGAGCTGTACGAGAACCCGCCCCACCTCTACGCCGTGGCCGACGCCGCCTACAAGGCCATGAAGAGGCGGTCCAAAGATACCTGCATCGTCATCTCAGGTGAGTCCGCCGGTGGCCAGAGGGATGGGTAGAAAAAGAAGAAGAAGAAGAAGAAGAAGAAGAAGAATTACTCTTTTGATCCTGTGAGGGAAATTTAGTCTCTGCATTTAACCCAATCGTGAATTAGTGGAAATACGCTCAGCACACAGTGATGGTGAGGCACACAGTGAGGTGAAGCACACTAATCCCGAGGCAGTGAGCTGCCAACAGCGGTGCTCGGGGAGCAGTGAGGGGTTAGGTGCCTTGCTCACAGGCACTTCAGCCGTTCGTACTGGTCGGGGTTCGAACCGGCAACCCTCCAGTTACAAGTCCGAAGCCCTAACCAGTAGGCCGCGGATACCCGACCCGAGCCCGACGGCACCCGACGGGCTTGGCTTTGGTTCGGACAAATATTTAGAAATGATGCTCGGGTTCGGGTCGGGCTAACCCGCGCATGTTGCGCTCATCTGTTTGTTGACATTTCCAAATGCCTTGCAGTTGCCTAATAAAGGCGGGCTTTCATAAAAAACAGATGTAAATGTGTGAAAATGAAATGTATGAAAATGTATGAAATGTATGAAAAAAAAAGGGTTTGGATGTGAAAAGCTTGATGCCCGTCAGGCTTGGGTCGGGTTCGGTTACTGTTCTGTCAGACGACGGCCGGGCTCGGACAGAGGGTTTCTAGGTTTGAGCCCCGATGTCTGCAGTCTACCTGTAGGCATGCCCCCACCTTGACCCCCTCCCACCTGCTTATTCATTCTCATTCATTCATTCATTCTCATTCATTCGTTCTCATTCATTAATTCATTCTCATTCATTCATTCATTCATTCATTCATTCACATTCATTCGTTCTAATTCATTAATTCATTCTCATTAATTAATTAATTAATTAATTAATTCATTCATTCATTCATTCATCCATTCATTCATAACTGTCGTGCGGTGATGGGTGCTGCCGCCCCCCAGACGGGTCGGGTGTGTCCCAGTAATTGCGTGTGTGTGTGTGACAACACAAACCGTGAGCGTGGCCACGCCCCCTCCTGGGCCTCACTGGGCCGCCGGTGACGCGTTGCGGCGTGCGTTCTCAGGTGAGAGCGGCGCGGGGAAGACCGAGGCCAGCAAGTACATCATGCAGTACATCGCCGCCATCACCAACCCCAACCACCGCGCGGAGGTGGAGAGGTGAGTCGCACACACACACACACACACACACACACACACACACACACACACACACACACACACACGCACACACACACACACACACACACACACACACACACACACACACACACACACGTGTCCCCCCCCCACCACGCATACTATTCCACTCTCACCGTGCACCTTATTCATCGAGGATCGACTGCTGCGGTGCTGTTCTCTCTGGCCTTCCCACCAAACTGCTGAACGGGCTTCAAATGATTCAGAGCTCTGCCGCCCGGATCATCACCCGCACCGAAATCATGCGACCACATCACTCCCATTCTCATCCAACTACACCGGCTCCCTGTCCAATATCGCGTTGACTACAAAAACCTCATGCTCACCTTCAAAGCCCTCCTCAACGCGTAGCCCCCCACTTATCTGTCTGACCTCCTTCAGGACTACAACCCCGTATCGTTCCCTGCGTTCATGTTCTGCTGGTCTTCTGCTCACCCCCTCATCACGTCTCAGCACCATGGGTGCTAGAGCTTTCAGCTGCACTGCCCCCAGACTCTGGAACTCCCAGCCCCCACACACACGACTATTCATTGTAATGTTCAGTATACTGTCCACTTGGCTCATCCTCACAGTATTACTGTTTCATTCTCCCCTCACACACATGTATTACCTGTATGTACATTCTACCTGTCTTGTCTTGTTTTTATTCATGCTTGTTATGACTAGCTGTGTTGTTTTAACGATTTAACTATTTAATGATATTGTTTTTATATTCTCCTGTGCTGTAAGGTGTCCTTGGGTGTCCTGAAAGGCACCCCCAAATCAAATGTATTATTATTATTATTATTATTATTATTATTAATGAATTAACCCCTTAACCCCCCCCCCCCCCCCCCCCGCAGTGTGAAGAACGTGCTGCTGAACTCCAACTGCGTACTTGAGGCCTTTGGCAACGCCAAGACCAACCGCAACGACAACTCCAGCCGCTTCGGGAAGTACATGGACATCAACTTCAGCTTCAGCGGGGACCCCACCGGAGGGCACATCAACAACTACCTGCTGGAGAAGGTGAGTTCCCCCTTCCCCTCTCTCCCTCCCCCTCTCCCTCCCCCTCCCCACCCTGCCACCTCGCTGCGGAGGAGGGGGGGGGGAGAAGCCGTGGTAGGAGGGTGGGGAGACGCCGGGAGAGGAAGGGGGGAGGGGGGGAGACGCTGGGGGAGGAGGGGGGGAGACGCCGGGAGTGGAAGGGGGGACTGGGGGAGACGCTGGGGGAGGAGGGGGGGAGACGCTGGGGGAGGAGGGGGGGAGACGCCGGGGGGGAAGAGGGGGGGGGGATGCTGGGGGAGGAGATGCCCGGGGGGGAGACGCCGGGGGAGGAGGAGGGGGGGAGATGCTGGGGGAGGAGGGGGGGAGACGCCGGGGGGGAAGGGGGGGGAGACGCCAGGGGAGGAGGGGGGGGAGAGATGCCCAGGGAGGAGGGGGGGGGGAGATGCCGGGGGAGGAGGAGGGGGGGGAGATGCCCAGGGAGGAGGAGGGGGGGGAGATGCCCAGGGAGGAGTAAGTAAGTAAGTAAGTAAGTAATTTTAATTTATAGAGCACGTTTAAAACAGTTTACACTGACCAAAGTGCTGTACAGAGGATATGGCTAAAAATAGAAAATAAAAGCAGATCAGAACAGCAAAATATAAAAAGGCAAACACAGAGAAAGTAAGCAAGACAAATACAGAAATACAATTGACAAATAGACAGCCCTAACAAATAAATAGCAACAGTACAGAAGACACTTGAATATGAAGAAGAGAGGAGAGAGATGGACTGCTAGGAAGCAGGGAAGGCCAAGGAGTAAAGGTGGGTCTTTAGTCTTGATTTAAAGGTGGTGATAGAGGGAGACAGTCTAACATCTGGGGGCAGACAATTCCACAGACGTGGGGCTGCTACCGCAAAAGCTCTATCACCTCTTTGCTTGAGGCGGGTGCGGCGTTTGTTGTGCCGGAACATTTTGGGGACCTGCTGGACGAGATTGACGAACCAATCCCCCGGGGAGTTGTCCAACCCCCCCCCCCCCCCGAGACGAGGCTGAGCAGATACACAAACACCGCTTAATTCTCCTGTTTGTTTGAGTCTGCGGCAGCCGCGTCTCACGCGCTTACAGACGCCGTGCGTCCACACGGGATTTTCCACCGCCTCGTATAGAGTCGATCACATGGATTCTGCACGAAAACAAAGAGGATCCCGAAAGTGTTGCTTTGTTTTTGAAGCGCTGAGAGTCAAACCCCCGTGAAGTTTCTCAACGGCTCTGCTCGTGCACCAGTTACCTCACTTCCTCTGGCCGGGACCGTTTCTCTCATGTGAGAGAGAGAGAGAGAGATGTGGTGGTGGCCGACCGGGGCTGTGAATAGATGATTCCTGTGAACCTGCTGTCTGCCCCCCCTGTGGGTGATAATGAACCAATCTCTGGAGAACGTCACATGTCTGGCGCGGAGAAAAGGGCGTGAAACGCAAGCGTCCCTGTCGGCTCTCTGTGAAAACAGTCCACACCTTAAAGATGTTTAAAGCACCCAAAGCCTTCTGCTGGTGTTTTGGGTGGGGTTTGGGTGGTGTTGAGGTGGTGTTGGGGTGGGGGTTGGGGTGCGGGTTGATTATGGCAGGGTTGTGTTTGGGTGGGGTGTTTGGGGGCGTGTCTGGGCCCTTAGGGTGGTGTCAGGGCAGTTTTTGGGTGGGGGGTTAGGGTGGTGTCAGGGTGGGGGTAGGTTTGTGTTTGGGTGACGTTAGGGTGGGGGTTTGGGTTGTTTTTGGGATGTTTTCGGGTGGTGTCTGTGTGGTATCGGAGTGTTTCTCGGGGTGTCGGGTGGTGTTGGGCTTGTGTTCGGTTGGTGTCGGGTGCTGTAAGGGTGGTGCTCGGGTGGTGCACGACGACGGTACAGCCTTGGTTTCTCAGCGAGCGCGTCGGGGCCGCAGCAGTCTGCCCCCGAGGCGAGGCTAGGTGTGGCTCGACGCATCGTGGGAGTTCTTCCAAAGAATTCCTGACAAAGGTTAGAGTGAGCGAGAGAACACTTAACATTTGCCATTCCGTCTCTGAAGCTATTATGCTCGCAGTGAGAAGACACGCCCCCCCCTACCGAAAGCGCTATGGGGTCATAACCCACGGGAGTAACCTAGCAGCCGCCTCCTTTCATCCGCCACTCCGGTTGACATTGTGCGGCTGGAATTTCCTGTCGGAGTTGTTGGATTCCGAACCCCAGGCGTGGGGAATGGTGAGGTGAAAGATAATGACATGCATTTGTGTTCCTTCAAGTCTAGGGTGGTTCACCAGCAGCCGGGAGAGAGAAACTTCCATTCATTCTATCAGGTAAAGTTTTTAGTGTTTTTTTGGATCCACTTAAAAACTAAAAATGGAACGAGAATTATCGGTAATAACACATCGAATCCAACTTTTCGTTCACCCATTCATCCATCGATCCACCCATTCATCCCCTCATCCAGCCACCCATCCATCCATTCATTTGTGCGTTCCCTTGTAGCTGTTGCGGGGTGGTCCCCAGAGCCTGCTGGAGACCCTGCACCTGCAGGGGGACCCTGCTGGGTACATCTACACCAGGGAGGGCGCCGGTGCCTCTGTGAGTGACCTCCTACTGAACATCCAACCCCCCTGCAACCGTTCACTTCGTGTCCAATACTGTTGTGTACCAAACAGGAGACACCTGTGTCCCAACGTTTATCACACATGAATACAGATGTGAAATTACCTGACATGTATCTTATTTCCAATCGGTGGTTAATCACATACAGTTAATCTTATCTTGACAGTACAGAGACAGGTCATTAAGGAGCTGGTCGGGGTTAGACAGTACAGAGACAAGTCATTAAGGAGCAGGTAGGGGTTAGACAGTACAGAGACATGTCATTAAGGAGCAGGTAGGGGTTAGACAGTCCAGAGACAGGTCATTAAGGAGCTGGTCGGGGTTAGACAGTACAGAGACAAGTCATTAAGGAGCAGGTAGGGGTTAGACAGTACAGAGACATGTCATTAAGGAGCAGGTAGGGGTTAGACAGTACAGAGACATGTCATTAAGGAGCAGGTAGTGGTTAGACAGTCCAGAGACAGGTCATTAAGGAGCTGGTCGGGGTTAGACAGTACAGAGACAAGTCATTAAGGAGCAGGTAGGGGTTAGACAGTACAGAGACATGTCATTAAGGAGCAGGTAGGGGTTAGACAGTACAGAGACAGGTCATTAAGGAGCAGGAAGGGGTTAGACAGTACAGAGACAGGTCATTAATGAGCAGATAGGGTTAGACAGCACAGAGACAGGTCATTAAGGAGCAGGTAGGGGTTAGACAGTACAGAGACAGGTCATTAAGGAGCTGGTCGGGGTTAGACAGCACAGAGACAGGTCATTAAGGAGCTGGTCGGGGTTAGACAGTACAGAGACAGGTCATTAAGGAGCAGGTAGGGGTTAGACAGTACAGAGACAGGTCATTAAGGAGCAGGTAGGGGTTAGACAGTACAGAGACAGGTCATTAAGGAGCAGGTAGGGGTTAGACAGTACAGAGACAGGTCATTAAGGAGCTGGTCGGGGTTAGACAGTACAGAGACAGGTCATTAAGGAGCAGGTAGGGGTTAGACAGTACAGAGACAGGTCATTAAGGAGCAGGTAGGGGTTAGACAGTACAGAGACAGGTCATTAAGGAGCAGGTAGGGGTTAGACAGTACAGAGACAGGTCATTAAGGAGCAGGTCGGGGTTAGACAGTACAGAGACAGGTCATTAAGGAGCAGGTAGGGGTTAGACAGTACAGAGACAGGTCATTAAGGAGCAGGTAGGGGTTAGACAGTACAGAGACAGGTCATTAAGGAGCAGGTAGGGGTTAGACAGTACAGAGACAGGTCACTAAAGAGCAGGTGGGGGGTTAGACAGTACAGACAGGTCATTAAGGAGCAGGTAGGGGTTAGACAGTACAGAGACAGGTCATTAAGGAGCAGGTAGGGGTTAGACAGTACAGACAGGTCATTAAGGAGCAGGTAGGGGTTAGACAGTACAGAGACAGGTCATTAAGGAGCAGGTAGGGGTTAGACAGTACAGAGACAGGTCATTAAGGAGCAGGTAGGGGTTAGTCCCTGAATAAAGGGCGTGCCGTGCGTCTCTGCAGGCGTCCAACAACGACCTGTCCAACCACCGGGCCGTGCGGAGCGCCCTGAAGGTCATCGGCTTCTCAGAGGACGAAATAGAGTCCATCTACAGAGTACTGGCTGCTATACTACTACTGGTAATACTACTATACTACTGCTATACTACTACTGGCAATACTACTATACTACTGGTAATACTATTACACTACTGCTATACAACTACTGGTAATACTACTATACTACTGGTAATACTATTACACTACTGCTATACAACTACTGGTAATACTACTATACTACTGCTATACTGCTACTGGTAATACTACTATACTACTGCTATACTACTACTGGTAATACTATTACACTACTGCTATACAACTACTGGTAATACTCCTATACTACTGCTATACTGCTACTGGTAATACTATTACACTACTGCTATACAACTACTGGTAATACTACTATACTACTGCTATACTACTACTGGTAATACTACTATACTACTGCTATACTGCTACTGGTAATACTATTACACTACTGCTATACAACTACTGGTAATACTACTATACTACTGCTATACTGCTACTGGTAATACTACTATACTACTGCTATACTGCTACTGGTAATACTACTATACTACTGCTATACTACTACTGGTAATACTCCTATACTATTGCTATACTTCTACTGGTAATACTACAATATTGTACTGCTACTACAATACTACTATAACACGTAATATAACACTGTAACACTGTAACACGTACAATACTACTATAATACGTTACTGTAATGCTACTATACTTTTCCTGCACATCGGCCTAACGTTCTCCCCCCCCCCCCCCGTACTACGACGTCCCCGTCGCCAGGGCAACGTGGAGTTTGGGACGGACGGCGAGAGCGTCCTGGTGGAGGGGGAGGGGCAGGCGGTGGGCCAAGTGGCCGACCTGACCGCCACCCAGCCTGACCAGGTGGTCAAGAGCCTGCTGTACCGCACGGTGGCCACCGGGGGCGGCGACGTCATCGAGAAGGGACACACGGAGCAGGAGGCCTCCTTCGGCAGGGACGCCTTCTCCAAGGTACGCCCCCCCCGGCCGTCGGTGGCCTACCCAGGATGCATTGCGTCTCCTCAGATACTCGCTTGAACCCTAAGCCTGTGTTGTACGTAGCCAACTGGATTTATGAACAGAGCTGTGGTCAGTTTGCACAACTTTATAACTTATTGAATGTATTTGTTCTTTGCCTTAGGGAAGATTTTAACGATATTCACTCAGAGTCTGCGTGCATGATGTAAAAACACTATCTTAAATCTAATCTTCGTGAAACCAATTCAGCAAATGCTTTTGTCTGAAGTGACTCAAGTTGACTTTGGAGACACGCGTCATAGCGTGGTAGCGGGGCAGGCCACGGCACGCAGCGGGGATCAAACCCGGTGCCTTTTTGTGTTCACCCCGCCTCCCCCTCCCGGTGCTCCCAGGCTCTCTACGAGCGTCTGTTCGGCTGGATCGTGGGCCGCATCAACGCTGTGATCGAGGTGAAGGACTACAACCCCATGCTTCATGGGAAGAACACGGTGATCGGCGTCCTGGACATCTACGGCTTTGAGATCTTCGACAACAACAGGTGAGGGCGCAGACGTCTGGCGGGGTCCGGGCTGTCATGAGGCCTCTCACGGAGTCACTTCATGTAGTGAGGGAGGAGGTGGAGGGAATAACACAGCATGCCTCAACTTATTGAACTTTAAAGGCTGAGTTATGCTTCCGCGTAGGGATTACGTAGTGATCACGCAACGGCCACGCAGTTGCTCGGACGCAGTCATGAGACCGTGATGGTTCTGCGTGGGGTTTACGTGTCGAAATGCAATTCAATGCCACACCGGTAGAGGGACCAGAATGCCCATTCTGGTCATTACATACGGATTACTAGCTAGTTAAAAAAAAAAGTTTACAGAAATGAAGGCAAAAATTATATATATATGTTTTCACCAATCAGTCAAAGCATTTATCACACCGTAGCGGTGTTTATGGGTGGAAACCGGAAAAGCGATCTCCAGCGAACGTAGTTCGTGGACTAATCACAGCCAAAGCTGCTGCGTTGGGGTTGCGTCGCCTCGACGCGCGTCTAGGATTTTTGGGAGGTGCACGTCAGGCCCTTGCATTGGACGCAAGGGGAACGTAAAGGGTCCGTAAAGGGTCCGCAACCCCCCAGCGTCGCGTCAACGCGGAAGCATAAATGAAGCATAACCCAGCCTTAAGTGAACTGTTAACCTTAAGCTAACCTTAAACACTGAAGTTATACCAAGACAAATACCTCGTACGTGTTACACTTACTTGGCAACAAAGCAAATTCTGATTCTGATTCTGATTGACCTCATGTCAACCTCAACCTCAACTTAACTTCAACCTTAACATTGGCCTTAGCGTGGTCTTTAATCAGGTTCCTTGCATGTCGTCACTGTGTTGTGTTTGTATTGCGCCTCAGTGGATCTTAGTCTGTTCACACTCATGAAGGCTGACACGTGTTCGCTGTCCCCCGATTGGCCAGTTTTGAACAGTTCTGCATCAACTACTGCAACGAGAAGCTGCAGCAGTTGTTCATAGAGCTGATCCTGCGTCAGGAGCAGGAGGAGTACGAGAGAGAGGGCGTGGCCTGGCAGCATGTGAGCATGCACGCACGCACGCACGCACGCACACACACACACACACACACACACACACACACACACACACACACACACACACCCATGTAATTATGTCTGCACTTTCCCTGACTTTCCCTCTCTCTCTCTCTCTCACTATCTCTTTCCATTTCTTTTCACTCTGTCTATTTAATATCTCCATTATATTACATTTTATTACCCCTCTCGCTCACTTATTCATTTTCTCTCTCGTCTTTTAATCTCTCTCTCTCTCTCTGGCTCTCTCTCTCTCAGTCTGTCATGCATATTCTCAGTTTTTATCGTTGTCTCGCTCCATCTCTCTTTTTATGTCTCTTCTCCCTCTGTTCACACTCTGCTCTCTCCTTCATATTCCCTCTGTTCTCGCTCCATGTGTCACTCCCTCTGTCGCACGCACTCTCTCCCCTTCTCAAGTGCGTGACGCTCTCTGAGTCAATTAAGCATTTATTAGCACACAGACAGAAGGACAGACAGACAGACGGATCAGACACTCTGATCTGACAAAAGTCACGGCATAACATACCAACCGCTTCACAAACAAAACACAAAACACCCGCAGATCCACTTCTCTTCTGGCACCACCACCACCACAACAACCACCTCCTCCTCCACCACCATGACTCTGCCTCTCTCTCTACCCCCCCCCCTCCCCCGCCCCCAGATCGACTACTTCAACAACCAGATCATCCTGGACCTGGTGGAGCTGAACCACAAGGGCATCATCTCGGTGCTGGACGAGGCCTGCCTCAGTGTGGGCCGCATCACCGACACCCTGTGCCTGGAGAGCATGAGCTCCAAGCTGGCCTACCACCCGCACTACACCGACCGCACAGTGAGGACCGTAGTCAGCCTGGGGCTTGTAGCTCCGCCCCCCCCCCCCCCCCCCCCCCCCGGAGCACGGGTCCCTGTCTCAGAGGGGTCGCGGGGTCATTTCGTCAGATGTGGTAGACGTTGTGAATGAGGCGTCGTATCCTGTATACAGAAACAAACGTTAGACACGTGAAGTTATTAGGAAATTGTACGAGTGCAAAGAAAATCAGGACTGCGATGATGCGACGCTGTGCAGGGGTCGTTCGTGTCTTAAACACTGATGAAGCCTCCACATTATTTTTAACTGGTACAATGGAGACTTAAACGAGCCACGAACTGCAATTCCAGCAGACGACCAACAGAGGGCATTGTTTCCTTTGAAACCTTATCGTGTGAACGCCAGATCTGTCTCATTATGTCGCTGCTGCGTCTGACCTGACACAACAACCTGCGTGCCGCGCGTCTTCTCTAACCAGACGTTGTGTTTCCGTTGCAGCTGAACCCGTCCGACAAAACCATGGAGTTCCAGAGGGACTTCCGCATCCGCCATTACGCCGGGGACGTCACGTGAGTCACATGACTTCACCTCACCTTTGTCACACCTCATGGCGTGATGACCTCATGACCTCCCGTGAGGTCACTCCCTGTTCCGATGCGGCGGTGTCCGTCCGCATGCGATGCCGTCCACACGCACGTCAGACAACAGACCTCTGTCATCTCCACACACACACACACAGGCAGCTATAATAAGAATTATGCAGGCTCTCCTCTCGGATTCCCCAGGATCATGTTTCTGCTTAGTGGACGTGATGTATTCCTATCGCGCCACCCCCCGCCTCACCCTCTATTATACGCCGGGGCCAGGGGTGAGTGTAAGTGTCGGCCATCAGAAGGCAAACTAACTCCAACACGTCAGAATGGTGATATAGGGCCTGGGGCCATGGGGCTGTAGTTTTGGGTGGTGTCTGCCCTGCTGCCCTAAAGCCATCGGGCAGCAGTGCTTTGGGTGGTGTTTGCCCTACTGCCCTGAGGCCAAGTGGGTGTAGTGTTGGGCGGTGTTTGCCCTGCTGCCCTGAGGCCATGGGGCTGTAGTGTTGGGTGGTGTCTGCCCTGCTGCCCTAAAGCCATGGGGCAGCAGTTTTGGGTGGTGTTTGCCCTGCTGGGCTGAGGCCATGGGGCTGTAGTTTTGGGTGGTGTCTGCCCTGCTGCCCTACAGCCATGGGGCTGTGGTGTTGGGTGGTGTCTGCCCTGCTGCCCTCCTGCCCTGGGGCTGTAGTGTTGGGTGGTGTCTGCTCTCATGGACGGTGCAGGTGGGACTCAGTCAACAGAGCAGAGGATACCGGAGTTCCCCCCGGGGATCAATTAAGACTTTGTTTGTCTGGTTTGGGCTTGTCGACTGTGCCTTGGCTGCAGCGTTATCTTTTTCGCGCTGCATTTGATCTGGTTTCGGCTCGTATCTTATTGTTCCATCATGTCCAACCTTCAGTCGTATTTGATCTTGTTTTTGTAGCTGGTCCTATCTGGGCTCATCTCATCTCGTCTTGTAGCGCCTTCATGGCCTTTCATGTTCACTCATCTTCTCTCCTCCTCTCTCTTCTCATCTCGTCTCGTGTCTTCCTCTCACTGGGAGACAGTGTGATGGAGGAGGCAGGGGGTCAAGGTGGGGTGGGTGTGGGTGGGTGGGGGGGTGGGGGGTTTACGGGGTCCTCAGGTCTCCATAGCGACAGCATCCTAGCGTCAGCATCCTGCTTCCTGTCTTCGCCAGTTACGTCTCGAGCCTTGACATCTGTGTCTATATTGACTCTGCACACACATATACCCAGACACACAAACACACACACACACACACACACACTTTGTTTCTGCCTCGCCGTCCCATTCTGTTCGTCTCTCTGAAGTCTTTCTATTCTCCTACTTTGTGTCAAACATTCACTCTCATTTTCTCTTCTCTGTTTCTTCTTCCCCCCCGTGCCTGTCTCTCAACCTTTCTCTCTTTTCCTATCCCCCCCCCCCCCTCTCTCTCTCTCTCTCCTCATCTCCCCGCCTCCCTCTCAGTCTCCGCTCTCTCTTCCAACCCCTCTCCCCCATCCCATCTCCCCCCCGCCCCTCCCTCTCTGTGTATATGTCTCATAATCTCCCCCATCCCTCCCCACCTCGTCTGCAGTTCTGTCCCCCTGCAGTATCCGCCTGCTCACGCAGCTCGTTTCTGCACCTCCCATAAGCTGTGTGTGCGTGCGTGTGTGTGTGTCTGTGTGTGTGTGTGTGTGTGTGTGTATGTGTGTGTGTGTGTATATATCTGTGTGTGTGTGTGTGTGTGTGTGTGTGTGTGTGTGTCTGTGTGTGCGTGTGTGTCAGTGTGAGTGTGTTTGTGTCTGTGTGAGTGTGTGTGCGTGTGTGTGTCTGTGTGTCTGTGTGAGTATGTGTATGTGCGTGTGTGTGTCTGTGTCTGTGTGAGTGTGTGTGTGTGTGTGTGCGTGTGTGTGCGTGTGTTTGTGTGTGTTTGTGTGTGTGTGTGTCTGTGTGAGTATGTGTGTGTGCGTGTGTGTGTGTGTCTGTGTCTGTGTCTGTGTGAGTATGTGTGTCTGTGTGTGTGTGTCTGTGTGTCTGTGTGAGTGTGTGTGTGTATATCTGTGTGTCTGTGTGTGTGTGTGTGTCTGTGTGTGCGTGTGTGTGTGTGTCTGTGTGAGTGTGTGTGTGTCTGTGTGAGTGTGTGTGTCTGTGTGTGCGTGTGTGTGTCTGTGTGTCTGTGTGAGTATGTGTATGTGCGTGTGTGTGTCTGTGTCTGTGTCTGTGTGAGTATGTGTGTGTGTGTGCGTGTGTGTGTGTGTGTGTCTGTGTGTGTCTGTGTGTGTGTCTGTGCATGTGCATGTGTGTGCGTGTGTGTGTGTGAGTATGTGTGCGTGTGTGTGGCTCTGTGTGTGTCTGTGTGTGTGTACACCTGCTATGAGGTATCAGATTCTCCACCATAACACTATCTACTGCGTAACTCCGGCTGCTTGCTGAAATCCCCTGACTCACCTTCCTGGTGTACCCCAGTGTCCGGACACGGCAGGGCTGTGTCTCCCACCCTGTGGGTGGGGACCCCGCTCTGGGTGCACTGGTACCCATCAGGGGGTCCCTGGAGATGAGCCCCCCCATGCTTTATTATCCCAGAGGGGAGAAATTGGGGTGTTCACTTGTAAACTCTGGACGACTGTTCCCTCTTAAGCATTTAATATGTGTTGGTAGAGGGATTTCGATGAAATGATTTAAAACTGTTGAAAGGTCTCGCAGAGGTCCTGTACATACAGACTGCCAAATGATTTGAACTTCTGATTAGTGTGCGCTCACTCGCAGCAGGGACATCGACGTCACGGACAGATGTTGCTCGGGCCGAAACGATGCGCGGGGAACAGATGCCGGCCGTGTGTGGACCGTGTCGTTGAGAGGAAATGTCCTTCTCTTCCACAGAGTGGCTCCTAGTTCTCTGCTCTCTCTCTCTCTCGCTCTTGCACTCACTCTCCCTCCTTACATCTCTCTCCCTCCCTCCCTCACTCCCTCCCCCCCTCTGTCCCCCCCCCCCCCCCCACCCTCTGCTGCTTCAGAGAGCTCTCCGGTCGAGGTCTAGGTGCTGTCAGCAGACAGAGGTGCCAGAAGGACACATCTGTCCTGCATCTGTCAGACACCCTGCACTGGCTACCTATCTGGGTCTCTGTGTGTGTTTCTGCGTGCGTGTATGCGTGTGTGTGTGTGTGTGTGTGTGTGTGTGTGTCTGTGGCTGTGCGTGTGTGTGTGTGTGTGTGTGTCTGTGGCTGTGCGTGTGTGTGTGTGTGTGTGTGTGTCTCTGTATGTGTGTGTGTGTTTGTGTGTCTCTGTATGTGTGTGTGTGTTTGTGTGCCTCTGTATGTGTGCATGTATGTGTGTGTGTGCGCAGTAGTCGTGAGTCGACTGAGAGAGAAATGCTAATCTAGGCATGATTAATTTTGAAAACGACACGCGAATGATCAAAAGGATGCACATTTGCGGATGCCTGTGTGTGTGTTTCTGTGTGAGTGTGTGTGTGTGTGTGTGTGCGCCTGTGTGTGTGTGTGTGTGAGTGTGAGTGAGAGACTGAATAAACAAGAGCAGAAGAGAGTCACAGCCAGGGTTGTGCTGAGAGCGAGGGGGCATCCGAGGGGAAAGAGGAGGAGTGAGACGAGGAGAGACTGAGGGAGAGAGACAGAGACCAGAGACGGAGAGAGAGAGAGAGAGAGAGAGAGAGTACTCTGAGGCGACGTTCATTCACAAAGCCTCTCTTCCTCCGTCTCTCCCCTAATCCGACCCCCCCCCCCCACCCCATCGGGTCCATCAGATTACATAATCACACTTTAATGTTTTCTCTCTCTCTCACACATTAATCGTATTACAGCCGCCATCGGAGGAGGAGGGCACCCTGACGGGCACCGCGTCGGCCGGCTCCCTCGCTGTTGTTTTACACGTCTCTCATAAATGTATGCTAAGCAGCTTGACTGCCATGCTAATCCCAGCCCCCCGTCCCCAAGGAATGGTGGACTGTTGTGACTTACTCGGAAGAGACAAGGACATGGGCCTCATTCGCCCCGCGGCCATCTTGGTTCCATCTCGGATCCTTTTGAACGCGAGCCCCTGGTGTGAAATGACGAGTCCTGCTCTGATGGCGGTGGCGTGAGGCGCCCCTGCTCTGCCTCCCGTCGGCTCAGCCTCACTGTGACATCTCTCGGGAGGGGGGCGTTCTGCCGAACCCGCAGCCTGAACCTTGTACCAAGTAGTTAAACCTCATGCCTTCGCCATAGGAGGGCCTGATGAGGACATAACAGCACTGGGGGTGGGGGAACTGAATGCAGATTTCTGCTAATACAGTTGAAAGGTTCAACTGCCAGAGTGCCTTAAGGGGTTGCCTTGGCAACTGACACAAACAGCTGTATTGTCAATCGACGTTCACCAACGTCTTACGCAAACCTACAGTCCGTTGAAGTCGAAGAGTAATTGTGGCTTTGTCGTGGGGGGGAGACCCTATCTTGGCCCAGCCAGCGTTGGGAGTCAAACGCAGACTTTTCTGTGTCATCGGGGACTGTGAAAACATCCTCCGCACATTTCCACCCCTTTACATTTCCATTTCCATTTAGGGCATTTAGCAGACGCTTTTATCCAAAGCCACTTACAAAAGAGTACATTTGTCATAAGAAGGTGACACATTTCATTGTTGCTAATACAGTAAGAAAGTCACCGGAACAAGTTTCAAGCATTTCAATTGCCAGGTTAAACATTGCTAGCGTACAACATCTCTGGCTAAGTGCCGAGTTACAAAGAGCGATTAAAGTGCCACATTACAAATCCATTCTGTGGAGCCGTGAGCCGCGTCCTGACCTTCTGTCCCCCCCCCCCCCCACATCTCCTGTCGCCCTGCTCAGGTACTCCATCGAGGGCTTCCTGGACAAGAACAAAGACCTGCTCTTCCAGGATTTCAAGCGCCTGATGTACAACAGGTGCTGAACACAGTTTCACCGCGGCTCTCCTCCGCCCTTCCCACCCGCTCGCTTGCAATTGACACACTTGAAAATTCTGTGAAAATACAAAAGACGAGGCCTATTTTTATTCTATTTGTAGTTTTTTCCATTCCACTTCCTTCACAATCGCTCTTAACCATTCATGTACCTCTTCTCTTCTTCTCCTCCTCCTCCATTACCTCCTCGTCCACCTTCTCCTCCATTACCTCCTCTTCCACCTCCTCCTTTATTACCTCCTTGTCCACCTCCTCCTCCATTACCTCCTCTTCCACCTCCTCCTCCACTAACTCCTCTTCCACCTCCTCCTTTATTACCTCCTTGTCCACCTCCTCCTCCATTACCTCCTCTTCCACCTCCTCCTCCACTAACTCCTCTTCCACCTCCTCCTCCATTACCTCCTCTTCCACCTCCTCCTCCACTAACTCCTCTTCCACCTCCTCCTCCACTAACTCCTCTTCCACCTCCTCCTCCATTACCTCCTTGTCCACCTCCTCCTCCATTACCTCCTCTTCCACCTCCTCCTCCACTAACTCCTCTTCCACCTCCTCCTCCATTACCTCCTGGTCCACCTCCTCCTCCATTACCTCCTCTTCCACCTCCTCCTCCACTAACTCCTCTTCCACCTCCTCCTCCACTAACTCCTCTTCCACCTCCTCCTCCATTACCTCCTTGTCCACCTCCTCCTCCATTACCTCCTGGTCCACCTCCTCTGCTGTCTCCCCCTCACAGCACCAACCCGGTGCTGAAGGCCATGTGGCCTGACGGGGGCCTGAGCATCACGGAGGTCACCAAGCGACCTCAGACAGCCGCCACCCTCTTCAAGAACTCCATCGTGGCGCTGGTGGAGAAGCTAGCCTGCAAGGTCAGTGGTGGACTGTCCCACGTCAACCCCCCCCCCCCCCCCCGTTACCTGGGTCCAGCCTGGGCGGCCCCAACCTACACATAGTCTGAACAAAGATGTTAGGCTACACAGGAATGTTTCTGTTTCTGATTCAATTGAATGGGAGGAAGATCCTGGTTCCTAGACATCAGCCAGCAGATCAAGGACGTTGTAGGCACATTTCATTTAGGGTGGGTCTCACAGTGCACAGCTTGACCCACATGCTGGCTCTGTTGTTGCTCTGTGGGCCACCAGGCTATGCCCTCGCAGAAATCAAACCGGAGAGAGTGGAACATCTGTGTGCTTTAGTGCTACGATAATCTCTGTTTAATTTGGTGTTGTTATTATTTATATAGTTCACTAATCCAGGACTCTGTTTAGCGCAGAAAGAAAATGTAACAACCGATGGCAGCCACTGCGGAGGCCTGCTGTCAGACCCTCGACAAACACGAGCCTGGAGGGCTCTCAAAGCCAAATCAGAAAAAAAATAACATAGCTAATAGTTGCTCGTAGATCATAAAAACCCACGAAGCGGCGCGCGGAACATGAAGGGAACATTTGTACATCGGAATGACTAGCATGCCGCTACACGCCAGCACCGCGCCATCAGTTAGCGAGCGCTAGCTAGCTTGAGCTTCCCAGCCCGCGCGGTGGCGTCGCTTTGTTCCTGCATGATGATGATGATGAGCTCACCGCTCAGCCTTCGGGGGGGAACACCCGCGGGGAACCCAGAACGCCGCCGTCATGTCTTTTGAATGCTCTTAACGCGCGTTTAATTACGCTGTTAAGCGAGATGGGCCGGGGCCAGCGGGATGCTTCATTGGAGAGTTTTAATATTTAACATTGTGTAGTTAAGGTCAATGAAGTGATCCCGCACTCCTTTGATGATCTCTCACTCTTCTATTATTAAACCCGGTAAGAGCTGAGCTCGATGATGAGCTCGGCTGCCAGGGACTGAGCCCTCGCCGCCTTCAAAACCTCACAGCATTAAGCTCAGAACCGTGTGCTGGAAAATATGTCAACCAACAAACAAAATGACGACGTTCCAAAAGAATATTTAAACCAATGACAGATCAGATATTTGATGGTGCCTCTGTATGTACTTGTAAAGGCACGACGTAATGAAGACATTTTATTCCCTGCATCACTGTGGGCGGCAGTAGCTCAGTGGGTAGAGCGGGTGGACAGAGCGGGTCGTCCGCTCACCGTAGGGTCGGAGGTTCGATCCCCTTGATCCCCCCCTCCTCCTCCGACAGTCCACATGTCGAACCCCACACATGTACTGATTGTAAGTCGCTTTGGACAAATGCATTTGCCAAATGCCCCCTCTACCTTTTTATTACTGTTACACAAAGTCCTGCCATGACATGAATGCGTTTACAGAACTTGTGCTGTAGAGTTTACGTCTCAAGCCGCCGCGTTTCCACGGAAGCGTCTGCTAGGCAACGCGGGCGACGAACCGATCCCGGCGCGGCTGCGGTGCGTTCAGATTTTCAGCGCGTTCCTCTGCTCCCCCTCTGTGTCTCCAGGAGCCGTACTACGTGCGCTGCGTGAAGCCCAACGAGATGAAGTCCCCCGTGCTGTTTGACGAGGCGCGCTGCCAGCACCAGGTGGCCTACCTGGGCCTGCTGGAGAACGTCCGCGTGCGCCGCGCCGGCTTCGCCTACCGCCAGGCCTACAGCCGCTTCCTGCTGAGGTCAGAGGTCACGCCACCACGCCCCACCCCCTCCCACCCCCCCGCCCCCCCCCTCCCCCAGCCCGTCCCTGCTGGATGGGATGCCGTTTGAACATCTGGAGATGAGGACCTCGCGTGTTATCTGTTGAAAAAATACGCGGGTTGGATGGAACCCTAATGTCCGCACTAGACCTGTAGACTCGTTCCCTGTAAGTCGCTTTGAATGGAAGTCAGCTACTGAAGAGTAAATTATGAACGTTTCCTGAGGCGTTTTAATATCTTGAATGACGCCAACGTTGACAGCCTTGCGGTTATCAAATATAGAACCTTCCCGTGGTCATTCCTGCCGAGCTCAGAGTTCAGGTTCATGCGTCATCATCCAATCCTCGTGTTACCAACCCTCCCCCCCCCCCCCCCCCGGGCTCCTCCAGGTACAAGATGACCTGCGAGTACACCTGGCCCAACCACCTGATGGCCACGGACCGGGAGGCGGTGGAGGCCATCGTCACGCAGCACGGTTTCCAGGACGACGTGGCGTACGGCCACACCAAGCTGTTTGTGCGCACGCCGCGGTCCCTCTTCAGCCTGGAGCAAGAGCGCGCCGCCCTCATCCCCATCCTGGTCCTCTTCCTCCAGAAGGTAGGCTGCCTCTTCCTCCTGAGGGTTCGGGCCTGGTTCTACTACGGGAGGGTAGGTTCTCTTACCTCCTGAAGGTTTGGGCCTGGTTCTCCTAGGGGAGGGTAGGTTCTCTTACCTCCTGAAGGTTTGGGCCTGGTTCTCCTAGGGGAGGGTAGGTTCTCTTACCTCCTGAAGGTTCGGGCCTGGTTCTACTAGGGGAGGGTAGGTTCTCTTACCTCCAGAAGGTATGGGCCTGGTTCTACTAGGGGAGGGTAGGTTCTCTTACCTCCAGAAGGTATGGGCCTGGTTCTACTAGGGGAGGGTAGGTTCTCTTACCTCCAGAAGGTTTGGGCCTGGTTCTACTAGGGGAGGGTAGGTTCTCTTACCTCCAGAAGGTTCGGGCCTGGTTCTACTACGGGAGGGTAGGTTCTCTTACCTCCAGAAGGTTTGGGCCTGGTTCTACTACGGGAGGGTAGGTCCTCCTTCTAACTGAAGTTGGGGGCTTGGTTCTCCTGGCCTGGGAATGTGCTATTCCTCAAGGGGTTCCCTCCAGGAGGACTCTTCTCTCAGGAGATGTGGACCTGGTTCCACTAGGGATGGGGAGGTCCTATCTCTCAGGAGATATGGACCTGGTTTCACTAGGGATGGGGTGGTCCTATCTCTCAGGAGATATGGACCTGGTTCCACTAGGGTTGGGGAGGTCCTATCTCTCAGGAGATGTGGACCTGGTTCCACTAGGGATGGGGAGGTCCTATGTCTCAGGAGATGTGGACCTGGTTCCACTAGGGATGGGGAGATCCTATCTCTCAGGAGATGTGGACCTGGTTCCACTAGGGATGGGGAGGTCCTATCTCTCAGGAGATATGGACCTGGTTCCACTAGGGATGGGGAGGTCCTATCTCTCAGGAGATGTGGACCTGGTTCCACTAGGGATGGGGAGGTCCTATCTCTCAGGAGATGTGGACCTGGTTCCACTAGGGATGGGGAGGTCCTATCTCTCAGGAGATGTGGACCTGGTTCCACTAGGGATGGGGAGGTCCTATCTCTCAGGAGATGTGGACCTGGTTCCACTAGGGATGGGGAGGTCCTATCTCTCAGGAGATGTGGACCTGGTTCCACTAGGGATGGGGTGGTCCTATCTCTCAGAAGATGTGGACCTGGTTCCCACCTGAAGGAAGGAGGTAGGACCCGTGCCTATGAGGGCATCTCTTTTAAGAAGTTAAGAAAACCAGTGCAAAAATAATGGTTTGAACATGCGCACTGCTGTCCTCTGGGTGAAGATGTCTGCTTAGTGAATCATAGTTCTGTGGCGAGATCATTTCATCCTGAAAAGATTTTCTTCTCGGTTCCATGTGAAGTTTATAAAATAATACGATTATTTATTTATTCGACGCTAAGGCTGCAGTCATCTTGACTCGCGATTTCTTGTTTCAGCAGTTTCAGCGAGGACTTTTAAAGCAAGGACTTTAAATATATATCCCTTCCGATCAGAAAAATAAAAGCCCTATCCCCAAATTGACCCAGAAACCCCATGTCTCAGAACAAGTCTTCGTTCCCGTCCCCTCTTAGACAGACCAGTCCACGAATCGAACGCTCTGATTGGGTCGAACAGTGACTAACACCACTAAATCAGACACATTAGGGTTGAATAGTTCTCGGTTTGAACCCCAATGTCCACAGTTTACCTGTGGGCATCCTTGAGCAAGATACCGTCTTACCCCTCGCAGCTCACTAATGATGTGCATCTGAGTTCGCCGTAAGGAACTTTGACCTGCTGGTCTTAGTAATGATCAGGCTCATAGCAGAACTCACATTGAGTGTGTATGTGCGTGTGTTTTTGTGTGTGTGCTCATGCGTACACGTATGTGTGTGTATTTTTCTGTGTGTGTGTTTGTGTGTGTGCGTGCATACGTATGTTTGGCATACAAGGGACCAACGTCACCTTCACTGGATGGATGAGTAATCTTCTGTACTGGGCGCTAATTGATCTGCCAACGTCTGTTGCAGAGGGCGAGATGTGTGTGTGTGTGTATGTGTGTGTGTGTGTGTGTGTGTGTGTGCGTGTCCCTGCGCGTGTGTGCACTAATTGGGGTAATTAATGAAATCAGCGGTGTGGTTGCATCATGAGTGCTCCTGCTCCTGCTCTGTTGTGTTGTGTCCTGGTTTCTGGAAATCCTCTGACCCAGTTACAGTCACTACAGTGAGCGCTGCGTCTGCCTGCCTCGCGCTCTGCGGGAGCAGGCACGCACACACAGACACACACACACACACACACACACACACACACACACACACACACACAGACAGAGTACTTACACACCACACCCGCTTCCCTTTCTCATCTTTTATTTCATCGTACTTTTCAATCTCTTGTCAGAAACGTGTCAAGAATAAATCTTGTAACAGTTCCCTGCCTGTGTGTGAGTGTGTGTGTGTGTGTGTGTGTGTGTGTGTGTGTGTGTGTGTGTGTGTGTGTGTGTGTGTGTCTCTCTCTCTTTAGTTATCACTCTCTCTGTCTCTTCGTTTGTTTTTTGGGGGGGCTGGTGAGCGGATCTCTACTGTATACTGTAGTGTGATTCAACAAAGGTGAACCTGTTCTCTCCCTCTCTCTCCCCCTCTCTCTCTCTCTCTGTCTCCCCCCCCCCCCCCCTCCCCTCTCTCCAGGTGTGGCGCGGGGCGCTGGCGAGGATGCGTTGCCGTCGGTTACGGGCCATCTACGTCATCATGGGCTGCTACCGGCGCCACAAGCTCAAGTCCCACTTCCTGGAGGTGGAGCGTCGCATGGCCAACGCCCGCAACATGGCCGACTACGGCCGCAGCGTGGAGTGGCCCCGCCCCCCCGCCGCCCTCGCCCTGTTCCACGACCTCACCACCACGCTGCATCGCCGGTAGGGCTGTCACGGCCGCTTGGGTGTTAGCCAATCAGAATGCAGCGTGTGTGTCTCTGTGTGTGTGTGTGTGTGTGTGTTTGAATGCCTTTGTGTCTGAGTATGATTCTTGAGTTTCTTGTGCGTTTGCGTTCATGAGAGTTTGTGTTTACGTTTGTGTGTGTGTGTGTGTGTGTGGGGGGGGGGGGGGGGTCTTTTTGAAAGAGTGTGTGACTGTGAATTTGTGTCGATGCATGTCTGCCTATGAGAGTGTGTAGCTGCGTTTGTGTTTGTGTCTGTCTCAGAGTGTGTCTCTGTGTGTCAGTGTGGGAGTGTATCTGTGTGTGTGTCTTTGTTTCTTTTTGAGTGTGTGTGTGTGTGTGTGAGTGTATGTCTCTGTGACTGTGTCGGTGTCTGTGTGTGTGTGCGTGAGTGTTCTTACGTGTGTGTGTGTGTGTGTGTGTGTGTGTTATGAATCACACATGTCTAGACCAGTCCAGAACTGGCTTGGCTGGGGACATTTTGACACTGTTGTCAGGAGAGAAAAGAACCGAGCGAAACTTGAATCACAACCACCAGCCCCCCCCCCCCCCCACACACACACACACACACACACACACACACACACACACACACACACATACACACACAAACTACACACACTACACACACTTCTACACACTGTACACAAAAATCTACACACACTACACAAACATTTACACACTCTAAACATACATCTACACACACTACACAAACATCTACACACTCTTCATACACAGTACATCTATACATTCTTCATGTACGTCTTGGTGTATATGGACTGGACATATAGACTGGCCTCCATACCTCCCTCCATCCTCATGTGGTTCTCCTGGTGGTCCCCGCATGATGGTTCTCCCTCTGTTATCACATGGTGGTTCTCCCTATGTTCTCACGTGGTGGTTCTCCCGGTGGTCCTCACGTGGTGGTTCTCCCAGTGGTCCTCAGGTGGTGGTTCTCCCTATGTTCTCACATGGTGGTTCTCCCTATGTTCTCACGTGGTGGTTCTCCTGGTGGTCCCCACATGATGGTTCTCCCTATGTTCTCACATGGTGGTTCTCCTGGTGGTCCTCACGTGGTGGTTCTCCTGGTGGTCCCCACGTGATGGTTCTCCCTATGTTCTCACATGGTGGTTGTCCTGGTGGTCCTCAGGTGGTGGTTCTCACGTGATGGTTCTCCCTATGTTCTCACGTGGTGGTTCTCCCGGTGGTCCTCAGGTGGTGGTTCTCACGTGATGGTTCTCCCTATGTTCTCACGTGGTGGTTCTCCCGGTGGTCCTCAGGTGGTGGGCCCGGCAGGTGGTGAAGCGGATCCCCCCGTCCGAGGTGGCCGAGGTCCGGGCCAAGGTGGCGGCGCTGACGTCACTCAGCGGGGGCCGGAAGGCCTGGGGGGTCAGCAGGCCCTGGGAGAGGGACTACCTGGCAAACGTAAGACCCGGTGACAGTCCTTCATTCATTCATTCATTCATTCATTCATTCGTTCAGTCATTTGTTCATTCATTCATTCATTCATTCATTCATTCATTCATTCATTCATTCATTCATTCATTCGGTCATTAGTGCGTCCATTAATTCATTCATTCATTCAGTCATTCGTTCAGTCATTTGTTCATTCATTCATTCATTCATTCATTCGGTCATTCATTCATTCATTCATTTATTCCTTGGTCATTCGGTCATTCTTCATTTATTCATCCTTTCGGTCATTCATTCATTCATCCATTCACTCTGTCTAAATGAAGGGTTATGTCTGTGCCGTGATGGTCATGCTAGCTCCCACATGTGAATGTGATATTGTAACATGAATGAACATGATCTCTGTGTTCTCTTTGTGAAACCTGTTCCTTGTTCTCCTGGCATCCGGTTCCTCTCTGGAGAAAAATACCATCTGATGGAATGAATATGAGATGTGTTGCTATCAGCGTGACGCTGGGATATTTGTTTAACTACCACAAGCTTTAGTCTTTATCATCCCTGAGAGGCAAATTACCTTTTTTTTTAACATTAGAGCCGCACTCATTTGAGTGTTCATTGAAACCGTAATGAAAACGACCTTGACCCTCCTGCAGAGTCCAGTATTGTAGTTGTGCGTGATAGTCTTTCGTGTTGGCGAGTTGAGGCTCTTCATTATAGTTCTCAGTAAGTTGTCGATAGCGCGTACGTTTTTTTGTTCAACTCCCCTTTTTGCCCCGGAGCGAAATTCAAAACACTTCAGAGGTTGTCGGGCCGGACCTGTGACCCCTGGGGGGTAATTACCCGGGTCGGCCTGCAGAGGGTGCTGCAGAGTGACACGCAGCCAGGAGACCGTAGGCCCCTCCTCTGCTGGCCACGGCCACCGCCGCCAGTCAGCATGTGATGGCGGTGGAGTCACTGTGCGCTGTGGTCACTCCTGGTTCACAGGGGTGGGGGTGGGGGGTGGGGGGGGGGAGGAGCATCAACGTCACAACGCTTCACGTGCTGCGCGGAGTAAACAGCGGCCATGTGACCTACAGCATGAGCTAATGAGTCTCACAGTCTGCCCGTTTAGTGGCTAATCTGGGCTGCCTCTGCTGCCCGGGGGGGCGGGTGGGGGGGGGGGGGGGGGGGGGGGGGGGCAGGGGGGGGGGGGGGGGGGGTCCTCCTCTAAACCCCAGACTCACTCCCACGCTCTACTGGAGCAGAGGGGCCGGGGCTTGCCTGGCCCAGCAGCTCACCGCCTCCTCCCTCACCTCCTGCAGACTCCCCCACCTCCTCCTCCGTTCTTGTCCTCCCATCTCTTACACCACTTTTTCCTCCTCCTCGTCCACCTCCAGGTCCTGCTCCTCCCGCTGCTCTTTACGCCACTTTCTCCCCCTCATCCACCTCCTCCTCCTCTGACTCCTTCAACTCTGCTTTCTCTCCCTCCTGCTCCTCCTCCTCTCCTACTTCTTACACCTCCTTGTCTTCTTTTTTCTTTGCTCCCCATCAACCTCTTCCTACCCCTTCTCGCCCTGCTCCTCCTGTTCGTCCTCATCTCCTCCTGCTCCTCCTCGTCTCCTCCTGCTCCTCCTGGTCTCCTCCTGCGTCGATTCATTCCATTTCAGTCGAGGCCTTGAAGAATACTGAGGCCATGTGAATGAAAAGGGTTGAACAGAGTGCAGGTTTCAGGGCGAAGGCTGATCGATATATCTACTCTGAGTGATCTCATCTTCCTCCTCATCGATCCCCACACACACACACACACACACACACACACACACACCACCACAGAGCCGCCCTGTTTATTCTGGGATGTGTGAACACTGGACTTATAAGAGGAACTGGAGCAGCGTAGTCACGGGGACCCTGGCTGCTAATGTGATACTGGGACATGAGTGCGGAGGGAGAGTTCAGCTCTCTGTGTGTGTGTGAGCTGAGCAGCTCCAGCAGCCAGCTGTCTGCTGGCCCTCCATCAACGTGCTCCTCCTCCTCAGCCTTTATTAGCTCTACTCCGCTCGGCTCGGACTGCCGTTCCCTCTCCAAGAACCAGCCTGCAGCTCCACCTCCTTGCGTCGGTGGAGCCTCCATCAGGGTTTAATGTGACGTACTGCCGGGCGCTGTGGGGTTTCTGGTGACTTCTCGTGTTTCCCCCCAAAACAGAATTCCCTCTCCAATGATCAGCGAGCATGTTACTGTCCTGTAAGAGCCCTGCTCTGGTCGGCTTCTTGAGGAATTATGACAATGAC
>JAXIVH010000019.1:3007640-3020140 GCA_036785325.1 Urophycis tenuis | reverse complement strand
AGGGACCAGCAGGGCTCCCCAGAGCTTGACCTGAGCTCCCTGATGGTCTAGATCTAGGGACCAGCAGGGCACCTGATGGTCTAGATCTAGGGACCAGCAGGTAGAAGGTAGTCATGGGCATGGTGCGATGGAGGCTTTATGTGTGTGTGTGCGTGCGTGTGTGTGTGTGTGTGTGTGTGTGTGTGTGTGTGTGTGTGTGTGTGTGTGTGTGTGTGTGTGTGTGTGTGTGTGTGTGTGTGTGTGTGTGTGTGTGTGTGTGTGTGTGTGTGTGTGTGTGTGTGCATGCGTGCATGCGTGTGAGTTTGACAGGTGAAAGTGACCCAGAAACTGTGTGTGTGAGTCAGTGGGTGACTTAGTGAGTGTGTCTCTGCAAATGTGTGAGCATGCACGTGTGTGTGTGCGTGTGTCTGTGCATGTGTGCGTGTGTGTCTGTGTGTCTGTGTGTCTGTGTGTGTGTGTGCGTGCGTTCGTGTGTGTGTGTGTGAGCATGCATGTGTGTGTGTGTGTGTGCATGCGTCTATGTGAGTGTGTGTGTGTGTGTATGTGCGTGTGTGTGTTCTCATGGACTCACCAGGTCCAGCGGGATCCTCTTCAGGACCCGGTACTGCTTCCTGGGATCCAGCTTGTACAGGTGCTTGTCTGTGATGAGCACGGCCCGGTCCGTACTCTTATTGAAGCGGTTCACCTGAGAACAACCAGAACCAAAGTCCTCCGTTACAGCACTCACTATTTAGTACGAGTACAGAGCGTATTAAGCTGTATAATGTACAAGTGTATTTTATAATGTTATGTAATGTCATGTATTTATATAATGTCTCAGCTCATGGGCGCCTGCAGGTTAGACTGTGGACATTGGGGAATCAAACCCACAACCCACAACAACAGACTCTCCCCCACCCCGGGGACCCAGAAGCAGCTATTGTCCAGAAAGACAAGATGATCGTGTCCGAGTTAGGAGAAAGCAATTATCTATCTGTTGCGGTGGCTCTACAGCGGTGTGTGCACGGCGCTGGGGCGAGATCGTCCTTAATGTGTTTCGGCTTAAATGGTGCCTGGAAACCTTCTCAATAAAAAAATCCCTGACGAGGACAAAATGGCCGCCATCATCGGCGGTGGCGGGAAGCGGCTGAGGGGCAGATTAAGGTGAACAACGGTAATGTACCGAGTATAGAGGCTTCCAGACTGCCAGCTCACCTCCAATCCAAATCCTTAAAGATTAATATACTTCTGATTTTAAGTAAGTCATCCACCAGGAGGGGGATTTTTGTTAACATGAGTCATTTCAGATTTAAATCCTCAGAGATCCAAATAGTTCATCATTGGGCTTTTTTAACTGCAAATACATCTCTCCTGAAGGGGACAGAATAACATGACTCGGTGAGGTTTTGCAAAGAGATTTGCTGTCCTGTACCACACTATATATGATGACAACCATATCCCACTCACAATGACTCACTACTCCGCTCGACCAATCAGAGCACTGCGTTAGAGACGCCCCCAAAACGAACCGTGCCGCGCTCTCCCATACCTTCCTGCAGAGCCCAGAGAAGAGGACCAGACCGAACTGGTCCTTGGACTTCAGCTCCTTGGAGACCCTGAGGAAGCTGGCGCTGGTCTGGGGACAGTCCCTCTCCTGTGGAGAACACACAGGTCACAGGTCATAGGTCACATCCACCGTGGTTAGCTGCTGACATGAGCCCACGCCAGGTCGGATCAGAACCTCAGGCTGTTGTCGGCAACGTCACAAACCGCTCCAGAACTTCTCGTGGACACCTTAAGATAAGTCATTGTCATGAGTCATTCCTCAACAAGCCGACCAGAGCAGGGCTCTTACAGGACAGTAACATGCTCGCTGATCATTGTAGAGGGAATTTTCGTTTAGGGGGGAAACACGAGAAGTCACCAGAAACCCCCACAGCGCCCGGCAGTACGTCACATTAAACCCTGATGGAGGCTCCACCGCCGCAAGGAGGTGGAGCTGCAGGCTGGTTCTTGGAGAGGGAACGGCAGTCCGAGCCGAGCGGAGTAGAGCTAATAAAGGCTGAGGAGGAGGAGCACGTTGATGGAGGGCCAGCAGACAGCTGGCTGCTGGAGCTGCTCAGCTCACACACACAGAGAGCTGAACTCTCCCTCCGCACTCATGTCCCAGTATCACATTAGCAGCCAGGGTCCCCGTGACTACGCTGCTCCAGTTCCTTTTATAAGTCCAGTGTTCACACATCCCAGAATAAACAGGGCGGCTCTGTGGTGGTGTTGTGTGTGTGTGTGTGGGGATCGATGAGGAGGAAGATGAGATCACTCAGAGTAGATATATCGATCAGCCTTCGCCCTGAAACCTGCACTCTGTTCAACCCTTTTCATTCACATGGCCTCAGTATTCTTCAAGGCCTCGACTGAAATGGAATGAATCGACGCAGGAGGAGACGAGGATGAGCAGGAGGAGACGAGGAGGAACAGGAGGAGACAAGGAGGAGCAGGAGGAGCAGGGCGAGAAGGGGTAGGAAGAGGTTGATGGGGAGCAAAGAAAAAAGAAGACAAGGAGGTGTAAGAAGTAGGAGAGGAGGAGGAGCAGGAGGGAGAGAAAGCAGAGTTGAAGGAGTCAGAGGAGGAGGAGGTGGATGAGGGGGGAGAAAGTGGCGTAAAGAGCAGCAGGAGGAGCAGGACCTGGAGGTGGACGAGGAGGAGGAAAAAGCGGCGTAAGAGATGGGAGGACAAGAACGGAGGAGGAGGTGGGGGAGTCTGCAGGAGGTGAGGGAGGAGGCGGCGAGCTGCTGGGCCAGGCAAGCCCCGGCCCCTCTGCTCCAGTAGAGCGTGGGAGTGAGTCTGGGGTTTAGAGGAGGACCCCCCCCCCCCCGCCCCCCCCGCGCGCCCCCCCACCCCCCTGGGCAGCAGAGGCAGCCCAGATTAGCCACTAAACGGGCAGACTGTGAGACTCATTAGCTCATGCTGTAGGTCACATGGCCGCTGTTTACTCCTCGCAGCACGTGAAGCGTTGTGACGTTGATGCTCCACCCCCCACCCCCCACCCCTGTGAACCAGGAGTGACCACAGCGCACAGTGACTCCACCGCCATCACATGCTGACTGGCGGCGGTGGCCGTGGCCAGCAGAGGAGGGGCCTGCGGTCTCCTGGCTGCGCGTCACTCTGCAGCACCCTCTGCAGGCCGACCCGGGTAATTACCCCCCCGGGGTCACAGGTCCGGCCCGACAACCTCTGGAGTGTTTTGAATTTCGCTCCGGGGCAAAAAGGGGAGTTGAACAAAAAAACGTACGCGCTATCGACAACTTACTGAGAACTATAATGAAGAGCCTCAACTCGCCAACACGAAAGACTATCACGCACAACTACAATACTGGACTCTGCAGGAGGGTCAAGGTCGTTTTCATTACGGATTCAATGAACACTCAAATGAGTGCGGCTCTATTGAAAAAAAAAAAAGTTAATTTGCCTCTCAGGGATGATAAAGACTAAAGCTTGTGGTAGTTAAACAAATATCCCAGCGTCACGCTGATAGCAACACATCTCATATTCATTCCATCAGATGGTATTTTTCTCCAGAGAGGAACCGGATGCCAGGAGAACAAAGAACACGTTTCACAAAGAGAACACAGAGATCATGTTCATTCATGTTACAATATCACACCATAATGTCACATTCACATGTTGGCGCTAGCATGACCATCACGGCACAGACATAACCCTTCATTTAGACAGAATGAATGGATGAATGAATGAATGACCGAATGGACGAATGAATGAAGAATGACCGAATGACCAAGGAATAAATGAATGAATGAATGAATGACCGAATGAATGAATGAATGAATGAATGAATGAATGAATGAATGAATGAACAAATGACTGAACGAATGACTGAATGAATGAATGAATTAATGGACGCACTAATGACCGAATGAATGAATGAATGAACGAATGAATGAACAAATGACTGAACGAATGAATGAATGAATGAATGAATGAATGAATGAAGGACTGTCACTGGGTCTTACGTTTGCCAGGTAGTCCCTCTCCCATGGCCGGCTGACCCCCCAGGCCTTCCGGCCCCCGCTGAGTGACGTCAGCGCCGCCACCTTGGCCCGGACCTCGGCCACCTCGGACGGGGGGATCCGCTTCACCACCTGCCGGGCCCACCACCTGAGGACCACCGGGAGAACCACCATGTGAGAACATAGGGAGAACCACCACCTGAGGACCACCGGGAGAACCACCATGTGAGAACAGAGGGAGAACCACCACCTGAGGACCACCAGGAGAACCACCATGTGAGAACAGAGGGAGAACCACCACCTGAGGACCACCGGGAGAACCACCACGTGAGAACATAGGGAGAACCATCACGTGGGGACCACCAGGAGAACCACCACGTGAGAACATAGGGAGAACCATCACGTGGGGACCACCAGGAGAACCACCACATGAGAACAGAGGGAGAACCACCACATGAGGACCACCAGGAGAACCATCACGTGAGAACATAGGGAGAACCACCACATGAGGACCACTGGGAGAACCACCATGTGAGAACATAGGGAGAACCACCAACTGAGGACCACTGGGAGAACCACCACGTGAGGACCACCGGGAGAACCATCATGTGGGGACCACCAGGAGAACCACATGAGGACAGAGGGGGGGTATGGAGGCCAGACTATATGTCCAGTCCATATACACCAAGACGTACATGAAGAATGTATAGATGTACTGTGTATGAAGAGTGTGTAGATGTTTGTGTAGTGTGTGTAGATGTATGTTTAGAGTGTGTAAATGTTTGTGTAGTGTGTGTAGATGTTTCTGTAGTGTGTGTAGAGTTTGTGTGTGTATGTGTGTATGTGTGTGTGTTTGTGTGTGTGTGTGTGGGGTGGGGGGGTTGTGATTCAAGTTTCGCTCGGTTCTTTTCTCTCCTGACAACAGTGTCAAAATGTCCCCAGCCAAGCCAGTTCTGGACTGGTCTAGACATGTGTGATTCATAACACACACACACACACACACGTAAGAACACTCACGCACACACACACAGACACCGACACAGTCACAGAGACATACACTCACACACACACACACACACACACACACACACACACACTCAAAAAGAAACAAAGACACACACACAGATACACTCTCACACTGACACACAGACACACTCTGAGACAGACACAAACACAAACGCAGCTACACACTCTCATAGGCAGACATGCATCGACACAAATTCACACTCACACACACTTTCACAGTGTGTGTGACTCAAGACCCCCCCCCCCCCCCCCAACACACACACACACACACACACACACATACAGATGGAAACACAAACTCTCATGAACGCAAACATACTCCAGACACATACTCAGACACAAAGGCATTCAAACACACACACACACACACACACACACACACACAGAGACACACGCTGCATTCTGATTGGCTAACACCCACGCGGGCCGTGACAGCCCTACCGGCGATGCAGCGTGGTGGTGAGGTCGTGGAACAGGGCGAGGGCGGCGGGGGGGCGGGGCCACTCCACGCTGCGGCCGTAGTCGGCCATGTTGCGGGCGTTGGCCATGCGACGCTCCACCTCCAGGAAGTGGGACTTGAGCTTGTGGCGCCGGTAGCAGCCCATGATGACGTAGATGGCCCGTAACCGACGGCAACGCATCCTCGCCAGCGCCCCGCGCCACACCTGGAGAGAGGGGAGGGGGGGGAGGGAGACAGAGAGAGAGAGAGAGGGGGAGAGAGAGGGAGAGAACAGGTTCACCTTTGTTGAATCACACTACAGTATACAGTAGAGATCCGCTCACCAGCCCCCCCCCAAAAACAAACGAAGAGACAGAGAGAGTGATAACTAAAGAGAGAGAGACACACACACACACACACACACACACACACACACACACACACACACACACACAGGCAGGGAACTGTTACAAGATTTATTCTTGACACGTTTCTGACAAGAGATTGAAGGGTAAGATGAAATAAAAGATGAGAAAGGGAAGCGGGTGTGGTGTGTAAGTACTCTGTCTGTCTGTGTGTGTGTGTGTGTGTGTGTGTGTGTGTGTGTGTGTGTGTGTGTGTGTGTGTGTGTGTGCGTGTGTGTGTGTGTGTGTGTGTGTGTGTGTATGTCTGTGTGTGCGTGCCTGCTCCCGCGGAGCGCGAGGCAGACAGACGCAGAGCTCACTGTAGTGACTGTAACTGGGTCAGAGGATTTCCAGAAACCAGGACACAACACAACAGAGCAGGAGCAGGAGCACTCATGATGCAACCACACCGCTGATTTCATTAATTACCCCAATTAGTGCACACACGCGCAGGGACACGCACACACACACACACACACACACACACACACACACCTCGCCCTCTGCAACAGACGTTGGCAGATCAATTAGCGCCCAGTACAGAAGATTACTCATCCATCCAGTGAAGGTGACGTTGGTCCCTTGTATGCCAAACATACGTATGCACGCACACACACACACACACACAGAAAAATACACACACATACGTGTACGCATGAGCACACACACAAAAACACACACCCATACGGACTCAATGTGGGTTCTGCTATGAGCCTGATCATTACTAAGACCAGCAGGTCAAAGTTCCTTACGGCGAACTCAGATGCACATCATTAGTGAGCTGCGAGGGGTAAGACGGTATCTTGCTCAAGGATGCCCACAGGTAAACTGTGGACATTGGGGTTCAAACCGAGAACCATTCAACCCTAATGTGTCTGATTTAGTGGTGTTAGTCACTGTTCGACCCAATCAGAGCGTTCGATTCGTGGACTGGTCTGTCTAAGAGGGGACGGGAACGAAGACTGGTTCTGAGACATGGGGTTTCTGGGTCAATTTGGGGATAGGGCTTTTATTTTTCTGATCGGATGGGATATATATTTAAAGTCCTTGCTTTAAAAGTCCTCGCTGAAACTGCTGAAACAAGAAATCGCGAGTCAAGATGACTGCAGCCTTAGCGTCGAATAAATAAATAATCGTATTATTTTATAAACTTCACATGGAACCGAGAAGAAAATCTTTTCAGGATGAAATGATCTCGCCACAGAACTATGATTCACTAAGCAGACATCTTCACCCAGAGGACAGCAGTGCGCATGTTCACACCATTATTTTTGCACTGGTTTTCTTAACTTCTTGAAAGAGATGCCCTCATAGGCACGGGTCCTACCTCCTTCCTTCAGGTGGGAACCAGGTCCACATCTCCTGAGAGATAGGACCTCCCCATCCCTAGTGGAACCAGGTCCACATCTCCTGAGACATAGGACCTCCCCATCCCTAGTGGAACCAGGTCCACATCTCCTGAGAGATAGGACCTCCCCAACCCTAGTGGAACCAGGTCCATATCTCCTGAGAGATAGGACCACCCCATCCCTAGTGGAACCAGGTCCACATCTCCTGAGAGATAGGACCTCCCCATCCCTAGTGGAACCAGGTCCACATCTCCTGAGAGATAGGACCTCCCCATCCCTAGTGGAACCAGGTCCACATCTCCTGAGAGAAGAGTCCTCCTGGAGGGAACCCCTGGAGGAATAGCACATTCCCAGGCCAGGAGAACCAAGCCCCTGACTTCAGTTAGAAGGAGGACCTACCCTCCCGTAGTAGAACCAGGCCCATACCTTCTGGAGGTAAGAGAACCTACCCTCCCCTAGTAGAACCAGGCCCAAACCTTCTGGAGGTAAGAGAACCTACCCTCCCCTAGTAGAACCAGGCCCAAACCTTCAGGAGGTAAGAGAACCTACCCTCCCCTAGTAGAACCAGGCCCAAACCTTCAGGAGGTAAGAGAACCTACCCTCCCCTAGTAGAACCAGGCCCATACCTTCTGGAGGTAAGAGAACCTACCCTCCCCTAGTAGAACCAGGCCCATACCTTCTGGAGGTAAGAGAACCTACCCTCCCCTAGGAGAACCAGGCCCAAACCTTCAGGAGGTAAGAGAACCTACCCTCCCCTAGTAGAACCAGGCCCAAACCTTCAGGAGGTAAGAGAACCTACCCTCCCCTAGGAGAACCAGGCCCAAACCTTCAGGAGGTAAGAGAACCTACCCTCCCCTAGGAGAACCAGGCCCAAACCTTCAGGAGGTAAGAGAACCTACCCTCCCCTAGTAGAACCAGGCCCGAACCTTCTGGAGGTAAGAGAACCTACCCTCCCGTAGTAGAACCAGGCCCATACCTTCTGGAGGTAAGAGAACCTACCCTCCCGTAGTAGAACCAGGCCCAAACCTTCTGGAGGTAAGAGAACCTACCCTCCCCTAGTAGAACCAGGCCCATACCTTCTGGAGGTAAGAGAACCTACCCTCCCCTAGGAGAACCAGGCCCATACCTTCTGGAGGTAAGAGAACCTACCCTCTCCTAGTAGAACCAGGCCCATACCTTCTGGAGGTAAGAGAACCTACCCTCCCCTAGTAGAACCAGGCCCATACCTTCTGGAGGTAAGAGAACCTACCCTCCCCTAGTAGAACCAGGCCCAAACCTTCAGGAGGTAAGAGAACCTACCCTCCCCTAGTAGAACCAGGCCCAAACCTTCAGGAGGTAAGAGAACCTACCCTCCCCTAGTAGAACCAGGCCCATACCTTCTGGAGGTAAGAGAACCTACCCTCCCCTAGGAGAACCAGGCCTGAACCTTCAGGAGGAAGAGGCAGCCTACCTTCTGGAGGAAGAGGACCAGGATGGGGATGAGGGCGGCGCGCTCTTGCTCCAGGCTGAAGAGGGACCGCGGCGTGCGCACAAACAGCTTGGTGTGGCCGTACGCCACGTCGTCCTGGAAACCGTGCTGCGTGACGATGGCCTCCACCGCCTCCCGGTCCGTGGCCATCAGGTGGTTGGGCCAGGTGTACTCGCAGGTCATCTTGTACCTGGAGGAACCCGGGGGAGGGGGGAGGGAAGGGTTGGTAACACGAGGATTGGATGATGACGCATGAACCTGAACTCTGAGCTCGGCAGGAATGACGACGGGAAGGTTCTATATTTGATAACCGCAAGGCTATCAACATTGGCGTCATTCAAGATATTAAAACGCCTCAGGAAACGTTCATAATTTACTCTTCAGTAGCTGACTTCCATTCAAAGCGACTTACAGGGAATGAGTCTACAGGTCTAGTGCGGACATTGGGGTTCCATCCAACCCGCGTATTTTTTCAACAGATAACACGCGAGGTCCTCATCTCCAGATGTTCAAATGGCATCCCATCCAGCAGGGACGGGCTGGGGGAGGGGGGGGGCGGGGGGGGTGGGAGGGGGTGGGGCGTGGTGGCGTGACCTCTGACCTCAGCAGGAAGCGGCTGTAGGCCTGGCGGTAGGCGAAGCCGGCGCGGCGCACGCGGACGTTCTCCAGCAGGCCCAGGTAGGCCACCTGGTGCTGGCAGCGCGCCTCGTCAAACAGCACGGGGGACTTCATCTCGTTGGGCTTCACGCAGCGCACGTAGTACGGCTCCTGGAGACACAGAGGGGGAGCAGAGGAACGCGCTGAAATATCTGAACGCACCGCAGCCGCGCCGGGATCGGTTCGTCGCCCGCGTTGCCTAGCAGACGCTTCCGTGGAAACGTGGCGGCTTGAGACGTAAACTCTAAGCACAGGTTCTGTAAACGCATTCACGTCATGGCAGGACTTTGTGTAACAGTAATAAAAAGGTAAAGGGGGCATTTAGCAGACGCTTTGGTCCAAAGCGACTTACAATCAGTACATGTGTGGGGTTCGACATGTGGACCATGGAGGGGGATCAAGAGGATCGAACCGCCGTTCCTACGGTTAGTGGACGACCCGCTCTAGCCTCTGAGCTACTGCCACCCACAGTAATGAAGGGAATAAAATGTCTTCATTACGTCGTGCCTTTACAAGTACATACAGAGGCACCATCAAATATCTGATCTGTCATTGGTTTAAATATTCTTTTGGAACGTCGTCATTTTGTTTGTTGGTTGACATATTTTCCGGCACACGGTTCTGAGCTTAATGCTGTGAGGTTTTGAAGGCGGTGAGGGCTCAGTCCCTGGCAGCCGAGCTCATCATCGAGCTCAGCTCTTACCGGGTTTAATAATAGAAGAGTGAGAGATCATCAAAGGAGTGCGGGATCACTTCATTGACCTTAACTACACAATGTTAAATATTAAAACATTCCAATGAAGCATCCCGCTGGCCCCGGCCCATCTCGCTTAACAGCGTAATTAAACGCGCGTTAAGAGCATTCAAAAGACATGACGGCGGCGTTCTGGGTTCCCCACGGGTTCCCCCCCGAAGGCTGAGCGGTGAGCTCATCATCATCATCATGCAGGAACAAAGCCGCCACCGCGCGGGCTGGGAAGCTCAAGCTAGCTAGCGCTCGCTAACTGATGGCGCGGTGCTGGCGTGTAGCGGCATGCCAGTCATTCCGATGTACAAATGTTCCCTTCATGTTCCGCGCGCCGCTTCATGGGTTTTTATGATCTATGAGCAACTATTAGCTATGTTCTTTTTTTTCTGATTTGGCTTTGAGAGCCCTCCAGGCTCGTGTTTGTCGAGGGTCTGACAGCAGGCCTCCGCAGTGGCTGCCATCGGTTGTTACATTTTCTTTCTGCGCTAAACAGAGTCCTGGATTAGTGGACTATATAAATAATAACAACACCAAATTAAACAGAGATTATCGTAGCACTAAAGCACACAGATGTTCCACTCTCTCCGGTTTGATTTCTGCGAGGGCATAGCCTGGTGGCCCACAGAACAACAACAGAGCCAGCATGTGGGTCAAGCTGTGCACTGTGAGACCCACCCTAAATGGAATAAAAAAGCTCTGAGTGCCTACAACGTCCTTGATCTGCTGGCTGATGTCTAGGACCCAGGATCTTCCTCCCATTCAATTGAATCAGAAACAGAAACATTCCTGTGTAGCCTAACATCTTTGTTCAGACTATGTTTAGGTTGGGGCCGCCCAGGCTGGACCCAGGTAACAGGGAGGGGGGGGTTGACGTGGAACAGTCCACCACTGACCTTGCAGGCTAGCTTCTCCACCAGCGCCACGATGGAGTTCTTGAAGAGGGTGGCGGCCGTCTGAGGTCGCTTGGTGACCTCCGTGATGCTCAGGCCCCCGTCAGGCCACATGGCCTTCAGCACCGGGTTGGTGCTATGAGGAGGAGGGACCAGAGGAGGTGGACCAGGAGGTAATGGAGGAGGAGGAGGTGGACAAGGAGGTAATGGAGGAGGAGGTGGAAGAGGAGTTAGTGGAGGAGGAGGTGGAAGAGGAGGTAATGGAGGAGGAGGTGGACAAGGAGGTAATGGAGGAGGAGGTGGAAGAGGAGTTAGTGGAGGAGGAGGTGGAAGAGGAGTTAGTGGAGGAGGAGGTGGAAGAGGAGTTAGTGGAGGAGGAGGTGGAAGAGGAGTTAGTGGAGGAGGAGGTGGAAGAGGAGTTAGTGGAGGAGGAGGTGGAAGAGGAGGTAATGGAGGAGGAGGAGGTGGACAAGGAGGTAATAAAGGAGGAGGTGGAAGAGGAGGTAATGGAGGAGAAGGTGGACGAGGAGGTAACGGAGGAGGAGGAGAAGAAGAGAAGAGGTACATGAATGGTTAAGAGCGATTGTGAAGGACGTGGAATGGAAAAAACTACAAATAGAATAAAAATAGGCCTCGTCTTTTGTATTTTCACAGAATTTTCAAGTGTGTCCGAGCGAGCTAGCGGGTGCGAAGGGCGGACGAGAGCCGCGGTGAAACTGTGTTCAGCACCTGTTGTACATCAGGCGCTTGAAATCCTGGAAGAGCAGGTCTTTGTTCTTGTCCAGGAAGCCCTCAATGGAGTACCTGAGCAGGGCGACAGGAGACGTGGGGGGGTGGGGGGGGGGGGGGACAGAAGGTCAGGACGCGGCTCACGGCTCCACAGAGAGAAGGGCGTGCGGCGGCCGGTGAGACCATGCCGAGCGCTCTGCGGGCCGACAGACAGGCCAGGGTGAAACGGGGTGGCACTCTTTGTAATGTGGCACTTTAATCGCTCTTTGTAACTCGGCACTTAGCCAGAGATGTTGTACGCTAGCAATGTTTAACCTGGCAATTGAAATGCTTGAAACTTGTTCCGGTGACTTTCTTACTGTATTAGCAACAATTAAATGTGTCACCTTCTTATGACAAATGTACTCTTTTGTAAGTGGCTTTGGATAAAAGCGTCTGCTAAATGCCCTAAATGGAAATGTAAATGTAAAGGGGTGGAAATGTGCGGAGGATGTTTTCACAGTCCCCGATGACACAGAAACGTCTGCGTTTGACTCCCAACGCTGGCTGGGCCAAGATAGGGTCTCCCCCCCCACAAATAAGTCACAATTACTCTTCGACTTCAACGGACTGTAGGTTTGCGTAAGACTGTTTGTGAACGTCGATTGACAACACAGCTGTTTGTGTCAGTTGCCAAGGCAACCCCTTAAGGCACTCTGGCAGTTGAACCTTTCAACTGTATTAGCAGAAATCTGCATTCAGTTCCCCCACCCCCAGTGCTGTTATGTCCTCATCAGGCCCTCC
>JAXIVH010000019.1:2985140-3002640 GCA_036785325.1 Urophycis tenuis | reverse complement strand
CAGCTTGGAGCTCATGCTCTCCAGGCACAGGGTGTCGGTGATGCGGCCCACACTGAGGCAGGCCTCGTCCAGCACCGAGATGATGCCCTTGTGGTTCAGCTCCACCAGGTCCAGGATGATCTGGTTGTTGAAGTAGTCGATCTGGGGGCGGGGGGGGGGGGGGGGGGGGGGGGGGGGAGAGAGAGAGGCAGAGTCACGGTGGTGGTGGAGGAGGTGGTGGTTGTTGTGGTGGTGGTGGTGCCAGAAGAGAAGTGGATCTGCGGGTGTTTTGTTTGTGAAGCGGTTGGTATGTTATGCCGTGATTTTTGTCAGATCACAGTGTCTGATCCGTCTGTCTGTCTGTCCTTCTGTCTGTGTGCTAATAAATGCTTAATTGACTCAGAGAGCGTCACGCACTTGAGAAGGGGAGAGAGTGCGTGCGACAGAGGGAGTGACACATGGAGCGAGAACAGAGGGAATATGAAGGAGAGAGCAGAGTGTGAACAGAGGGAGAAGAGACATAAAAAGAGAGATGGAGCGAGACAACGATAAAAACTGAGAATATGCATGACAGACTGAGAGAGAGAGAGACAGAGAGAGAGATTAAAAGACGAGAGAGAAAATGAATAAGTGAGCGAGAGGGGTAATAAAATGTAATATAATGGAGATATTAAATAGACAGAGTGAAAAGAAATGGAAAGAGATAGTGAGAGAGAGAGAAAGGGAAAGTCAGGGAAAGTGCAGACATAATTACATGGGTGTGTGTGTGTGTGTGTGTGTGTGTGTGTGTGTGTGTGTGTGTGTGTGTGTGTGTGTGTGTGTGCGTGCGTGCGTGCGTGCATGCTCACATGCTGCCAGGCCACGCCCTCTCTCTCGTACTCCTCCTGCTCCTGACGCAGGATCAGCTCTATGAACAACTGCTGCAGCTTCTCGTTGCAGTAGTTGATGCAGAACTGTTCAAAACTGGCCAATCGGGGGACAACGAACACATGTCAGCCTTCATGAGTGTGAACAGACTAAGATCCACTGAGGCGCAATTAGGGCTGGGTATCGGTACTCGATACTTTTCATGTATCGACCGAAACAACTCGATACCAAGTAGTATCGAAACTGCGCCTGTCAAACGATACCTGCAATCGGTTCTTTTTGTACCCATATCAAGAAAAAAATGACTGTTGCTATGGTTTTGCTCCCAGCCAATCACCGCAAGCGTTCTTCGATTCAACGCGCCGTGTGATTGGTCCACCACCGGAACAACAATAGTTTGTATGGCGGTAAAGCGGGTTGAAGCTGTACGCGCGGCGTCTGTAGCAGAGTTGTCATTATTCCGAGATGCCGGCAAAACGGTCAAAAGTGTGGCTGTACTACACGCCTGTTTCGCCGGGTATAAATAAATGCATAAAATGCGGTAAGATTATCTCGGGGAAAACGGGAAATACAAGTAACATGATGAAGCACCTTATAACGCACGGAGAAAACTTCAGGGCAGAGAACTGCACTGTATTTATGAAGCCGGCTTCTGCAACCCCAGCGTCCTCCTCATCGTCATCTCAACAGGACAAGCCGCAACCGTCGACAACTTCAGGTAATATATAAACGGTTACTAGGTTAACAGTACTAATCCTTTGTGTGTTAAAACATTTATTGTAAAGTAAATCGTTTTGGGCATGTTGTAGGCATGTGTGCTCACTAATTTTACCTAATTAGCAAGTTAGCACCCTACTATTCAGTCACATCTGTCAATGTTTTGTTCAGTGGTTAAGTTACCGTAGTGTTAGCTTCTGTAGCAGCTTAATTACTTACGAACTTAATGTTAAGGTACAACTACGACTACTACCACCACCATCACTGCACCGGCCGACGTTGCCAGAGACTCTAGCAGCAGCCTCACACCATTCACGTTAGCTGCCAGATCGCAGATGGCAAGGGAGAGGAAGGAGAAGGAAGGAGGAAGGAGGAAGGAGAACGACTGCTGGAGACACAATTAGCCAGGAAAGGGCATGCCTTGCCCCAGAGAAGGTTGACATGTTAATATTTCTTAAAAAGAACTGTTGAGGTCTGACTGGTCAGTGGTTAGTGTTACTGGTTAGATTCAGAATGTATGTAATAATACTTTGTTGTACAGGTTTGTACGGTTATTTATTAAATTGAGCACTTTCAAAATGTATTTGTGTAAAAATCTTTTGAATGGAGAGGAGTGGTGACATTTACGCAACCGATTGCTTTCTTTTCACATGATTAATATCCAATGAAGTTAAAAAAAAGTATCGAATGAAGTACTCACTTGGTATCGGTATCGTTTTAAGGGTACTGGTATCGGTACTGGTATCGAACATTTTTAAACGATACCCAGCCCTAGGCGCAATGCAAACACAACACAGTGACGACATGCAAGGAACCTGATTAAAGACCACGCTAAGGCCAATGTTAAGGTTGAAGTTAAGTTGAGGTTGAGGTTGACATGAGGTCAATCAGAATCAGAATCAGAATTTGCTTTGTTGCCAAGTAAGTGTAACACGTACGAGGTATTTGTCTTGGTATAAGTTCAGTGTTTAAGGTTAGCTTAAGGTTAACAGTTCACTTAAGGCTGGGTTATGCTTCATTTATGCTTCCGCGTTGACGCGACGCTGGGGGGTTGCGGACCCTTTACGGACCCTTTACGTTCCCCTTGCGTCCAATGCAAGGGCCTGACGTGCACCTCCCAAAAATCCTAGACGCGCGTCGAGGCGACGCAACCCCAACGCAGCGGCTTTGGCTTTGATTGGTCCACGAACTACGTTCGCTGGAGATCGCTTTTCCGGTTTCCACCCATAAACACCGCTACGGTGTGATGAATGCTTCGACTGATTGCGAAAACATATATATATAACTTTTGCCTTCATTTCTGTAAACTTTTTTTTTTAACTCACTAGTAATCCGTATGTAATGACCAGAATGGGCATTCTGGTCCCTCTACCGGTGTGGCATTAAATTGCATTTCGACACGTAAACCCCACGCAGAACCATCACAGGCTCATGACTGCGTCCGAGCAACTGCGTGGCCATTGCGTGATCACTATGTAATCCCTACGCGGAAGCATAACTCAGCCTTTAAAGTTCAATAAGTTGAGGCATGCTGTGTTATTCCCTCTACCTCCTCCCTCACTACATGAAGTGACTCCGTGAGAGGCCTCATGACAGCCCGGACCGGGCCAGACGTCTGCGGCCTCACCTGTTGTTGTCGAAGATCTCAAAGCCGTAGATGTCCAGGACGCCGATCACCGTGTTCTTCCCATGAAGCATGGGGTTGTAGTCCTTCACCTCGATCACAGCGTTGATGCGGCCCACGATCCAGCCGAACAGACGCTCGTAGAGAGCCTGGGAGCACCGGGAGGGGGAGGCGGGGTGAACACAAAAAGGCACCGGGTTTGATCCCCGCTGCGTGCCGTGGCCTGCCCCGCTACCACGCTATGACGCGTGTCTCCAAAGTCAACTTGAGTCACTTCAGACAAAAGCATTTGCTGAATTGGTTTCACGAAGATTAGATTTAAGATAGTGTTTTTACATCATGCACGCAGACTCTGAGTGAATATCATTAAAATCTTCCCTAAGGCAAAGAACAAATACATTTAATAAGTTATAAAGTTGTGCAAACTGACCACAGCTCTGTTCATAAATCCAGTTGGCTACGTACAACACAGGCTTAGGGTTCAAGCGAGTATCTGAGGAGACGCAATGCATCCTGGGTAGGCCACCGACGGCCGGGGGGGCGTACCTTGGAGAAGGCGTCCCTGCCGAAGGAGGCCTCCTGCTCCGTGTGTCCCTTCTCGATGACGTCGCCGCCCCCGGTGGCCACCGTGCGGTACAGCAGGCTCTTGACCACCTGGTCGGGCTGGGTGGCGGTCAGGTCGGCCACTTGGCCCACCGCCTGCCCCTCCCCCTCCACCAGGACGCTCTCGCCGTCCGTCCCAAACTCCACGTTGCCCTGGCGACGGGGACGTCGGAGGACGGGGGGGGGGGGGGGGGAGAACGTTAGGCCGATGTGCAGGAAAAGTATAGTAGCATTACAGTAACGTATAGTCGTGTTATAGTAGTATTGTAGTAGCAGTACAATATTGTAGTATTACCAGTAGTAGTATAGCAATAGTATAGGAGTATTACCAGTAGCAGTATAGCAGTAGTATAGTAGTATTAACAGTAGTAGTATAGCAGTAGTATAGTAGTATTACCAGTAGTAGTATAGCAGTAGTATAGTAGTATTACCAGTAGCAGTATAGCAGTAGTATAGTAGTATTACCATTAGCAGTATAGCAGTAGTATAGTAGTATTACCTGTAGCAGTATAGCAGTAGTATAGTAGTATTACCAGTAGCAGTATAGCAGTAGTATAGTAGTATTACCAGTAGCAGTATAGCAGTAGTATAGTAGTATTACCTGTAGCAGTATAGCAGTAGTATAGTAGTATTACCAGTAGCAGTATAGCAGTAGTATAGTAGTATTACCTGTAGCAGTATAGCAGTAGTATAGTAGTATTACCAGTAGCAGTATAGCAGTAGTATAGTAGTATTACCTGTAGCATTATAGCAGTAGTATAGTAGTATTACCAGTAGTAGTATAGCAGTAGTATATGAGTATTACCTGTAGCAGTATAGCAGTAGTATAGTAGTATTACCAGTAGTAGTATAGCAGTAGTATAGTAGTATTACCTGTAGCAGTATAGCAGTAGTATAGTAGTATTACCAGTAGTAGTATAGCAGTAGTATAGTAGTATTACCAGTAGCAGTATAGCAGTAGTATAGAAGTATTACCTGTAGCAGTATAGCAGTAGTATAGTAGTATTACCAGTAGCAGTATAGCAGTAGTATAGTAGTATTACCTGTAGCAGTATAGCAGTAGTATAGTAGTATTACCTGTAGCAGTATAGCAGTAGTATAGTAGTATTACCAGTAGCAGTATAGCAGTAGTATAGTAGTGTTACCTGTAGCAGTATAGCAGTAGTATAGTAGTATTACCAGTAGTAGTATAGCAGTAGTATATGAGTATTACCTGTAGCAGTATAGCAGTAGTATAGTAGTATTACCAGCAGTAGTATAGCAGTAGTATAGTAGTATTACCTGTAGCAGTATAGCAGTAGTATAGTAGTATTACCAGTAGTAGTATAGCAGTAGTATAGGAGTATTACCAGTAGTAGTATAGCAGCCAGTACTCTGTAGATGGACTCTATTTCGTCCTCTGAGAAGCCGATGACCTTCAGGGCGCTCCGCACGGCCCGGTGGTTGGACAGGTCGTTGTTGGACGCCTGCAGAGACGCACAGCACGCCATTTATTCAGGGGTTAACCCCTACCTGCTCCTTAATGACCTGTCTCTGTACTGTCTAACCCCCCACCTGCTCCTTAATGACCTGTCTGTACTGTCTAACCCCCCACCTGCTCTTTAGTGACCTGTCTCTGTACTGTCTAACCCCTACCTGCTCCTTAATGACCTGTCTCTGTACTGTCTAACCCCCCACCTGCTCCTTAATGACCTGTCTGTACTGTCTAACCCCCCACCTGCTCTTTAGTGACCTGTCTCTGTACTGTCTAACCCCTACCTGCTCCTTAATGACCTGTCTCTGTACTGTCTAACCCCGACCTGCTCCTTAATGACCTGTCTCTGTACTGTCCAACCCCCCACCTGCTCTTTAGTGACCTGTCTATGTACTATCTAACCCCGACCTGCTCCTTAGTGACCTGTCTCTGTACTGTCTAACCCCTACCTGCTCCTTAATGACCTGTCTATGTACTGTCCAACCCCTACCTGCTCCTTAATGACCTGTCTATGTACTGTCTAACCCCTACCTGCTCCTTAGTGACCTGTCTCTGTACTGTCTAACCCCGACCAGCTCCTTAATGACCTGTCTCTGTACTGTCTAACCCCTTCCTGCTCCTTATGACCTATCTCTGTACTGTCTAACCCCGACCAGCTCCTTAATGACCTGTCTCTGTACTGTCTAACCCCTTCCTGCTCCTTAATGACCTGTCTCTGTACTGTCTAACCCCTTCCTGCTCCTTAATGACTTGTCTCTGTACTGTCTAACCCCGACCAGCTCCTTAATGACCTGTCTCTGTACTGTCAAGATAAGATTAACTGTATGTGATTAACCACCGATTGGAAATAAGATACGTCAGGTAATATCATATGTCATATGTCATATGTCATATGTCAGGTAATTTCACATCTGTATTCATGTGTGATAAACGTTGGGACACAGGTGTCTCCTGTTTGGTACACAACAGTATTGGACACGAAGTGAACGGTTGCAGGGGGGTTGGATGTTCAGTAGGAGGTCACTCACAGAGGCACCGGCGCCCTCCCTGGTGTAGATGTACCCAGCAGGGTCCCCCTGCAGGTGCAGGTTCTCCAGCAGGCTCTGGGGACCACCCCGCAACAGCTACAAGGGAACGCACAAATGAATGGATGGATGGATGGCTGGATGAGGGGATGAATGGGTGGATCGATGGATGAATGGGTGAACGAAAAGTTGGATTCGACGTGTTATTACCGATAATTCTCGTTCCATTTTTAGTTTTTAAGTGGATCCAAAAAAACACTAAAAACTTTACCTGATAGAATGAATGGAAGTTTCTCTCTCCCGGCTGCTGGTGAACCACCCTAGACTTGAAGGAACACAAATGCATGTCATTATCTTTCACCTCACCATTCCCCACGCCTGGGGTTCGGAATCCAACAACTCCGACAGGAAATTCCAGCCGCACAATGTCAACCGGAGTGGCGGATGAAAGGAGGCGGCTGCTAGGTTACTCCCGTGGGTTATGAACCCATAGCGCTTTCGGTAGAGGGGGGGGCGTGTCTTCTCACTGCGAGCATAATAGCTTCAGAGACGGAATGGCAAATGTTAAGTGTTCTCTCGCTCACTCTAACCTTTGTCAGGAATTCTTTGGAAGAACTCCCACGATGCGTCGAGCCACACCTAGCCTCGCCTCGGGGGCAGACTGCTGCGGCCCCGACGCGCTCGCTGAGAAACCAAGGCTGTACCGTCGTCGTGCACCACCCGAGCACCACCCTTACAGCACCCGACACCAACCGAACATAAGCCCAACACCACCCGACACCCCGAGAAACACTCCGATACCACACAGACACCACCCGAAAACATCCCAAAAACAACCCAAACCCCCACCCTAACGTCACCCAAACACAAACCTACCCCCACCCTGACACCACCCTAACCCCCCACCCAAAAACTGCCCTGACACCACCCTAAGGGCCCAGACACGCCCCCAAACACCCCACCCAAACACAACCCTGCCATAATCAACCCGCACCCCAACCCCCACCCCAACACCACCTCAACACCACCCAAACCCCACCCAAAACACCAGCAGAAGGCTTTGGGTGCTTTAAACATCTTTAAGGTGTGGACTGTTTTCACAGAGAGCCGACAGGGACGCTTGCGTTTCACGCCCTTTTCTCCGCGCCAGACGTGTGACGTTCTCCAGAGATTGGTTCATTATCACCCACAGGGGGGGCAGACAGCGGGTTCACAGGAATCATCTATTCACAGCCCGGGTCGGCCACCACCACATCTCTCTCTCTCTCTCTCACATGAGAGAAACGGTCCCGGCCAGAGGAAGTGAGGTAACTGGTGCACGAGCAGAGCCGTTGAGAAACTTCACGGGGGTTTGACTCTCAGCGCTTCAAAAACAAAGCAACACTTTCGGGATCCTCTTTGTTTTCGTGCAGAATCCATGTGATCGACTCTATACGAGGCGGTGGAAAATCCCGTGTGGACGCACGCCGTCTGTAAGCGCGTGAGACGTGGCTGCCGCAGACTCAAACAAACAGGAGAATTAAGCGGTGTTTGTGTATCTGCTCAGCCTCGTCTCGGGGGGGGGGGGGTTGGACAACTCCCCGGGGGATCGGTTCGTCAATCTTGTCCAGCAGGTCCCCAAAATGTTCCGGCACAACAAACGCCGCACCCGCCTCAAGCAAAGAGGTGATAGAGCTTTTGCGGTAGCAGCCCCACGTCTGTGGAATTGTCTGCCCCCAGATGTTAGACTGTCTCCCTCTATCACCACCTTTAAATCAAGACTAAAGACCCACCTTTACTCCTTGGCCTTCCCTGCTTCCTAGCAGTCCATCTCTCTCCTCTCTTCTTCATATTCAAGTGTCTTCTGTACTGTTGCTATTTATTTGTTAGGGCTGTCTATTTGTCAATTGTATTTCTGTATTTGTCTTGCTTACTTTCTCTGTGTTTGCCTTTTTATATTTTGCTGTTCTGATCAGCTTTTATTTTCTATTTTTAGCCATATCCTCTGTACAGCACTTTGGTCAGTGTAAACTGTTTTAAACGTGCTCTATAAATTAAAATTACTTACTTACTTACTTACTCCTCCCTGGGCATCTCCCCCCCCTCCTCCCTGGGCATCTCCCCCCCCTCCTCCTCCCCCGGCATCTCCCCCCCCCTCCTCCCCCGGCGTCTCCCCCCCCTTCCCCCCCGGCGTCTCCCCCCCTCCTCCCCCAGCATCTCCCCCCCTCCTCCCTGGGAATCTCCTCCCCCAGCATCCCCCCCCCCCTCTTCCCCCCCGGCGTCTCCCCCCCCTCCTCCCCCAGCGTCTCCCCCTGTCCCCCCTTCCTCTCCCGGCGTCTCCCCCCCTCCTCCCCCAGCGTCTCCCCCCCTCCCCCCTTCCTCTCCCTGCGTCTCCACACGCTCCTCCCCCACCGTCTCCCCCCCTCCTCCCCCAGCGTCTCCCCCCCTCCCCCCTTCCTCTCCCGGCGTCTCCCCACGCTCCTACCTCGGCTTCTCCCCCCCCCCTCCTCCGCGGCGAGGTGGCAGGGTGGGGAGGGGGAGGGAGAGGGGGAGGGAGAGGGGGAGGGGGAGCTCACCTTCTCCAGCAGGTAGTTGTTGATGTGCCCTCCGGTGGGGTCCCCGCTGAAGCTGAAGTTGATGTCCATGTACTTCCCGAAGCGGCTGGAGTTGTCGTTGCGGTTGGTCTTGGCGTTGCCAAAGGCCTCAAGTACGCAGTTGGAGTTCAGCAGCACGTTCTTCACACTGCGGGGGGGGGGGGGGGGTAAGGGGTTAATTCATTAATAATAATAATAATAATAATAATAATAATAATAATACATTTGATTTGGGGGTGCCTTTCAGGACACCAAAGGACACCTTACAGCACAGGAGAATATAAAAACAATATCATTAAATAGTTACATCGTTAAAACAACACAGCTAGTCATAACAAGCATGAATAAAAACAAGACAAGACAGGTAGAATGTACATACTAGGGGTTGCATGACTTCAGATTTTTTAAAGTCGACTCTAATGTGATGAAAGTCGAGTCGACGTCGACTAGTCGCTGATGACGTCATTCATATTTTTCGTCATAAACAAAATCACAGGAGGAGGGAATGTTTTGCAACGATCTGTATTAATTGACATGTACGCCATGTACAATAAAAAAAGAAACAGCTCGACAGCAACCGCATCCATTCTTTTTATTTTCTTCGAAAGAAACGCGCAGAATAAAAGCGGAAGCGCAGTATAAAAAGTGGAAGCGCTCCACACACTTAGCCTGGGAATTCCCATGCTGCTTTGCGCGCGATTTCATTCTCACTGCAAAGACAGTCTGGAAACCACCGCCCTTATTTTCCCCTGAGTTAGGGAACCAATCACAGAACGGGGGGGGCAGCAATACGATGACGACGTCTATGCATGACACCGAAGCTTGTAGCGTGTTAATCCAACATGGCAGCGAACACAACGTTACCGTTCGATGCAGCTTTAGAAAGTGTATTAAGTAGCTTTTGTAGCAATTAATTTAATTTCAGTAGCTAATTTTTTAGTAGCAATTGGCTATGAATCGCGCGCAAAGCAGCATGTGAAGAACCAGACGCCATTTGATAGACATTCGTAGCGCCCAATAAACGGCTCTAGGCATTCGTAAACCACGCCTCAAATACGAGAAAATGCACACCTGGTTCCCAGACCACCATCTCATCGAGATGTGGACGCGTCAGCCAGGCTACCACACACTAGGAAGTCGTTCCAAAATCCGAACGTTCACGAATGCTAGGCAGCACTCCAGCCTCGACTCCCAAGAACGCTCCATAGATCGCGACTCAAGGCCAATTTACACTTGATCCGTTTTAGAAGCGTTTTCTAGTCGGCCGTCAGACGGCCGTCTGCCGCTGGCGATAGAATTCCATTCAAACCAGTGCACTGATTTACACCGGCAGCGTTTTACGCCCGTCTCACGGCCGACCAAAGCTTAACTTTACGCTTCACTTCTATTTTTAAGCGTTTCTGAGGCGTCTCGTTGGACGTGTACGCCTATTATCTTATTAAATATAGCCAAACAAACGGCGGCGGTGTGAATTGATACGCCAACGTTACGCTGACGTTACGCTCACGTTACGCTTTCGCCTGCGGTGTAAATTAGGCTTTGGTCGGCCGTGAGACGGGCGTAAAACGCTGCCGGTGTAAATCAGTGCACTGGTTTGAATGGAATTCTATCTCCAGCGGCAGAAAAAACGCTTCTAAAACGGCTCTGGTGTAAATTGGCCTAAAGTCACACGATCGCCGACTAGTCGACGTCACACGCAAAACGTCATTGTCGTTCTTAAAGTCGACTAGTCGACTAGTCGACTAGTCTGTGTAACCCCTAGTACATACAGGTAATACATGTGTGTGAGGGGAGAATGAAACAGTAATACTGTGAGGATGAGCCAAGTGGACAGTATACTGAACATTACAGTGAACAGGCCAGTTTGAACAGGTGAGTTTTGAGGTGGGATTTGAATGCTGTTGTGGATTCAGGCTGTCGTATGTGTGTGGGGGCTGGGAGTTCCAGAGTCTGGGGGCAGTGCAGCTGAAAGCTCTAGCACCCATGGTGCTGAGACGTGATGAGGGGGTGAGCAGAAGACCAGCAAAACATGAACGCAGGGAACGAGTAGGGGTGGAGGAGGTCAGAGGGATAGGTGGGGGTTAGCAGTAGCATTCTGTAGTTTCATTACACGTAGGGTAATCTTAATGAATTGGAAATCTAATAAATGCCCACCCTTCAGGAGATGGATTCAGGAGGTGCTATCTTTACTTCAGCTAGAAAAGATCAGACATACATTGAAAGGTTCCTGTGACACATTCAATAGAGAGTGGACTCCCTTCATTGAATATGTGAAGAAGTTGAATCTTTAATAGATCATGTTATCGAAGCAATCTCTCTCTAGTCAACTGTCTGACTAGCCCACTGATACACCTCTGCAGAACTGGATCTTGTTTTTTTTTGTACTCTTGGTCCCATGGGAGGGTATATGGGGAGGGAGAAAGGGAGGGTACTAATATGGGACTATATCTTGAGCTTGTATGTTTGTATATGTATGTATGCTCGTTTTTGTATAACTAAAAATGCCTAAAATAAAGTTATTAAAAAAAAAAAAAAAATTTAAGAAAGAAAGGTGGGGGCTAAGCTGTGGGGGGCTTTGAAGGTGAGCATGATGTTTTTGTAGTCAACGTGATATTGGACAGGGAGCCGCCGGTGTAGTTGGATGAGAATGGGAGTGATGTGGTCGGATGATTTCGGTGCGGGTGATGATCCGGGCGGCAGAGCTCTGAATCATTTGAAGCCCGTTCAGCAGTTTGGTGGGAAGGCCAGAGAGAACTGCACCGCAGAAGTCGATCCTCGATGAATAAGGTGCACGGTGAGAGTGGAATAGTATGCGTGGGGGGGACACGTGTGTGTGTGTGTGTGTGTGTGTGTGTGTGTGTGCGACTCACCTCTCCACCTCGGCGCGGTGGTTGGGGTTGGTGATGGCGGCGATGTACTGCATGATGTACTTGCTGGCCTCGGTCTTCCCCGCGCCGCTCTCACCTGAGAACGCACGCCGCAACGCGTCACCGGTGGCCCAGTGGACTCAGGAGGGGGCGTGGCCACGCTCACGGTTTGTGTTGTCACACACACACACGCAATTACTGGGACACAACTGTCTGAGGGGGGGCAGCGTCCATCATTGGACAACAGTAATGAATGAATGGATGAATGAATTAATGAATTAATTAATTAATTAATTAATGAGAATGAATTAATGAATTAGAACGAATGAATGTGAATGAATGAATGAACGAATGGATAAATGAATGAATGAATGAATGAATGAGAATGAATGAATGAATGAGAATGAATAAGCAGGTGGGAGGGGGTCAAGGTGGGGGCATGCCTACAGGTAGACTGCAGACATCGGGGCTCAAACCTAGAAACCCTCTGTCCGAGCCCGGCCGGCGTCTGACAGAACAGTAACCGAACCCGACCCGAGCCCGACGGGCATCAAGCTTTTCACATCCAAACCCTTTTTTTTTTCATACTAATGACACATTTACATCTGTTTTTTATGAAAGCCCGCCTTTATTAGGCAACTGCAAGGCATTTGGAAATGTCAACAAACAGATGAGCGCAACGTGCGCGGGTTAGCCCGACCCGAACCCGAGCATCATTTCTAAATATTTGTCCGAACCCGAGCCAAGCCCGTCGGGTGCCGTCGGCCTCGGGTCGGGTATCCGCGGCCTACTGGTTAGGGCTTCGGACTTGTAACTGGAGGGTTGCCGGTTCGAACCCCGACCAGTACGAACGGCTGAAGTGCCTGTGAGCAAGGCACCTAACCCCTCACTGCTCCCCGAGCACCGCTGTTGGCAGCTCACTGCCTCGGGATTAGTGTGCTTCACCTCACTGTGTGCCTCACCATCACTGTGTGCTGAGCGTATTTCCACTAATTCACGATTGGGTTAAATGCAGAGACTAAATTTCCCTCACAGGATCAAAAGAGTAATTCTTCTTCTTCTTCTTCTTTTTCTATCCATCCCTCTGGCCACCGGCAGACTCACCTGAGATGACGATGCAGGTATCTTTGGACCGCCTCTTCATGGCCTTGTAGGCGGCGTCGGCCACGGCGTAGAGGTGGGGCGGGTTCTCGTACAGCTCCCGCCCCCGGTAGGCGCTGATGGCCTCCTTGCCGTAGATGTCCATCTCCCGGTAGGGGTTGACGGACACCACCACCTCCCCGATGAAGGTGTAGATGCGGCCCATCTCGAACCTGGGGCCGGAGGCAGAGGGGCGGAGGGTTAGAGTGTGACTCTGATGCCGGGGGAACTGAGGTGTGACAGAAGCCTGGGATCAGTTCTCTACAGTTACAGTAGAGAAGATCAACAGGTGGACACCTGGTAAAAGTGGGTTTTAGGTGGGTGGCAACAGGTGGAACTACCTGTCTACCTATCTTACAGTGAACGTAGAGACGGATTAGGGAGTATGTAGGGGTTACACAGTGGAAACAGAGCCAGCTCATTAAAGAGCAGGTTGGGGGCTAGACAGTTAATACTGACACAGGTCTTTGAGGAGCAGGTAGGGGTTAGACAGTGAATACAGAGACAGGTCTTTGAGGAGCAGGTAGGGGTTAGACAGTGAATACAGAGACAGATCTTTGCGGAGCAAGTAGGGGTTAGACAGTGAATACAATGACATGTCTTTGAGGAGCAGATAGGGGTTAGACAGTGAATACAGAGACAGGTCTTTGAGGAGCAGGTAGGGGTTAGACAGTGAATACAGAGACAGGTCTTTGATGAGCAGGTAGGGGTTAGACAGTGAAGAGACAGTTCTTTGTGGAGCCGGTTAGGGGTTAGACCGTGAATAGAGAGACAGGTCTTTGAGGATCAGGTAGGGGTTAGACAGTGAATACAGAGACAGGTCTTTGAGGAGCAGGTAGGGGTTAGACAGTGAATACAGAGACAGGTCTTTGAGGAGCAGGTAGGGGTTAGACCGTGAATACAGAGACAGATCTTTGAGGATCAGGTAGGAGTTAGACCGTGAATAGAGAGACAGGTCTTTGAGGAGCAGGTAGGGGTTAGACAGTGAATACAGAGACAGGTCTTTGATGAGCAGGTAGGGGTTAGACAGTGAAGAGACAGGTCTTTGAGGAGCAGGTAGGGGTTAGACCGTGAATAGAGAGACAGGTCTTTGAGGAGCAGGTAGGGGTTAGACAGTGAATACAGAGACAGGTCTTTGATGAGCAGGCAGTGGTTAGACAGTGAATACAGAGACAAGTCTTTGAGGAGCAGGTAGGGGTTAGACCGTGAATACAGAGACAGGTCTTTGAGGATCAGGTAGGAGTTAGACCATGAATAGAGAGACAGGTCTTTGAGGATCAGGTAGGAGTTAGACAGTGAATAGAGAGACAGGTCTTTGAGGATCAGGTAGGGGTTAGACAGTGAATACAGAGACAGGTCTTTGAGGAGCAGGTAGGGGTTAGACAGTGAATACAGAGACAGGTCTTTGAGGAGCAGGTAGGGGTTAGACCGTGAATACAGAGACAGATCTTTGAGGATCAGGTAGGAGTTAGACAGTGAATAGAGAGACAGGTCTTTGAGGAGCAGGTAGGGGTTAGACAGTGAATACAGAGACAGGTCTTTGAGGATCAGGTAGGGGTTAGACCGTGAATAGAGAGACAGGTCTTTGAGGATCAGGTAGGGGTTAGACCATGAATAGAGAGACAGGTCTTTGAGGATCAGGTAGGGGTTAGACCATGAATAGAGAGACAGGTCTTTGAGGAGCAGGTAGGGGTTAGACAGTGAATAGAGAGACAGGTCTTTGAGGAGCAGGTAGGGGTTAGACAGTGAATAGAGAGACAGGTCTTTGAGGAGCAGGTAGGGGTTAGACCGTGAATAGAGAGACAGGTCTTTGAGAATCAGGTAGGGGTTAGACCATGAATAGAGAGACAGGTCTTTGAGGAGCAGGTAGGGGTTAGACAGTGAATAGAGAGACAGGTCTTTGAGGAGCAGGTAGGGGTTAGACAGTGAATAGAGAGACAGCTCTTTGAGGATCAGGTAGGGGTTAGACAGTGAATAGAGAGACAGGTCTTTGAGGAGCAGGCAGGGGTTAGACCGTGAATAGAGAGACAGGTCTTTGAGGATCAGGTAGGGGTTAGACAGTGAATAGAGAGACAGCTCTTTGAGGATCAGGTAGGGGTTAGACAGTGAATAGAGAGACAGCTCTTTGAGGATCAGGAAGGGGTTAGACAGTGAATAGAGAGACAGGTCTTTGAGGATCAGGTAGGGGTTAGACAGTGAATAGAGAGACAGGTCTTTGAGGAGCAGGTAGGGGTTAGACAGTGAATAGAGAGACAGGTCTTTGAGGATCAGGTAGGGGCTAGACAGTGAATACAGAGCCAGGTCATTAAAAAGCAGGTAGCAGCTGACCCTCAAACAGTGAATGGGGATGCTTACAGGTAGGACATGCGGACATGGGGGAAAAAACCCAGTATCACGTGGCTGGGAACTGAACTCAACTCCAAAGCCACTAACCTGACTCTCCTCTGTGTTATATACTGTATATATCAGTGACAAAAAAGATGCATTGAAAACACCAAGTTCAACCATATCTTCACTTTATGAAGATATATTTTTCCCTGAAATGATAACTACACCGTGCACAACATCTGAAGTTCATCAACCCACATCCCCTCCCCCCCACACACAAACACACGTACACACACACACACACACATAAGTACACACACACACACACACAGACACACACTCGCAGGACAGGAAGTGACAAAAGTGCGAGAACCGAAAAAAGGAAGTAGCAATGTGGTTAAAGGTAGCGTGTGTTCACCATCCAACTAAGAGTACACAGAAGATGGCCGCTAATCACAGATGGCCACCAAATCAAAAGGACGATCACTGAACTGTCACCCTCACACACTCAGTGCCAGCGTAGAGCTTTGGGCGCGCCGATGTATAAACCTGACAGCAGCAGGGGGCGTAACACTGGAGAGAGAGAGAGATCACATCGATGTTGCTATAATTCACACGCTCGTCTCCGCGCTCATCCTGAGGCGTGATCTGGCATGGCCCTGAGACAACACATGGTTCACAGATGGCTGACAAGGGTGTTGGTGCGAGTCTGTCGGCCTCTGCGCTGGAATGGAGTAGGTGTTGCAATAAAGTTTATGTCGGTTCAGAGTATTTGCTGGTACAGGGTATGTGCCGGTAGAGTATATGCTGGTACAGAGTATGTGCTGGTACAAATATGTGCTGGTACAGAGTAAGTGCCGGTACAGGGTAAGTGCCGGTACAGAGTATGTGCCGGTACAGGGTATGTGCCGGTACTGGGTATGTGCTGGTACAGAGTCTGTGCCGGTACAGGGTATGTGCTGGTACAGAGTATGTGCTGGTACAGGGTATGTGCTGGTACAGGGTAAGTGCTGGTACAGGGTAAGTGCTGGTATAGGGTATGTGCTGGTACAGAGTATGTGCTGGTATAGGGTATGTGCTGGTACAGAGTATGTGCTGGTATAGGGTATGTGCTGGTACAGAGTATGTGCTGGTACAGAGTAAGTGCTGGTACAGGGTATGTGCTGGTACAGGGTATGTGCCGGTACAGAGTATATGCCGGTACAGGGTATGTGCCGGTACAGGGTATATGCCGGTACAGGGTATGTGCCGGTACAGGGTATGTGTTACAGTGTGTTATGTTTGTGTGGGTTTATAAAGTCCTATGACCAGGGACGCCGTCCCGTTGTGCAAAAATGGGTTTCTAGAGAACGCATCGCCCTTTTAGAGTGTGACGCCATGACAGAGAGGAAGTGAGACTGAGGAGAGGAAGAGGAAGCAGAGGGGTTGTCTGGCAACTTAGATACAGTGCGCACACACACACACACACACACACACACACCACACCCCAAGCCGGAGTGGAAGGTCACGTGATTCAGCGATGCCCCCCCCCCCCCCCCACACACACACACACACACTTGAAAGCCTCACAGAAAGAATGACGAAGTCGGCGCTGCTGAACTTTTTAATGTCAGTCCATTGCGAAACCGAAGCCGTCGCGGATCCAAACCCCCTGTCCCGTGGTCGGGGTGCAACAGTGATGCACCCGTGAACACCTGCATAAGTGGAACCAGCCCCCACCCACCACCAACGAGTCCCACGGCCACCGAGAGAGCGAGCGGGAAAGTTGAAAGTCCGGTGACGCGGGGGGAGCGAGCCGAGAACTCTTCCGTTCGATTCGCGTCTGCTCCCCTGCGGCGCGGAGCCGCGCGGAGATGTGGCGCTCACGCACCGGCATCTTCAGCTGTTCAGCAGCCGTTCAAGTAACGAGTGAGAGCCGCACGCTGCCGTTCTCTGGGGTACGATACTGCACTCACTAACCCACGTAACCGCTACCCAGCTGCAGAGCAAAGCCACTCATTTAACCGTCTGTTTAATGAGAGATGAGACGTTACATCTAGCACACGAGTTAGTGATTTACAAATTAGGCTGAATGTATGATGTGCAATCAATACTGGAGAGATGGTAGGAAAATATTATAGCGCTATAAACCTGCAGTTTGAGTGCAGAGGACACAGTAAAAAATGAAATAAGCGCACCTTACTAACCTGATATTTACTAAAGTAAGTCATAAGTAATTTACTGAGCTACTACCTAAAATGTACTGTTTACATCTCCAGAAAACACTTGACAAAATAAAGGCTCTGCACGTCTCGGTGAAGTTC